>JANAVB010027000.1:448269-735673 GCA_029216955.1 Iris pallida | reverse complement strand
ACCATCTTGTGCTCTGAATCACTAGCACTGTTAGTTCTATATATATGTAGCTATTTACTTACAGTCTCTCTTTTTCATCATATTATTTCTTCAGATCCTGTATCTTACTCTCTAGCATGTTTATTTCCTAACCGGTTATGATTTTGTTGAGATGTACTGTACTCGCTCCCGTCCTGACTGGACCTGTTGAAAATTTTACAGTGAATGATGAGGCTCTGGTGTCTATCCCTCTTGGTGCAGCATTAGACATCACTAGTGACTTGGACCTGCTAACAGTGGTTGATACTTCTCTAGATTAGGGTTGTCTTTACTTTCTGGATCACTGTATTAGACTTTGAGATATTCTAAGTTGTATAATTTTAGACACTTAGTTCTGGACTTGTATCTCTGTGATTCTCTGTTCTGGATTTGTTATCTTTCATTATCTATCTATCTTACCTGTTCTACCTTAGATGTGATTGAGTTTTATATTCTGCTATGTCACCCCCATTCGGGGAGTATAACTGCTATTACTTACAGTTGTTAGATGTTGTGACCTAGGACAGCGTTCTACCGCCGACACTGCGGCGTAGGCTGGACGTACCCACGTCTCGTGCCCTTACTCTAGGGTGCGGGTCGTGACACGTTTTAGTGGTGGCCCATGCAGGTCGAGTTTATGTAGTGGTATTCGAACTAGAGTATCACTACAACCTGCAGTAGGATTAGGATATATTTTAAGGGTACTCAATCACAGTTAGAATTCCTTGAAAGATTTCTGGGACGACCCTTGAGAATCTTATTTAAACTTCAATTTGAATCATTTTCCCTTGTTTGTTCGCTCTCACTCCTTGATTATTGAATTGATTTTGATGAATCGTTGTTGATTTTGATTTCCTATCGAGATAAATTTTATAGCCTGAGTTACGATACTTTCTGATAACATATATTGACGGGAATACAGGGATGGTAAAACGTCTACATGATTATGGAACCTGTAGTTTATCGCAGCCATATTAGCTGGCGTGGCGAAAACATGGAGACCTGGCTTCGGATGTACGTATCTTGGTTATGAGATTTGGAATTTCTCGCAGCTATACTAGTCGGCATAGCAAGATTTCCAGACGACATGATTGTAGAGGTGCATACCCTAGTTATGGAATCTATCGTTATTCGCAGCCTTGCTTACTGGCATGGCGAGGACTCTGAGTAACATGATTTTGGACAGACGCATATGATTATCAGATTGTATCTTGAGAAGGTTTTAAACATATCATCTCTATCGTACCATTCTGTTGTATAAATTGTTCCCCATCATCAAATAACTTAGGAGTAGGAGTATGAGTAGGAGTAACTTAGCTATTATTATAAGATTGCGTAACTTCTTGCTATAATTTCTTCCTAATACAATAAATTGGTGTTTCTGCTAGACCTTAATTTAGATTGATGTTATAGCTCTGGTTTCAAATAGTTCATTCTTTAAACAGATAGGCAGAACAGATTTTATCATTATTTTCTTCTTGCCATGGATTCTGGTATTACCCTAAATATAGTGGACACAGATACTTGTCTGACACGTATGCATACTACACTTGTTTACCAACCTATCTAAATGCATGTTAACATGATTAATGTTAAAGTTCTCTAAATCCTAGTATTCCAATACAGTGCAGTATCAGTGACTAGTTCTATGCTCTCTATATTAAATTCGTGATTTAAATTTAAATTTCATGTTATTAGTCTTGCTTACATCACTACACATATATGTTATATACAGGGCTTTATAAAAAAAAATTTGGTTGAGTTTTGTGTTGAATTGTCAAATCTGAGACTGTGTACATAGTAAATCCTTAACCTAGGATTCTAAGAGTTTAGTTCAAATTGCAGTTTTAAATTGTAATGTTTTGAGCCGTATACATGGTTGTGTGCAGGTATATAATGTTAGATTCATACTCTTACATGTTAGGTTGTGGTCGTGGTAAACATTGAGTTGGTTTTGATGTTCGAATTCTCCAAAATTTTGAGAACTGAATTCATGATTACATCTTTACACTGCTTCAATATGTGTAGTTCAATTTCAGATCTAATATGTAATGATAAGCTAAGCTGAATGATTGAACCCCTTTATTTCAAGTTTTAACCCATGTACACTTAACACTCTACACTAATGTTCACAACTGCCATGAGAACCTAACCCTTCATCTCTATGTTATGTTCATGTAGCCATAGGTATACTTATATATATGGTTAGCCATGCATGTTATGAATAATAGCTTGTGCCTTGTAGATTGCTTAACTAATATGCCATGAATAGTGTAACTTGATAACTATAGTTGAGACCCAAATCCTCCTATAACCCCTTCATGTTTATGCCACAAACTACATGACCCTTGCTTCATGTTAGCTTTTCCTCTAACTCTCTCTCTTCTATATATATTAGATTGTGATTGAATTCAATGCTTGCCTTTCGTTCCTTAAGCTTTTGATTTGATTTTATTAGTACCCCCCCTATATTTTAAATTGGTTGTTGATAAATACCAGTTTTCAGATAGGATGGTAGATTCCTGTACAGTCTTAATGATTGTTGTGTTTTATCCCTTCCAGTATGGCACCCATGACCCGAGCCTGTCGCCTGAGAGCAGCTGCAGCTACTGACAGTGTACTTCCACCTCCTACTGCTCAGGAGGTAGTGACCCCTCAGGCTGACCCAAGGGTAGTGGCACCTTCCGCCATCGAGGAGGTGTCAGCATCCTTACCAGAGAGTCTTCCTCCACCATCTGTTACTCAGGAGAGAGTGGCAGTCTCATCTGAGACCAAGAGTTCTTCCCCATCTCCTCCTCTGCTTCCAGGAGCAGTACCCCATACCATACCCTCGGCAGGTTTGTTTCCTGACGGAGCTCAGATATCCAGACTTCTCCGGGATGTGTTGGAGACACAGAGATTTCAGACTGAGATCCTGAAGGAGCAGGGTCGTGGGATCCAACTGCTGTGGGATTTGGTATATTCAGGAGGGGAGCCTAGTTCTAAGAGGCCGAGGAGCAGTGTATACCCAGAGCCCCATGAGCACCCAGACTATCAGCCTAGACCAGCCTACCCAGTCCAGACTCCTGTTCAGCAGAGGCCAGCTGAGAGAGTTCCTACCTGTGCCTTCTGTAAGAAGCCTGGACATGTGTGGGACATCTGTAGGAAGAGAAGAGGAGTGTGCCTGTTGTGTGGGTCAGCTGCACACAGACTGCGAGACTGTCCTGCTGCACTTATCTCAGCTAGGACTCCGCCTGCGGGAGGGAGTTCCAGCCATCAGACCTAGTTGGAGGTGAGTCCTTGACCTATATCTTAGCCAGTCTTTGAAAATTTATGCACCCTATCATATTGTTGTATGTTTTGATATCTTGTGATTGCCTAGTACTGTAGTATGTTGGTGTAACTAGATGAGACCCCAGACTAATACTACATGCCATGACCCCATGGGTTACATTTTCCAACTGAATGATTTAAATAGGTTCTGAGATTTTGATTGTGGGGGTTTGACCTAGAAGGGGTACGATCATCTTAATTTCGAGGACGAAATTTTTCTAAGGTGGGTAGGATTGTAACACCCAGTTTTTCAATTGAGGGTATTTTGGTCATTTTTCAAAATTTTGAAATTAATTTGGGATTTTTATTATTAAATATAATTAATATGATTTTTAGTGATTTTTGGTAATTTTTGGTGAATTGTTTGGTGCTAGTTTTAGACTGTGACCCATGTGGACTAGGAGACTGTCCTATTGGCTAACCTAGGTCAAGACATTTTGGTTAGGTTAAGAAAACCCTAGTGTGACCTAAGTTAATTATTTCAAGTTAGTTAGAATTGGTTTGGGGCTAATCGGATTTAGTTTGGTTTGAAAATGGCTTGTGTAGTCACAAGTCAAATCATGACTAAACTAGTTAGGACTCAACCCACTAACTAAAACCCTAACCCTAGGGCCTTTGGCCAGCCACATAACAGCCCCTCCCCTATTTATATCCTCCCAAAATTTTAGGGCTAGCCTCTTTCATTAGAGTTCATCAAGTTTTGGAAAAAGGGGTAAGTCCATCTTTACAAATTCATATTAAATCCAAATTGAATCCTTTTTCCCTCTAGTAAATTCCTATAGGTTCTAAATAGTGTTTTCTTGCTGTTGGAATTGAGATTTGACAGGGGGCACATAGTTTGAGGAAGTTTAGTGGCTTGTGGAGCTCTTCCCATTTGGGGATTTTGACCCATTGTTCAACTATAGGTATATTCCTCTCTAATTCATTTTAAATTCTGTAAAATTCATTTCTAGGTTGCCCTAACCCTAGCCAAACTGTAGGAATAGGGTTTTCTAAGTTTTCGTGTCCTTTCGTGTCCGTTCTGGACACGTATCAGTGCTCACTGATAAGTGTTTGATGAAATGCCCCAATGGGCATTTCGTGTGTATTTTTGAATTGTGTTTGAATAGGATGTTAGATTTTGGCCTCGCTTACACGTTTCTGGAGTTGGTGTCGAGTTTTCGTGCTGTGTCGAGTCATGTCGGGCACGTGTACACGCTGTCGTGCACACGCGCGCGCGCGGGCACTGTGCATGCCCTGCTCATCGAGGGATACAGCGCCTAGGACACGACTCCCCGACACGTAAAACTTGACACACATCATGGGGCAACGTCTGTCACCCCATGTGTCAAGTGGCACGAGCCCACGTGGTGTGTCGGACACGCACGAGCTCGTGCATGGGGTTTTGCCTGTGCAGTTCTTCCCTGTTTTCGAGCACTGACACGCACGTTTTGTGTCGCGTACACGCAACTTGGACACGGGGCAGGGTGTCCAATGGATAGCCCTAGTCTAGGTCAACCTTGGGACACAACCACGAGGGTTGTGTCGTGTCGTGTCGTGCACACGACTGATGTGAACACGTGCACGAGGGGCAGCTTTCTGTGCACAGGTTCTGTGTGTTTTTTTGACTGGACACGTTTGTGTCCACTTTTGTGGACACAAACAAGTTTCATGGCATGTATACATTATGTTTTAATATTACCAACCATTTAATTCCTATTTTAAATCGAATTTCCTTGTTGAATCTTGAATTCCCTGTTTTATTCAAAACTGTGAAGTATCAGTTGTATTGTTCAGTCCAGATTTTCAAAACTGAACTTTGTCATCATTTTCTACCTATTTAACACTGTTAATTTCATGTTGTTAAGTCCCTAACATGTTCATCTATGTATTATCTATTGGTATGACAAAATTGGGCTGATTTTGATGTGATTTGAGTTCAAAATCTAGATGTTCAGCTAGGGGACTGTTATGGGTTTTGTCTAAACCTTTCTTTGTATTCTTTGAGAACTGTTAATGTGTTCCTTTAAATATATTTCAACCTGGACATTTGTAAACTGTTCTTTGATCTAAATTGGGAGTTAATTGATGAGTTTGGGCTTATAAACCTGAGAAGCAATACCTGAGATGCCACTGTATTCATTTCCTTCAGTTTTCGAAACCCTGAATTACCTTGCTTGATGTCAATGTTTATTCCTGAAACTGATTTCCTAAAATGAGGTTTAAATGAATTATCATTAACTGATTTTCCTGTCCATTTTACAATTGTGTTTAGTTCCCATTAAACTGATTTTGTGTATGTATTGAACTATTGATTCAACAGTGAAATGTGAAATCTGAGAATGAAGAGATAACTAGGTTTACATATTTGATTCAATGTTCTTCTAAAACTGTTTTGAATCTGAGTTTGGGGTTGTGTATAAATTCAATTTTATTGTATACATATATAGCACACTGATTTTCCTCTTAATGTATATGATTCCCTGTTTTCATGCCTATGCATAGCATACTCACTGTTAGCCTAGGTTTCATGTCACACTCACACACTCCTAGTCACTAACACACACCCTTATTCCCTAACACATACACATGCCTCACATGTATCACAACACACTCTATCACACAAGCTCACATCACTCTAGCTCTACACACACACTAGTATGTATTCTTCTCTTCCACATGTATAGGTTTTATATCTTGAGTTTGTTTCACATATAGGATTCCTATACATGAATGTGTATATATATATATTAGATATATATGTGGTGTATGTGATACCTTGATAGAGTGTATTATATATATATTATGTATATGGGTTAGATGGATATGGTTGCTAACTTGGCTTGGCCTGTTGGCCCATGGCCTAGTTTATTAGTCTATGGCTATAGTGATGTTTAGTTAGCTAGTGAGTCTAGTTTTGACTTGTTTAGTCTTATTTAACCTAGAATGGACTAGTTAGCCTAGTGTAGCCTAGTTTGACTTAGGTTTGACTTGGTTGACCTAGTTTGACTTCTAGGGTTGACCAGAGTTGACCAAGAGTTGACTTTGGTCTAGATTGACCTAGATTCATGTAGAATGCATTAAATTGCATTATATTATCATTCTGGACTTGTTGTGACTTGTGCTGTTCTATTAGGAGACAGACACCACTCCTCGGACGGTACTTTCATCACGGACTTTCAGATAGCAGGCGAGTACATTCTCTGATCATTTCATATCTTGTTTAGGATTATATTCCTGCTTTAGATTACTTTACATGATGCTGACACGTTGGAAACACGGATTAGTACTATATGGATCTTGTTGTGCGATGTTATCCCCTTTAGCGGATACATCGGGTACTCGTGTTCGTGTACTTTATCGGGAACATCGTGTACTCCTTGTATTTGTTACATTCGTGTACGAAACGTGTGAATCGTGTATGATCATGTTTTCACATGACCTTCGTGTACAATAACATAACGTAGCTGGATCCTTGTGTATTGATTGGGGCGGGGGAGTAGAAGTGGTTACGTTTTCAATCCAGTAAAATACTCGTGTACAAACCTCTGTAGATTACTCGTGTATAACATCGTGCCGTCTACATAACCATCTTGTGCTCTGAATCACTAGCACTGTTAGTTCTATATATATTGTAGCTATTTACTTACAGTCTCTCTCTTTTTCATCATATTATTTCTTCAGATCCTGTATCTTACTCTCTAGCATGTTTATATTTCCTAACCGGTTATGATTTTGTTGAGATGTACTGTACTCGCTCCCGTCCTGACTGGACCTGTTGAAAATTTTACAGTGAATGATGAGGCTCTGGTGTCTATCCCTCTTGGTGCAGCATTAGACATCACTAGTGACTTGGACCTGCTAACAGTGGTTGATACTTCTCTAGATTAGGGTTGTCTTTACTTTCTGGATCACTGTATTAGACTTTGAGATATTCTAAGTTGTATAATTTTAGACACTTAGTTCTGGACTTGTATCTCTGTGATTCTCTGTTCTGGATTTGTTATCTTTCATTATCTATCTATCTTACCTGTTCTACCTTAGATGTGATTGAGTTTTATATTCTGCTATGTCACCCCCATTCGGGGAGTATAACTGCTATTACTTACAGTTGTTAGATGTTGTGACCTAGGACAGCGTTCTACCGCCGACACTGTGGCGTAGGCTGGACGTACCCACGTCTCGTGCCCTTACTCAAGGGTGCGGGTCGTGACACATTTTTAGTGGTGGCCCATGCAGGTCGAGTTTATGTAGTGGTATTCGAACTAGAGTATCACTACAACCTGCAGTAGGATTAGGATATATTTTAAGGGTACTCAATCACAGTTAGAATTCCTTGAAAGATTTCTGGGACGACCCTTGAGAATCTTATTTAAACTTCAATTTGAATCATTTTCCCTTGTTTGTTCGCTCTCACTCCTTGATTATTGAATTTGATTTTGATGAATCGTTGTTGATTTTGATTTCCTATCGAGATAAATTTTATAGCCTGAGTTACGATACTTTCTGATAACATATATTGACGGGAATACAGGGATGGTAAAACGTCTACATGATTATGGAACCTGTAGTTTATCGCAGCCATATTAGCTGGCGTGGCGAAAACATGGAGACCTGGCTTCGGATGTACGTATCTTGGTTATGAGATTTGGAATTTCTCGCAGCTATACTAGTCGGCATAGCAAGATTTCCAGACGACATGATTGTAGAGGTGCATACCCTAGTTATGGAATCTATCGTTATTCGCAGCCTTGCTTACTGGCATGGCGAGGACTCTGAGTAACATGATTTTGGACAGACGCATATGATTATCAGATTGTATCTTGAGAAGGTTTTAAACATATCATCTCTATCGTACCATTCTGTTGTATAAATTGTTCCCCATCATCAAATAACTTAGGAGTAGGAGTATGAGTAGGAGTAACTTAGCTATTATTATAAGATTGCGTAACTTCTTGCTATAATTTCTTCCTAATACAATAAATTGGTGTTTCTGCTAGACCTTAATTTAGATTGATGTTATAGCTCTGGTTTCAAATAGTTCATTCTTTAAACAGATAGGCAGAACAGATTTTATCATTATTTTCTTCTTGCCATGGATTCTGGTATTACCCTAAAATATAGTGGACACAGATACTTGTCTGACACGTATGCATACTACACTTGTTTACCAACCTATCTAAATGCATGTTAACATGATTAATGTTAAAGTTCTCTAAATCCTAGTATTCCAATACAGTGCAGTATCAGTGACTAGTTCTATGCTCTCCATATTAAATTCGTGATTTAAATTTAAATTTCATGTTATTAGTCTTGCTTACATCACTACACATATATGTTATATACAGGGCTTTATAAAAAAAAAAAATTGGTTGAGTTTTGTGTTGAATTGTCAAATCTGAGACTGTGTACATAGTAAATCCTTAACCTAGGATTCTAAGAGTTTAGTTCAAATTGCAGTTTTAAATTGTAATGTTTTGAGCCGTATACATGGTTGTGTGCAGGTATATAATGTTAGATTCATACTCTTACATGTTAGGTTATGGTCGTGGTAAACATTGAGTTGGTTTTGATGTTCGAATTCTCCAAAATTTTGAGAACTGAATTCATGATTACATCTTTACACTGCTTCAATATGTGTAGTTCAATTTCAGATCTAATATGTAATGATAAGCTAAGCTGAATGATTGAACCCCTTTATTTCAAGTTTTAACCCATGTACACTTAACACTCTACACTAATGTTCACAACTGCCATGAGAACCTAACCCTTCATCTCTATGTTATGTTCATGTAGCCATATAGGTATACTTATATATATGGTTAGCCATGCATGTTATGAATAAATAGCTTGTGCCTTGTAGATTGCTTAACTAATATGCCATGAATAGTGTAACTTGATAACTATAGTTGAGACCCAAATCCTCCTATAACCCCTTCATGAATAGAGAGAGAAAGGGGGAGTCACGTACCGGAGAGGGAGGAGAGTCGCCGGAGAGAGTGAGAGTCGTCGGAGAGAGCGAGAGCGCCGGAGAGAGTGAGAGCGCCGGAGGGGGGAAGGAGAGAGAGTGAGAGAGTAAAATGGGGAAAATGAATCATTGTGGGGGAATTTAATTTCCATTTGTCATACAAGCAAGACAAGGTAAATGTAGACAATATTACTTACATTACTATCGGCAGGATTTGCTATGATGAGGACAAAACGAGCAACATGAAAAAGATAAGCATATTACAATACCAAGTCAACCAAAGAAAAAAAAGGGTCATTCGGAAACACGGGGAACAACTAGTCGGAATTTGTGAATGGAATTCGTCATCAAGCAACCCCGAAGCGCATAGAAGGGAAAATGGTTGACTGGGAACTTCTGGAGTTCTTTCTGCGTCTACCGTTCCACATTCCGACGACGCCTCCCGTTCTTTCCTCTCTGAAGCCTATTCTTGCTCAGCACAAATAGTAGCAACCAAAGCTAGGGAGTTCTTCCTCAAGTAGAGCTAGGTAGGTCAAGAATAGTTCCTCAAGAGAAGGTGCTTTACTTCTGAACTTCTAAGCGCCTGATTTCTACTCGTTCCCCTTAGAATAGAAAGGAAAACCGGTAGCGAAGGTGAAAAGCGCCGGTAAGGTGAAACGGACAAGAGTGAAACCAGTAGCGAAGGTATTGGACTCCTGGGGCAGTAGCGAAGTTCAAGCCCTTCACTACCTGAAGATATTTATTATAGTATAGCTCGATTCCTCCTCACTTCGCTCGCCTTGACTCGCCTATCCGAATCCTCTATTAGAATTTAGCGACGTTCATTCTAACGTCGCTAAAATAGTCGCTATTAGCGACGTCATAGCAACGTTTCGCGACAACTAGCTCATGAAACTAATATACGTCGTTGTCACGTCGCTATTTTCGTCGCTAGTAGCGACTATTAGCGACGTTTCACTTAAACGTCGCTAATGTGCACAATTTAGCGATGTTATACGAACGTCGCTAAATTTACGTTGCTAATGGAGCAGATTTTAGTAGTGTATCCCCGATGGATCTACAAACAAACAACAAATGGATTAAACCATCTAGAAGGATATGATAGACTCATTGAGTTTATGAAGGAATCCTTGAACAGATTCATCAAAATGGTCATCTATAGAGTACCTCCTGAAAAGAAGATCTCTTTCTCCTGAAGAGAAGATCTCCTGAAGAGATTAAAATATCTCCCGAAGAGATAGAAAATCTTTCGAAGAGAGATAAAATCTCCCGAAGAGATGGGATATCTCCCGAAGAGATCATAAATCTTCCGAAGAGATCGGATAAAAGATAAACTCTATAAGAGAAAAATCTTCAGAAAATATCTCATGTAATCTCATGAAAAGGTGAATCTCTAGAAGAGATCTATTATAAATCTCCTGTAGAGATAAATCTCCTGTAGAGATTAAATATGAATGATATACCTATGATGGTCAAGTTAATTGGACCTTCTACAACCAAAAGAACATGTTCTGGGTCTTGAAGTACCATTTTTTTAATCATTCACTCAGCACAATATTTTATGTGAATTTGCTGTTATGCATCTACGTAAATACACTGGAACGATATATCATCTTTGATGTTTTTGAAATGAGATATTCAAATGCAGGGTATTTATCTGATCTTCCTTAAGGGGTATCACAAACAAGGTATATCTTTTATAATCAATGTTGCAGGTATTTTAGAGAGAACTAAAGCAAATTACTGCGACAACTTCATCAAATCATGTGCATGACTATGATTTCAACAGTTCAACATGTTAGGGGAAGTTACGAGCTTTCAGGAATCACGAATAAAGCATGCAACCTCTTCATAAAGATATGAGTATAAATGTATAGATAAATAAAGTGTTGGGGTGAGATGTAATATTTAAATTGTATTGGGGGTTGATTTTTTCATTTGAATTGATATAAGAACAAGAATGTAATATTTTTGAGGGGGAGCATCATGTAGATGCAAGCATCCTGAAGATGCTAATGGTGACATCTTGAAGCATGTCTTTGCGTATTGTACTCTTTTCCTTCATTGAGGTTTTTTTCAGTGGGGTTTTCCTTTGAAAGATTTTTAACGAGGCAGTGTAAGCCGCACCCACTTGGATTTCTGAAGAATCATATTTCTGAAGAATATTATTGTACTCTTTTCTTCTTTATGTATTTTTCCCAAATGAATTTTTCTTAGAAAAGTTTTTAACGATACAATAATTAAAGTGGGCATCCAAGGGAGAGTATTGTGATTTGGATATATCCAAGTAATGGATGACCTTATCCATACCCACAACAACTTCTATCATATTCCTTCTATATAAGTTATCAATGAGAAAAGACTATGTACACATTCTTTCTGGCTACCAATTTCTTCTTTATCTTCTCTGTTTCTTCTTTCTCTTCTATTTTCACAACCTTCTTATAAGAATACGCGGGAGTTAAAGGTGAAGTCTTTGTGTAGCTTGTGTGGGTAGTGCTGGGATAAAAACTTGACATAGAGTTACGGGGTACGGGACTAGAACTACTTGGACCCGGCCTGGATAGCAACACCAAGTCTAATAACGCAAGAACCCTTAGGGTATGCTTGGTAACGGTGTTTTCACCAATTTTGGGGTGTTTCTGAACCGACCGTTCATGAAAACCCCTACTTGTTAATTTTTTTGAGGCACTGGTTTTGGTCGGCTCAAAAACCTCCTAAAACCGGTGTAATGTATTTTTGGGTGGCTTTATAAACACCCCAAATCGGTGAATTTTGAGCGGCTCTATTTTTTTATTCCATTTATATCCTCAAAAAAAATATATATAATTATAACTACTGATACTCTTCCCTATTTTATCTATTCATGTAAAAAAAATTCAGAACCGCTCGTTAGTGAATTACCAAGCATGGATTGGACTGGTTTAAAAACCACTACTTAAAAACCACCCAAAATCGGACCCCTCATAACCGCTCATAAACGGTACTCTAGAAATATCTCATAACCGCTATTCCTACAATTGCCAAGCAGACCCTTAGGGCTCGTTTGGATCAAGTTTTTGGATTCCTAGGAATAGATTTTCAATTCCTTTCCCATGGGAAAGGAATTCAACATTCCCATACCCATGTTTGGTTAGGTTGGGAATAGGTAGTTCAAAATTTTAAAAAATTTTGTTTTCATGTTTGGTTCACACATGAATATGAATCTTAATTTATTTAGTTTTACTTTAATACCCTTTCACTAATTTCATGATGATTCACATGTTTGGGATGAGAGTTGAAAATTTGAAAATAAAGCGAGGGTATAACCGTCCAAACAAAATAGTCAAACATCATTCCTAGGAAAGCATATCTATTCCCGGACTTGGGAATAGCTTTCCCACATCTATGGGAATAACTTTCCCACCTAACCCCCTCCTCATTCCCAATCCTAAACATACCAAACATGGGTAAGGAATTCAATTCCCGTTTCCAAGCCTCAAAAACTTAACCAAACGCCCCGGCCTCGTTTGGTTCGCGGAATGGAAGGGAAAGGAAATCAATTCCTTGTCATTTCCTTTCCTTTGGGAAATTTTAATTCCTATTGATTTTCCTTTCCGATGTTTGGCAATGCCAAGGAATTTGGAAAGGAAAGTGAATACTTCAATGTGGGAAAGTGATTCCTTTCTTGGATGGATGGAATCACTTTCCCTCCTAATTTCCCTTCAATTGGGAATCACTTTTCTTTCCTCCTCAATTCCTTGGGCACCAAACATAGGAAAGTAATCAGTTTCCTTTCCCAATCGGGAGATTCTGCGAACCAAACAAAGCCTTAGTTTTTAAGTGAACGGAAGGAACAAAACCAGGGGCATTTTGGTGAAGTTACCAAACTTTATAACATAGCCGATCTGCAAGTTTAGGGTTTCTTCTTCTTTCTTGTTCAGCCTCCGCTAGGGAATAAAATTAGGGTTTTGAGCAGGAGCAGCAATGGTGGAGAAGGCTAGCAAAGGAGGAAGGAAAGAGGAGGTGGTGACGAGGGAGTACACCATCAATCTTCACAAAAGACTCCATGGATGGTAGATATAATCCCCCATCTCTCTCTCTCTCTCTCTTCCATTTGTTCTCTTGTCTATGAGTATGAAACTACACGAATTGGACACGGCGACACGTTTTGGGTGTTCGTCATGACAGACGTGGACACGACGCCGAGACGGCAACCGTTCTGATTTTTGACTCTCTCTTCCATTGATTTGTTTTGACACGAAATGGACACATTGAGACGGACACGGCAAAGTTCTGGCGTGTCCTGGTGTATTTTGGAGTGTCTATGGGCAAAGACACGTCAACCATTTTGGTGCCTCTGTACATCCCAGGTGCTTTATTTCATAAGCAAATAAGCAATATAGAATCTTAAATGCATACCATATTTTTGTATGGACACTGGACATGGGTACTAGCACAATTTTAGCATGACCTTGTGTAGTTTGGAGAGCGCTGGTACTTCCTAGCTTGTTTAGTTTGTAATCAAGAAAGAATCGTAGATGCATATCACCATTTTCTATCGACACTGTGACACTCGATACTACACAGTTTTGGCATGTCCCAATGCATTTTGGGGGGTCTGCGACCAGTCTGGGAACAAGCGTGGCAACCATGTTGGGGATTGTCTTTGCTTCTTAGGTTGTTTTGTTTGTAATCAAAATTGAATCATAGATGTGTGTAATAATTTTGCCTAGTGGAAATAGTTAAGCTTATCGTGTAGTTTATTTTAATAAGATGTTTCACAAACATTGATGAACACCATACAAATACAGCGAATAGCATGGCACGAATTAAGCTTGTCCTAGTATATTTTATTGTCCGTGTAATGTCAGATGTGTTTGGCACCATGGGATGTCCATGCTTCCTAGTTTTAATGTTGTATGGTCCTGATTGATATTTAGGCTTGGTTTGGTACTGCTTTTCAAAAAGCAGAAGCAGGTTGTGAAAGCAGCCTCCCCTGCTTCCATAGACTGCCCCCAAAACTGAAGTAACTTTGAAATAGAATATCAGAAGCTGTTGTTACCAAGCAGCCTTTTGTGCTTATTTTCGCTAAAGAAGCAAGCTAAATAAAGCTGTACCAAATCCTGCCTTAGTGTTATGAATTGGAGTAGGATATGGGGTGGAAAGAAATGCATAGGATAGAGTGTTTGTTTTGGGATATAAGAAACAAATGTTGATTTTTGTTCCACGTACAATTATTGCAAATGGTGATTTGGTATCATTACTTTCACTATTGACCATTTCTAGGAGTGATCCTTTTTTTAGAGCATCAACGATCAATCCTATTTCCCATGTCTTCTAATAGTTTGTTGTTGTTGCAATTTGTGAGGTAATTTTCACAAATTGATTCCTATCGGGATGGGGACATGATAGAATAATTCTATCAATTATAAGAGGCTTTTCATGCCTTTGATGGTTACTTGATTGGTTTTTTTTCCCAAACTGATGCACAAACACACAGATTACTTTGATAGTTCATCTTTCCTTTCTTTTTGTCCTGTGTTTGTTTTTCATCTGCACTCCTTAATAACCCATTTCACAACAGCAGATTCATCCCATATATTATACGCAGGCTACTTGAATAGACAATTAGGTAGAAACCAAAGTCTTAGTCAGCTTTGCCAACAAATACTAGATTTATGTAGGTCTAGCACTAGAAACATTTATCTAAACTCACAACGTCAATGTACAAGGATGTTGAAGACTAAAAAAATTTGGATCCACATGTTTGGGACCTTTGGGTCAGTACTTTGTCAAACTGGTTCCAGTTATACTCACAAGTTCGGCGTTTGGGAATAATTTGCGAGGTTGAATTTTTTTTGAATATTAGATAAATTCTGAAAGTTTGCAAAAGTTCGGACAGTGAAGTTAATGTTTTTTAATTTTATTTTTTTATATCATTTCTAGATATGATTAGGACAACAAGAAATACTTCATCCCAACATTTTGTGATCGACTACAATCTAATATAGTTTGCTGGTAAACTAAATTCCTTAATAAGCAAAAATTGAATCAGGAACAAGTAATCAAATATTTTCCTCAGAAATTATTCAAAAATATGTAATTAGTACAGTAAATATCTATAAATATTCTTTGGTAGGGTGGCTAGTGGAAACTGTGATTGTAGTCTATTTTATTGATTCATCTTTTTTTCCTCCTGAATAGTAAGTTGGGATTTTTTGGTTGATCTATCCATCTTTTTATAATTGAGGAACATCATATTATTGCCCTCCCTTTTGTTGTAAATTACGACCTTTTCAATTGTGATTATATGGTAATAAAAGGCTGTGATCTAGCATTTGAGAGAATAGAATCTGGTGACAATTTTTGTTGCCTATTTTGTTAAGAATTATATAAAACTAGATTTGCGGCACAACAAAAAGATCATGTAACCTAGCGGTCACTTGATTAAAGGCACACAATAACATTAGCTTTCTTTCAATGATGTGTCATATTATTGAAAGGGGTGGTCGATTTGGAAATTCTTTGTCATTGCCACCTCTAGCGTATGTTTGAATAGCAAAACTCTATACTTTTGTGCGTGCTAGTTTGATGAATAATTAAGGTAGAAATTTGAAAAGGTTGTGTGTTGAATGCAAGGTGTTCTAGAACCCCTAGTAGTTGCATGAAAAGAGCCTATGTTATTGGATTTGGGTTCAAATGCAGGTTTGTTACTACAGCGCATAGTATTCATGTAATGTTTAATTCTTAACCCAAGATGTAGCTTTTCTGATTAAATTGAGTTCAAATCCTTCACCCAATATAATAACCTCTTGTGCTTGTTCTGGAATAAGTCGATATCTTGAATTACATGCTCTTTTATTTATATGAAAACAATTGCGTCATCATTATGTCCACTTCTTACTAGTACAACACAACCTGAATAATGCAATATTTGTCTCCTTGGACAGCACCTTCAAGAAGATGGCTCCCAAGGCCATTAAGGAGATTCGGAAGTTTGCTCAGAAGGCGATGGGGACTACGGACGTAAGGGTTGATGTGAAGCTCAACAAGCACATATGGAGCCGAGGGATCCGTAGCGTGCCGAGGCGTGTGCGTGTGAGGATTGCCCGTAAGAGGAACGAAGAGGAGGATGCAAAGGAAGAGTTGTACTCGTTGGTCACTGTTGCTGAGATACCTGCTGAGGGGCTTAGCGGATTGGGAACCAAGGTCATTGATGAAGCCGACTAATCTCATATTTACCTCTTTGGTCAATTTACTTCGAGCCCTTTTTACTGGTGGAAGAGACTTCATTATCGAGTATCTCCAGGGATTTTATTTTTAGTGCAATCTGGATACTTAAGTATGGTACTGCCAAAGTTTTAAATTGGGAATTTATTTATTGCTGTTTATCATTTTATGTGTTAGTTTGTTAAGACTTCTATTCAAAGGAAATCTAGTGCTCAAGTAGTAGGAAACAAAATATCTGTCAAGATGCTTACGGTCAAAAAGTGTGAACTTACTCCTAGTGGACAGTAGGGATGCACTTACTGTCTTCTCTTTTTGTTGTTTGGATGAGTTGAAAATTACGATAGGTATGTTCATCTTATTAGTCTTTGGTTTGCAGAAAATTACCAGCACCCTTGTATACTGTTTGCATTAGAATCTTTCTCCTTCAATTTACTTTATGTAGCAGAAGAAGATTTATAGGAACTGTATCAGTTCTTTTTTTTTTTTTTTTGTGCCATGATTCTACCAGTTTATGTAAAGTGGAGATATTACCTTGAATAGATATCAAAATGTAAGCATTGTTGTAAATTCATTTGGTATTTTTCATTGATAATATATATGAGAGAGAATATGATAGGGGTGGTTGTAGGTGGGTTAAGGGCATAAATATTTGGTTTGCCTCGTTAAAATTTTTTCTATGAAAATTCATCTATACATATTTGGTTTGCCTCGTTAAAATTTTTTCTATGAAAATTAATCTTTAAAAACAATCGATGTGAAATATGATTTTTCAGGAATCTAAGTGGGTGCGACTTATACTGCTTTGTTAAAAACTTAAAAACATACTTCAAGATGTCTTTATTAACATCTTCACGATACTTAGATGTTTTTCCTCAATAAGGTATTACAATCTAGTTTCTACATCAGTTCAAATGAAAAATCAATCCCTCCATAAATTTTAATATTACATT
The DNA here is from genome assembly GCA_029216955.1 of Iris pallida. NCBI lineage: Eukaryota > Viridiplantae > Streptophyta > Magnoliopsida > Asparagales > Iridaceae > Iris > Iris pallida. Next base: position 718,234 of record JANAVB010027000.1, on the reverse strand, counting down.
TTAGCCCAATATTTTATTTGTCGATACATTTATTTATTATACTCATATCCTTATAAAAAGTTTGTAGGTTTTATTTGTGACCTTGGAAGCTCGCAACTCCTCCTGATATGTAACGGTTGAAATCATAGCCATGCACATTCTCTGTATACTTCATTAATTGTAAGAATAATTTGAGGTTGCTACAGTGTTTTGTTTTATTTATCTCCGAAATAGTTGCAACATTATTTAGAAAATATACCTTGTTTGTAGAGATCAGATAAATACCATTCATCTGCATATCTCATAAGATCAAAATATTTATATTAATTAGATCAAAAATAATTTTTGTGCCATGTCATTCTAGTGTATATGTGTAGGTGAATAGCAGGTTCACATAAATATATTGTGCTGAATGAAATGGCAATAAAGAATTTCGTATTCATACTTTAAATATGGTTACTTCGAACCCATAACATATTATTTTATTCTTAATGTTTACTGTCGTAACGGATCCCATTGACATGGCCATTATGATAACTACTCATTTTAAATCTCTTCGGGAGATCTTCTCATCGAGAGATTTATCTCTATGGAAGATTTATCTCTTCAGGAAATTATCTCTTCATTAGCTTATATTATCTTTTCATAAATTAATATTCTCTCTTCTGGAGATTATTTCTCTTCAAAAGATTATATCTTTTCGGGAGATTATCTCTTCTGGAGATTATATCTCTTCGAAAGATTATCTCTCTTCGGGAGATTATCTCTTCAAGAGATATTTTCAATCTCTTTAGGAGATATTCTCTTCATGAGATACTTCCAATCTCTTCAGGAGATATTATAGTGCCTCGCTCCTAGCGGTCCACTATGTAAGGCTTGTGGCTTGATCAACTCGGTCGGAACCGAGCATTGGGGAAACTTACCGTCGGCATCGAATCGATCACGGACAAGTGCAAAAGAACTTTTCCAACTGATGGATTGGTTTCTCTTGAAATGCGTCCAAGAGTTTTCTCTGGATATTTTGTTGCTGGTTTTATTGCTTGGTTTTGATGGATACTTTTCCTGAGTGGTTTTCGATGATTTGATTCATGTCTGTTTTCATCGATTTTCGTAGCATTCATTCTTGAGAATTCTGAGAGAAGGGAACATAACGAGACAGAGTATTAACCAAACTTTTGGTGCCATTGCAGACGGATGCATGACGGAAGGCTAAGCACGCAAGTGTTCCTCTCACTCTCGACAATTCTCTAACTGGTGAGTGTGGATCTCTGTGGTGGTATTGTCCCTCTCGCTATTCCTTCATGCCAACTAAATAATTGTCTTGTAACATCCGTTGATCGATATCAAGATGCTAATACTACGAGTCAATACCACTAAGAAGCTAGAGAATGAATATTGAAATGAATTGATTTTACTGCGATGAACTGAACATTGAATTGAAATAAATTGATGCCTGGAATGATGGTTATGAAATGCTGAGAACGATCATGTTGCCTATTACTTCAATATTTCTATGCACACTGTGTTTATCGAGTCGGACACACATTCGCATGACCATGAACAACTTGTGCACAAGGTTTGAGAAGTAATTTTCTCGAACGGTACTGGGGCATCATGACCGATTCGGCCTAGGAGGAAATAATGAAGTGCTTTGGGAGCATGAGTAATGCGAGGCATTATATAGGCTAGCTACCTACTGTGTTGTCATCGCATTACCTTGAAGTCCTAAATGCAAATGAATGAAAAGAGTCCATATGGTTTAACAACACTACTGGTCATGTTATGGAGATGTATGCTAATCAATATTTTGTGCAGGGACGATAAGTATTATTATTATCCTGTATTTTATGCAAGACAGCTGGATTCGGCCGATGGTAAAGTAAACATTATTTTATGCAATATCATATTGCCTTGAATGTGATTTACTCTGAATATTGCCTGTTCCATAATGATCTCATGCTTTAAAATGCTTGTCATTAATAAAATGTTGGTTTAGCTGAGTGGGCCAACAGGGCTCACCAGCGCATTGTTATAATGTGCTGACCCCTCCTCCACAGGTACTGGAGAAGGCTCGGCCGCACATCGCAATTAAAGCTTTCTGAACTGATGTTTCCTTTCAAGTTTACTTTCAAATAAAGACGCACAAAGTATTGCGAAGCTTTCAAAGATTGCAGCTTAGATTTCAAAGTACTAAAGGGGCATGATATATGGAACGAGAAGTTATTTCATGGTAGCCTATCAATTGTACTTTTTCATGAATCAATGTAGCCGAAAGGGCATTCCAAATAATACCGAGAAAAGTTGTATTCTGGCTACAATCATCAATAAAATGAATATTATTTCTTCTTATTCCGCTTACTCAATGTTTCCGCAATTGTGGCTTATTTTCAAACGTTCGAAATGACACAAATGTGCACGTTCTTGCCTTGTACAAGTGCAACTCCATACTTGTACGGCATCACGCCTTAGCGAGGACGATCGATTCGGTGTGAATCAAAGCAAAGCGAGCGATTCTCCGAATCGGGGTGTGACAAGTTGGTATTAGAGCACGGTTTCAATTCCTCGGATTTCGAAAATGTTTCCAAAAAGAAAGTCTTGATGCAAAATTTCTCGGTTGATGGTGCCGATAGCGCTGACATGAAATAATGTTCCATATAATAAGCTCATAAATATTTTATGAGTGCAAATAGAATTAAATTTTGTTGTAGAATGACCAAAGGTGCTAGCTCGAAGACGAATTGATCGTCTGACCCAATGGAGAAATTGATGAAACTAATGGAGGCTCAGAGGAAGCAGAGCGAAGCTCAACATCACGCGCTTCAGGAGGAGCTTCAGTATCAGTTTCAGGAGCAGCTGGATGCTCAACAAAAACAAGTGGATAATCTGTCTTAGATTGTCACCAAGCTGACGGCCGATCCCAATGTTTCTGCAAAGGCCGCAGCAATTGAGACCGTAGAAGTGCCGACAGCGAGAAACCTGAAACGCCGACGCGGAAGAGAACAAGTTTCAAGTTCTTAGAATTCAAAAGCTATGACCCACATGAGTTTAATGGAAGGGCGGTGCCAGATGAAGTGATGGGCTTCTTGAACACACTTGAGGGCTACTTTCGAATGTTGGATATACAGGGCAGTAAGAGGGTGGAGTGTACCACTGTACAACTTCATCTCAAGGCCCAAGAATGGTGGACTTCGCAGAGACATGCACTTTGCGGTAATAGTCCGGATATGAAGATATCTTGGGAGATCTTCAAGCAGGCTTTCATTGTCCAATTCATTCCACCAGCTATCCATCAACAGAAAGAGAAGGAGTTCCTAGCACTCCAACAGGACAGTATGTCAGTGGATGACTATGAAACCAAATTTCTGAAAAGAGTTGCATTCGCTGGATACATGGTTCCGAATGATGACGCGAAGCGAGGAAGATTCGTGTAAGGCTTGAATGATGGCCTGTAGTGCGATGTGCTAAGTCGGAAGTGTACGTCTTACCGGGAGGCGCACAAAACAGCTCTCGAGATGGAGAGATTTCATCAGCTGGCTAGTCGTGGGACAATGCAGAACAACAAGGCAATAATAATCAGAAACGACCTTGGTCTGCTAGTAGGAACGGTGCACCTAAGCGTCACAATACGGGAGATAATAGAGGGTCTCAACATGCGGTACGTTATAAAGCATGCAACCGTTGGAAAATCGATCTGAAGATTGTCGCGTTAAGTGTTTCAAATGTGGCGAACAGGGCCATAAGGAAGCTGACTGTAGAAGCAGAGGAGGGAATCAGTATCCTCCTCGTGGGCAGAATAATAACCAGTACCGTGGGCAGTATAACAATCAGAACATGGGTCAACATAATAATCAGATTCGTGGCCAAGCGCCACTAGCCCTGCCAGCTCCAACTGAGAACGCACCCAACCAACAATAAGGTGTGCAAGGAAGGGTCTAAGCCTTGACTCAGGCAGAGGCGTAGGCCGCAGAGAATGTTATAATAGGTATGTTGCTGTACAAAGGCACACCTAAAAGAGTACTTTTTGATTCTGGTGCTACTCATTGCTTGATCTCGTCTGATTTTGCAATGGAAAATAAATTTTGTATGACTCTACTAAAGACAGCTCTATGTGTTAGTACTCCTTCGGGAGCAGATATGCCTGCAACTTTGATTTGCAGGGAAAACTATATTAAAATTGGAGGCAAGACTTTATCTCTGGACGCAATTGTACTCGACATCAAATAGTACGATATCATATTGGGAATGGACTGAAGTACATGTAGGCAACTCTAGAGGGGGGTGAATAGAGTTTATAACGATAATGATCAATTAAAACTTAAACTCTTTTCACCAACAAAATAATCAGAGTAATATAAATACGGAAATAAAACAGTCAAAGAGCAAACGCAAACACAGCAAGATTTTAACCTGGTTTCCCTCGTGGAGGACTAGTCTAGGCCTGAGAACTCTAGCTCAAGTTTGAAATCCACTATTTGTGAAATAGGGTTACAACTACGTGCCTTTTCTCAGAAGAGCACGCCAACTTCTTTCAATGATCGCTGTGGCGAAACTTGGACTTTTCCAAGTGACTTACAACTTCTTGCACTTCAAACTTCTAGCTGAATTGTACTGAGCAACTTGGACGGTTGGGAAGTTTAAAAGCTAAGTTGGATGGGAAGTTAGAGCTCTTTAATATGTAGGCTTATGTAAGAGAAGAAGAAGAGAAGATTGGATGATTTGAAATGGGAGAATTCAAGGCCTATTTATAGTATTTTGGGTAGGCAGAATTCGGCCAGAATTCTGTGTCCAGAATTCAAATTTTTGGCCGTTGGACAACTAGCAGTGATTAATCCCTAAAAATTAGCTTCCTGTAATTTATGGGACAGAGTTCAGCCCGAACTCTGTGTGGAGGCAGAGTTCGGCCCGAACTATGTCTCCTTTGGACAGAAGTTCATAAATAGGCTTTGGCTTGTTGGGCTGTTTTGGCTATTGGCTAAGTGGACCTATGAAGGTTAAGTCTAGCCCAAAGCTGCTCAGTATGACTCAACGTACATTTGCCTATACTCAAAAAATAATAAAATTACAGACTCCAGAATACACATAGCTGCAATTCTTCAGGCAGCTGTTGACTTGAACTGATGTGATGAGTTGATCGATTTAGAGCTTGATATGTCAAATTGGATTGTGACAAATATTGTTTTGTTAATTGTCAAGATTAGGTTGACTGTGATCCGGTTTGGGTCAACAATCTCCCCCATTTTGATAATTGACAAAACGTGATATTTGCATGTCTCAATATTCATACCTAGACACATGATAGCTCCCCCGTACTCGAACATGTCTGCTCCCCCGTAAAAGGATATTACCTATGACAAGTTCTCATCCAAGTATACGATATATATAACTCATAACACAGTGTAGCATGAAACCAAAACAAAGACAAATATCAACTGTTCTCCCCCTTTTGACAAAAATCAAAATAAAGAAAAACTCCCCCAATAAAATAGAAGAGCAGCATAGAGACCATCCACATAATGAAGAATAATAAGCTAGCAACAGTTGTTAAGAAGTCTAATCAAAGCCCGAGGGTGAACAAGTTTTGATAAAAACATAAATCCAGAATAAAAAAAACAGTGCAGAAATAAAAAATAGAGTCCTAAGCATCAGAGGCAGTCATTGATACAAAAGCTATATCCATCATGGAGCATGCGAAGGTCCCGCACCACCGAAACCGGTACGTCGGGAATCAACAAAGGCTGAGGTCGGATCTAGATAACGACGGACCCAAGAATCATTAATACGATAACCGTCGCGGGACAGCTTATACATCATCAAAATCGACATCATCGGATGGGAGGCCATGGAATAGTGAATGTCATGGATGGAGTTGCTGAGCGCACTCATATGCAGGGTGGTGCGATAGTCCATCTGTGTCCAGCGGTCGTCCATCTCAGCCCAGCGTTCGTCCTCCAAACGGAAGCGATCGCGAAGCATAGTCTGGATAGAATCAAGTGTAGCGGTGGACTCGGTCGTAGGAGAATCAGGAGCAGCAAGGGGCTCAGGAGAGGCAGGCTCCTCAGCAGCATCGGACTCGGAGGAGGCCGCAGCAGCAACAGTTCTCCGTGCCTTGGTCAAATAGGCAGGAGGGGACAGGGACTGACACTGATCTAAGGGGACATGAAAGGCTCGAAAGATCATGGAAAGATACATGGCGTAAACCAAGGACTTTGGTTTAGGCCGAGCATGAATCATCCAATCCATCATCGTGCGGAGAAAGTTGAAAGGAATGTAAAAATACAGAAAGTAGAGAGCGGTGATCTCATAGTAAGTTACTTCATCGGTCGATCCTGCTTTCGGCAAGACCGAGGAAAAGATGATATGATGAAGCTCATAGAAGTGGTTATTTAGATGTTTGGCTTTAAGTTTCCGAGGATGTGCATTAGGAGAGCATAAATCATCCTTGAAACGTTCCAGAGTAGTCTCTCCGGGGAAGACGAAATCCCGGGCATCAACAAGCCTTTCCCAAGAGTTAGGGTCGGGCAAGCCAAGGAGATCGGCTAACTCAAAATCATCAAAGGAGATGTTGATACCGGCGACATGTGAGTAGATACGGTCGCGGTCGGAAGTCATGTTACAAAAGAACATTTGGATATCATTCACATAAATTGGTTAACGAATTGTAACAAGTTCATATAGACACAAATCATGAAAGTTTGGTAGATAGTCCGAGAGCACCGTGAATTTAATAGGGTATCCGGAAAACACACTACGATGACAAAAATCTGTAAACCATTCGTTAGAAGCCTCTAACGAAACAAAGATGTGTGCATCATATGTGTCGAAATTTGGAGGTGGAGGTGGGTTGAATAGGGGGTGGATCATGCCTTGAGGAGGAGGAGGAGGAGGAGGAGGAATAGGTTGAGGGTTTGGTGGAGGATTTGGTGGAGGATTTGGTGGAGAGTTGGGTGGAGGATTAGTGGAGGATGCACCTTCACTCCTCCTTGGTCTCTTCCCTCTACCAAGCAACCTAGGAGCCATGAATAAAAATTGAGAGAGATGAATGAAAAAGATGATATACCTCAAAAAGAGTGACCCAAGATTAAAGAGAATGATCCTAAGATTGAGCTCCTTGAGTTGTGAGTAGAATTTCTCAAGGATTTGAGACTTCTAGGGTTAGGGTTTTAAGAGAAAGTGGTTTAGAGAGGTTTGGAGAAGACAATGGAGAGGAGAGAGAGAGAGAGAGAGAATCCCGAGTTATAGAGGTTATGGTCGGCTGGTCGGGTTAATTCTGGGCCATCGGATCAAAAAAAATGAAGGGCTGTGAGTCATTTGAGGTTCTGGAACAAGGAGGCCGAACTCGGCCCAAACTCTGTGTGGGGGCAGAGTTCGTCCCGAGTTCTGGTCCCTTAGGCCAGAACTTCAAACAGAAAAAGTAATGCATAAAATGCAAGAAAGATAATCGTGAATTGAGAAACATAGGATTTAAATGCTCATAAATGAATTTTATGTCTACAGCGTGTACTGCGGATCAAAAATCGTATACGGAGTAAACGCCTTGGGTTAGCTGTAGGGGCCGGATCCCAGCTAGCGGTAGTCCGAAGACTAGTGCACCGTGTCGCTTAGGCTTTTACGCCTTGTTGACAGAAGGGCCCTTTCGGCTTGTACCCAAAGTTAGTACTGCCAGTAGGATGATGATCAACAGTTTACGGTGCAAAAACCAAATTTATTTTAGATTATTTTCATCCAGAATTCCTAGTTCGCGACGAAGAAAGTTGAAATGCTCTTCGGCTAGTGGTTTTGTAAAGAAGTCTGCCAGCTGATGTTCTGTGTCAATAAATTCTAGATCTATAGTGCCGTGCTGTTGATGATCACGCAAAAAGTGGTGACAAATTTCAATATGTTTCGTGCGTGAGTGGCATATAGGGTTCTTAGTAAGGTTTATAGCACTAGTGTTATCACAGAAAATAGGTATGTACATAAAAGACAAGTGATAGTCTTCTAGGGTTTGCTTCATCCATAAAATTTGTGCACAACAACGTCCTGCAGCTATATACTCAGCTTCGGTTGTGGAGAGTGCAACAGAATTTTGTTTCTTGCTAAACCAGGAGACTAAGGCTTTGCCTAACAAATGACACGTGCCGTTCGTACTTTTACGATCAACCTTGCACCCCGCAAAATCAGTATCTGAATAACCAATAAGGTCAAAGGATGCGGTTTTGGGATACCACAAGCCGACTGTAATAGTACCCTTAAGGTATCGAAAGATACGCTTAACGGCGAACATGTGTGATTCCTTAGGATAAACTATTTTTAAACTGGTTTCAGTTATGGTCCCAGAACCCAGAACTCGGGCCGAACTCTGCCTCACACAGAGTTCGGGCCGAATTCGGTCTGGCTTGTTCCAGAACTTCCAGTGGCTGTCAGCCATTCATCCGTTTTGATCCTATGGTCCAGGATCCATCCGACCATCCGAACCCCCTTTCTTAAATTTGGGTTCTCCCTCTCTCTCCTCTCCATTGCCTTCTCCAAAACTTCTCAAGCTCCTTCCTCTTCAAACCCTAACCCTAGAATTCTCTATCTAGTATGGATTTCTTCTCCAAACTTAAGGAGAATAACTCTTGCATCATTCTCTTTCATACTCCATAATTCTCTTGAGGTATAATTTTTTTTTTCTCCATCTCAATTTCAAATTTTCTTCATTGTTAAATGGCCCCTAGGTTGTTTAATAGAGGAAAGAGGGCTAGAATCGAGGGTGCTTCCTCATCGAACCCTCCTTCTCGTGATGATCAACCTATTCATCCTCTTTTCAATCCACCACGACCCATTGACCCTGACACATTCGATGATCGAATTTTTGTGTCATTGGATGCCTCAAACAAATGGTTCAATGATTTTTGATCACGGCCCGTGTGCGCAGGTCATCCCATCAACTTTACTATATTTTCTCGTTATGACTCATTATTTCATGATCTTTGTCTTGATGAATTAGTTTCTACAACTTCACTTATTTACTTGAATGTAATTCAAATGTTTTCTTGCAATCTCACATATAATGACACACGATTATATTCTCGTGTTGTTGGAATTGACATCTCGTTCGATGATTTTGAACTTGTAGAATATCTCGAGATTCCGGAACCGAACTCTTGGGAGAAGCTTGTCGATGCACGCAAGTTTCAATTCCCCGATAGGTCTTCCCTTGAGAGTTTCAAGGACGATTTGTGTACCCTGAACACACGTCCACGCAAGTTACTTGCAAAATTCCTTAACCCTTATTTCTACGAGCTTCATCGTATTATCTTCTCCATGATCCTGGCCAAAGCGGGATCGACTGATGAAGTTTTATATTTTGAGATTTCTGCTTTGTATCACCTTCACTTCCATGTCCCGTTCAACCTTCCACGTACTATATGGACTGGATGATCAATGCAAGGAAGAGGCCACGATCTTTGGTCTATGCTCTCTATTTGCTTATGGTTTTTTGTGCTTTTCATGTCCCTCACGATGAGTGCCAATTCCTTCCAGCCCCTACCTTTCTATCTAAGGCAAGGCAGCTTCAGGCAGCTGTAGGACCTCCTATTGAGTTCGAGCATTCCGGTTCTGATGCTCAGGCTGATGCACCTGCTCTTGGGCAGCCTGTACCCGCACCTCCTGCTACTCTTGAGTTTATCCAGACCATGCTTCGTGATCATTTCATATTAGAGGACGACCGCTGGACCCAGCTCGACTATCGTACCACCTTACAGATGAGTGCCATCAGCAACTCATTGCATGACATCCGGTACTCTATGTCTCAGCATCCTTCTATGCCACTTCCTATGGAGCGGGATCCATCTCGCGACGGGTACCGTATCGACGACCCTTGGGTTATGCGATATCTGGATCCGGATGCAGCCTTCGTGGATCCGCGTCATTCGGATACTGATCCATCTGACACTGCTAGATAGTAAAATATGACTTCTTTCGAGGGCCATGAAACTGCTTTTTGATGAAGATGAAGTGCTGCCAAATTGACCAAACTATGTTTTGCTAGATTTTCCTTTCTTTTCTTTTTGCTGCCGATGTCATTCTATGAATGTAACTAATTTTGAATAAACATAATACATTCACCCTATTCTTTGTTTCTGGTATTTGTGGTGCTTGTACTAGAGGGCCTAATATAGCATTTGTGTTTGATAAAAGGATATCCCACTGGAGGACTTTTTATGGACCTATTACCCTTTTGTGCATCTGGAAATACGAGCAAATAGATTTGAATGATATTTTGTGGACCTATTACTCTTTGGTACACCGATGGTGCGAGTAATAGATTAGGATAACTTCTGTGGACCTATTACCCTTTTGCGTATTGGTGGTACGGGTAATGGATTTGAAAGTCGGGAGACTATCGATATCAGAGGTAATATGGACGTGACACACGATAATCAGGAATAATCTTTGGTGGACCTATTACTCTTCTGCGTATTGGTGGTGCAAGTAATAGATTTTGAGACAAAACCCAACAGAGGTAATATGGACGTGATAGGTTCTGTGGTCTTAACACCATGTCTTTTATCCCGGGTTGGGTACAGGTGTTAAGTCGGGAGACTATCGGTATCAGAGGTAATATGGACATGACACACGATAATCATGAATAATCTTTGGTGGACCTATTACTCTTCTGTAATGCAACAAGTAATTAATCAATCCTCACCACACTAATACTACAGACCAACTACCAAAGTACCCATGCAGGTAATCATATCATATAGCTAGAATAACAGGATTGTACCGCAGTGCAATATAATCAGGGAAATAGCACCTCAGTACAATAACAAGGCTAGTACCTCGAAGGGTAAGCTGGAATCATAGCCCGGATACACGTAGTCATGTCAGGAATAAGGACATATCATACAGTCACATGAAGTCATCTGCCCATATCGTGGTATGGATATCAGGTCAGGTACACTGTCGAAATCTCTACTATAATAGTATCTCAAGTACATATAGGAGCCTACAACCATAATCATCAAGTCGGTCTATCCACCGGATCAATCTATCAGCAGTCTACCATCTACGATGGAATAAATATCATGTCAGAAACGATGATCACCAAATACTAAGCTAATCACTATAATCAATGCTATGCCCTCTGGCTCATAAAACTCCTCTGAATCAATGATCACAAGCAATCAGGAAACAAGCCTCTCAACTACCAAGATATAGCAATCATGCCAGCTTTTGGGAGCTTAGAAAGTCGGGTAAAAATCATATAATGATACCCTCGATATTATCCTGATTCCGTAAAACATCACAAAATTATCAAAATCCAGGAATCCACATAGTCATATCTGATTAAAATAGAACATCATCTAAAAGGGAAATGGCAACACTATCCACGAACCCACGTGAGTCTACCAAATCAATATCTCGGGATCATACTCCCTATAATACTCAACCCTCAGATATATCCAAAAGTCACAAATCTCGATACATAGGACAATTAATAGCCCTATATGGCTAAACTACAATAACTCCTAGAAAGAATGGTCAGGGGATAAGTGTCTATTTCTTTATGTCACCGAAAAATGGCAAGGATTGCATGAACTACTGTGGAGCAGATCCGCAACCCTTAAACCAAACGAGGATCAGGGTTACAGACCGTCTCCCGAGTGGAACCGCGCTCCTTACGCTATCCGACGGACAAGATAGGTCAAGTAGCTAGGCGACTAATCTAGTCATGAGTCTAACTAGCAGGTACTAGAATCAGGTATACTATACGACGGTAAACGTGCATGAGGCTAGTTCAGCAAACCAAAGGAACGGTTCTGCCCAAATCTTCGAACCAAATTTCCGATCGGGAATTCTGAAAAAATTTGGCAGAGTCTTCTCTGTATTTTTGAATGGCAGCTCCAAGGAAATTGGGGCTAAATCCACTTGGCACAACCCACCGCAGAGTCACAAACTGAGAACACTAAGTCTCAGCCGCCAGCAATGCTACAACGCGTACTGGGAACCAAATTATAGCCGAGAACACTAAGTTTCGACCTGCAGCAGCACTACAATGCGTGCTAGGGGCCAAGCCAACACATGCAACAAGAACCGCCATACAGGGCGCATCATAGATCTAGAGTCATATCAAATCCATAAGCATAGTCACAAAAACAGTTAGCCAAACTCGTTACCGGACCGCGAGTCGGATGGGTCCGCTAGTAGTGCCAAAATTCGATATGAAAATCATGGCATACGAATCGATATGGACACGCAAACCGAGATGCATACGTATATCAAGATGTGCATGAGAATTGAGATAGCACGAATATCAAGGCGAACGGGAACATGACGTGCATATAAATCGAGACGTACATTTAAATCGAGACGTGCACGTAGATCGATGGATAATGAATATCGAAATGGCGCACGAATCAATGTGACATGCAAATCGAGATGTGCATGCAATTAAATACGACACAGAGTCCAAGGTGGCATACAAATCAATACGGCACACAAATTGAAGCGTGCACGCAAATCGAAACGACAATAATTACGAGATAGGCATAAAGGCCGAGACACGAAAAATAAGGCAGTACGTAAACTAGGATGGCACGGTTCCCAAGGCAGCACGAGGCTCGAGGGTGCATGCACACCTAGGCATGTATCCCAAGGATGGTGCAGAGCTTAAGGCTGCATGCTCCCCGAGTAGCACGGGGCCCAAGGGCGTCCCGCCACTCGAGGCTGGCGCAATGCTCACGGCGGAGTCACGGTGGTGGCGCGATCGTCGGGAAGAAGAATAAAGGAGGGGGCGGAGAAGATGTCGAGGAAGCCCCTGCAAGGTCGGGTCAGACTCCGGCGGATGAAGGATGGCAACGGCGGTTCTGGTTGAAGTAGGAGTGGAGACGGCCATGGTGGTGGTGGTCGCAGGAGGAGGCCGGAGAAGACAGGGAGTTGGTGGAGGTTGTCGCAACTGGAGACGAGGAGGATGGAGGCAACGACGGTGATGATGGTGGTGCAGGTGGTGCCAACTATGCGGGGGTGGCGGTCGGCGGTCGGAGACGAGGGGGAGTGAGCGAGAGGGAGAGAGATCGAGTGAGGGAGGGGGAAAGCTGAGTGAGCAAGAGGGAGAGAGAGACAGTGAGCGGGAGAGAGAGATGAAGAGAGACATGGGAGAGGGAGAGATGAACTCGGGGGGGAGCTGCTCTCCAAAGCAGGAGAGTGAGAAGAGAGAGAGGGGGAGAGGAGGTTGAGAGAGATGAGGGGGTGGCGGCTGTGAGTTAAGAGAGTGTGAGGGTTAGGGTTAGGGCTAGGCATTTGGAGGGGTAGTTGTAGGATTTGAATTAAAATAAAAATAATAATAATAATTATAACACAATAATAACAGAAACAAAATAAAAAAATTTGGACTCAATAGTCAAGACATGACAAGATCCAAAATAATAATATTTGAAGATATACGAAATTTAAAATCATCCAAATATAGAAATACAGTCATATACCTATTTTCAAAATAGGGATTTGACATCCTACCCACCTGTCAGATCCCTATTTTGAAAATAGGCATCCGACTGTATTTAATAATTTTGGTTATTTTAAAATTTTGTATTGTTTAAAATTTTATTAATTATGGAGTTAGCATTGTTAACTTCCTGGTCAGGATTATTCCTATTTCTATTTTGCTATTATTATTATTATTGCTATTGTTACTATCATCATCATTATTATTTATTTATTTAAATAATCTAACCTACCCCTATCCTTACCTATCCAAACCCTAACCTCACTCTCCTCTCTCCCCTTCCATGGATCAGCACCCCCCACTCTTCTTTCTTCCCCTCTCCTGATCCCTCGCTCTCCTCTCCCTCACTCACTCTCCACCCTCACCCTCTCCTCGAGCCCTCTCTCCCCCGAAGTCCGGCTCGGCCAGCTTCGTCGCGGCCGCCACCACTACTGCTCCCACCACCACTTCTACGACCATCATCATCGTCGCCCCCCCATGGCCTCCGGCGACCACCACCACCACTGCCCCCTTTCTCCTCCGTCGCGACCATCACCACCCGTGGCCGCCGCCTCCACCGCCAGCGCTGCCATCTCCCCCGCCCCTTGCCGCAGCCACTGCCGCTGCCGTCCTTTCTCCACCGCGGGGCCAACCCGCCCTGGCCGAGCACCCCCTCGGTGAGCTTCTTCTTCTCTCTCCCTCTGTCCTCCTTCCGCCGGTGGTCCAACCCGACCCTGGCCGAGCTCCTCTGCCTCCTCTCTTCCTCCATCGGGCTGTGAGCTCTTCGGAGAGTGAGCCCCTCGATCGGCTCGTCTCGGGCAGCGTACTGCCTCGTACAGCGTGTCACCTCAGGCAGTGCACCCTCGGTTGGTGCGCTTCCTCGTTTCCCGTATTTTTGGGACACGTGCACCTCGGTGTACGCGTCAGTCTTATTTTTCATGCACCTCGGTCTACGTGCTGCCTTGGGCAGAGGGACGTTTCGAGCCCCACGCTGCCTCGGGCACCGTGCCCTATTGGTTTGTGTATTGCCTTGTTTCTCGTGTCTCGACCTTTGTGCCTTTCAATTTTCGTGCCACATCAGTTTGTGTGCCCGTATCGGTTTGCGTGCTGCCTCGGTTGTGTGCCGTATTGGACTCTGTACCGTATCGATTTGCGTGCACACATCGATTTGTGTGCCGCATCGATTTATATGCTCCTTGGACCTTGGGTCGTCTTGATTTACGTACATGTCTCGATTTACGTCCACGTTTATGTTTTTCGTTCGCCCCGATATTCGTGTTCCCTCGATTCTCGTACGCATCTCGATATACGTGCATGCCTCGATTTGCGTGCCTATGCCGATCCGCGTGCCTCGATTTTCGTACCAGATCCCTGTACTACTTGCGGGACCCGCACGGTATAGCCTCGTGCCATTCTTCGTGATTGTTGTCATTATTTTATTATTTAATTCTAATGATTGTGTATTGTGTGTTCTGAGGACCTCGATGGACGTGCTAGCCTGGATCCCGATCGCCGAAGACTTGCTTACCTAGCCGAGCCCTCTAGGCAAGTATCCCTTGCTCATCGACTGCTCTTGCCCTCTCTTCTAAATTTTATTGTATTTATTTAATTGTAAATGTATAACCCTGATTAGTGTAGCTTAGTAGTAGAACTGCCATGATAACCTAGAATAGCTTAGTTCGATACCGGGATAGACCGTATCGGACAACTCGGATGGGTCATCCACACCTCCGAGGACACGAGCACGACTCACATGTATGGATTGTCCCTGTATGCCCCGTGTCCGACTTGCGATCGGGTAACGGCTTGGTGAACTATTCTTGTGGCTATGATTGTGCTTGGGTTAGAATTATGAACATGTGCTGTGATGCGCCCTGCGAGGCGGTTATTTTATTATATTATGCATGTTGGCTTGGCGCCCAGTACGCATCGTAGTGCTGCTGGAGGCCGGGACTTAGTGGTCTCGGGTTCGATTGGTTTCTAGTACGCATCGTAGTGCTGTTGGAGTCCGAGACTTAGTGTTCTCGGCTATCAATTTGTTCCCAGTACGCATCGTAGTGCTGCTGGTAGTTGAGACTTAGTGTTCTCAGCCGGCGATTCTGCAATTCTGCGGCGGGTTGTGCCGAGTGATTTTAGACCCAATTTGTAGGGTGCTCCTGTCCAGATTACAAAGGAGATTGTGCCAGATTTTTCCAAAATTCCCAGTTGGGAATTTGGTTCGAAGGATTAGGCAGAACCATTCCTTTGGTTTGCTGGACTGGATTCATGCATGTTCATCTTGGTATAGTATATCTGATCCCATTGCCTGTTAGGTAGACTCCAGACTAGATTAGTCGCCTAGCGTCTTGACCTGTCTTGTTCGTCGGGTAGCGTAAGGAGAGCGGTTCCACTAGGGAGACGGTCTGCAATCCTGGTCCTTGTTTGGTTTAAGGGTTGTGGATTTACTCCAGGGCGGTTCATGTAATCCTTGCCATTCTCGGCGATATTATTACTACACTTGTCCCCTGACCCTACATTCTGGGAGTTGTCCTAGTCCAGCCAGATAGGGCTGATAGTTGTTCTATGTATCAGAATTATGACCTTGGATACGTATGATGATTGAGTATTATGGAGAGTATGATCTTGAGAATATTGATTGATAGACTCACATGGACTCTTGGATAGTATTGTTATTCCTTTTGAGGATGTTCTAATTAGACCGGACACGACTGTGAATTCTTGGATTTTGATGATCATGAATATTTTGCAGAACGAGGAGAATATCGAGGGTATTATTATATGATTTTTACTCGACTTTCCAAACGCCCAAAAACCTGGTACCTTTATGTATTTCGGTAGTTGGGGAAACCTGGTTTGATTGCTATGTCTTGGTAGTTGAGGGGCTCATTTTCTAGTGGCTTGTGATCATTGACTTGGAGGATTCTTGTGAGCCAGAGGGCCTGGCATTGTTTATAGTGATTAGCTTGGTATTTGGTTATTGACCTTCCTGACATGATATTGATGGAACAACTTGAGGATTGGAGCTGTAGACTCCCATGTATGCTTGACATGTTATTATAGTAGAGATCTCGACCTTGTACATGACCTAATATCTATGCCACGATGTGGACAGATGACTCCATGTGATTGATAGATTTGACCCCATCTTGACTTGACTACTTATATCTGATCCATGATTCCAGTTTACCCTTTGAGGTACTGGCCTTGACCTTGCACTGTTGTGCTCCTTGTCTACTGGCACATTGAGGTGCTACCTGAATTGGTTGCCCATCGAGGCGCACTCCTGACTAGCACTCTGGACTTGACAAGTAAACCTGGCATGTATACTCTTGATTCTTGATAGTGGCCTGTCGATGCGCACTCCTGGCTTGTACTCTCGACATGACATGTTTACTCTTGGTTACTGTTGTGACAGCCTGTCCTGACTTGCTAGGTATAACCTTGTCTTGACACCGTGGTTGATTTTCTGATTGTGCTTGTACAAACCACCTGTCTCGTCTTGTATCATGTCTAGGACATGAATTTCTGTTACCACGTTCAGGGATTTATAATAAATCTGACTAGGTTAACAACTAGATTGATCAAGTAGTTCATATAGAGAGATTTTTCAGTTACAGGCGATCCCGTTATCCCGGCCACACCTGAGGATTTGTAGCCTGCCGACGAGTAGGGCACACTTCCTGCACACTGTCATGTGTTGCAACTCCAAGTCACCTTGTAATTTCTTAATTCTTGAAACCTTATAACCCTTGCCTGGATAACCTGGATAGTCTGCAGGGCTTATGATTGCGGAAATGTCTCAACTTCATCTTGTTAGTAATTAGGCCTGTGATAACCCAAGTTAGTTAATGATAGCAAGCCGTAGGCATTGAGTGGCCGCTTATTCTTCTAAGTTGTTTGGCTTGTTGCTTACAAAGCTGGCTGATATTGATGTGCAGCTGGCGATGCATGTATTATTGGATGCTAGGGAGATTGTGATTGTATTAGCTACATTAGTTGTGGTTTGCTACCGTGCGTTGGTACCGCACGACCCTACCCTCATTTACTGTTCTTATATGTTATTCCTGTCATATTTTATCCTGCTGGTTTTCTTCGTCCGTCCTTGAGCCCTCCTTTCTGGT
The DNA here is from genome assembly GCA_029216955.1 of Iris pallida. Taxonomy (NCBI): domain Eukaryota; kingdom Viridiplantae; phylum Streptophyta; class Magnoliopsida; order Asparagales; family Iridaceae; genus Iris; species Iris pallida. The sequence continues at coordinate 700,684 of JANAVB010027000.1, read as the reverse complement.
ACTTACTACGGTTGGCCTGACCAGCCCTGGATTGTTCTTAGATTGCCTGAGACCGACCCTGTGGATCTTCCAGACTTGACTTGGGGGATGTGCTTCAGTTCCCGACCATGCTAGGGACTGTGGGGAGGTATGCTAGTCTATATTATTATTCTGTATTGTGGATTTTCTGATTATCATATGTGTATTCCCTGCTTTTCATATGATTATCTCTCTTGATATTGTTTCATTGTGATTTGCCTGTGGACATGAGATTATATTTAGGCCATAGATTGATTGCATGCTTGGATATCCAACGAGACTTGACAGCCGTCATCGCCGTATAGCGTATTCGTACCTTATACGGTGTAGCTGGCCGACGTTCGTCCCCGTATTTCGGTACTGGGGCGTGACACGGTTTTAGTGGTTGCCCATGCAGGTCTCGTTTTGAGATGTTGGGTATCACATGATTATTGATCTCAGTCCACTATTTCTTGGTATTCCCACTTGTTATACTTGTCCTTTGCTCTCTTGAACTTGTGAATTGGTCTAATCTCTACTTGGACCTATCTTGCTTGGCTATGTCTTATTCGTGTTATCTACCTCTGATCCTTGTTTGATAGATATGATCCTATAGTTGGTCATGTCGATCGTTTTATTCGATGAGATGTTATCTTATCTCCATCATTGGGTTACTTGATTAATTATCTTGGGTTATGTACTCTCTACCGATGTATCGCCTTGGTTGATTTTCCTGTTATCCCTTTTGTGCGTTGACTTCGTATTGACTTAGTATCATTATCGCCCTCTTCGAGCGTTGGCTTGACTGCTGTGGAATAAAGATTTCACCAGGACTCTGAGATTGGATATTTCAGCATTTGTTGAGTGTCCAATGGGTATTCTTGTATCAATTCAGCTCCTTTGATTCTGGACAGTTCCACAATCATGATTATTTGTTTCAGATATTATTTTGATTATAGATGTACTTTCTATATATTATGTTTCGACATGGATTTTGGTTTTGACGTGTTTTTCTAGGAAACTATTTTTGTCTTACTATTGGAGTTATTTTTTTGATGTATATTATGATTTTGCATGAATTACGAGTTTTGGTTATTTTCGTAGAACTATCATGTTATATTATTAGATGTTTTATGATTTTAGTGACTTGGACATTGAGTTATGGATTTGATTCGTTTTGGGTATTTGTCGAGAGTATCGGGCGACCCTAGAATACCTTGACGGTGTGGTAACGAAAGTTGCAGCCGCTCGATTTTAGTGCTCTGATGCATCTTTTGCAGCCATTTCGGATGGCGTGGCAAGGAATGATCATGACACACATTTTTTTTCGGATATTTGGAAACTACGATCGTCGGTTGAGACATGTATCCTTTATTTTTATGATTTTGTTGATTTTCATGCAGTGGGGATTTCATGTTTTTGATATTGTTTTTGATATTTCGCACTTGTTTTGATCTATGGGGCTATTTCGTGCATCTGAGATTTTTGATTTTCGAGGTTCTATTTGGTGTTTTGGATTTACTTCATGAGTTGATTTGTGTAGTTAGACATTTTCTCTTTGATGTTTTCACATTGAGATTTTGTTCACTTCTAGTAGTATTACTTGATTCCTCTAAGGTGGGTAGAGTTTTCATGGCATATATGTATGTACTAGTTTTGAAAACCCTATTTTGATAATTTTGAAATTTCGAGGACAAAATTTTTGTAAGGTGGGTAGGATGTCAGATCCCTATTTTGAAAATAGGTATCCGACTGTATTTAATATTTTTGGTTATTTTAAAATTTCGTATTATTTAAAATTTTATTAATTATGGAGTTAGCATTGTTAACTTCCTGGTCAGGATTATTCCTATTTACATTTTGCTATTATTATTATTATTGCTATTGTTACTATCATCATCATTATTATTTATTTATTTAAATAATCTAACCTACCCCTCCCCTTACCTACCCAAACCCTAACCTCACTCTCCTCTCTCCCCTTCCATGGAGCAGCACCCCCCCACTCTTCTTTCTTCCCCTCTCCTGATCCCTCGCTCTCCTCTCCCTCACTCACTCTCCTCCCTCACCCTCTCCCCGAGCCCACTCTCCCCCGAAGTCCGGCCCGGCCAGCTTCGTCGCGGCCGCCAGCACTACTGATCCCACCACCACTTCCACGACCATCGTCATCGTCGTCCCCCCATCGCCTCCGGCGACCACCACCACTGCTGCCCCCTTTCTACTCCGCCGCGACCTCCACCACCCGTGGCCGCCGCCTCCACCGCCAGCGCCGCCATCTCCCCCGCCCCTTGGCGCAGTCACTACCGCTGCCGTCCTTTCTCCATCGCGGGGCCGACCCGACCTGGCCGAGCACCCCCTCGGTGAGCTTCTTCTCCCCTCTCCCTCTGTCCTCCCTCCGCCGGTGGTCCAACCCGACCCTGGCCGAGCTCCTCTGCCTCCTCTCCTCCCCTCGGGCTGTAAGCTCCTCGGGGAGTGAGCCCCTCGATCGGCTCGCCTCGGGCAGCGTGCTGCCTCGAGCAGTGCGCTGCCACGTACAACGTGCTGTCTCGAGCAGTGTGCTGCCACGTGCAGCATGTCACCTCGGGTAGTGCACCCTCGGTTGGTGCGCTTCCTCGTTCCCCATATTTTTGGGACGCGTGCACCTCGATGTACGTGTCAGTCTCATTTTTCGTGCACCTCGGTCTACGTGCTGCCTTGGGCAGAGGGACATCTCGAGCCCCGTGCTGCCTTGGGCACTGTGCCCCATTGGTTTGCATGTTACCTCGTTTCTCGTGTTTTGGCCTTTGTGTCTTTTGATTTTTGTGCCACATCGGTTTGCGTGCCCATATCGGTTTGCGTGCCGCCTCGGTTGTGTGCCGCATTGGACTATGCACCGTATCGATTTGCGTGCACACATCGATTTATGTGCCGCATCGATTTACGTGCTTCTTGGACCTTGGGTCGTCTCGATTTACGTACACGTCTCGATTTACGTCCACATTTATGTTTCTCGTTCGCCTTGATATTCGTGTTCCCTCGATTCTCGTATGCGTCTCGATATACATGCATGCCTCGGTTTGCGTGCCCGTATCGATCTGCGTGCCTCGATTTTCGTAACAGATCCCTGTACTACTTGCGGGACCCGCACAGTATAGCCTCGTGCCATTCTTCGTGATTGTTGTCATTATTTTATTATTTAATTCTAATGATTGTGTATTGTGTGTTCTGAGGACCTCGATGGACGTGCTAGCCAGGATCCCGATCGCCGAAGACTTGCTTACTTAGCCGAGCCCTCTAGGCAAGTATCCCTTGTTCATCGACTGCTCTTGCCCTCTCTCCTGAATTTTATTGTATTTAATTAATTATAAATGTATAACCCTGATTAGTGTAGCTTAGCAGTAGAACTACTATGATAACCTAGAATAGCTTGGTTCGATACCGGGATAGACCGTATCGGACAACTCGGATGGGTCATCCACACCTCCGAGGACACGAGCACGACTCACATGTTTGGATTGTCCCTGTATGCTCCGTGTCCGACTCGTGGTCGGGTAACGGCTTGGCGAACTATTCTTCTGGCTATGATTGCGCTTGGGTTAGAATTATGAACATGTGCTGTGATGCGCCCTGCGAGACGGTTATTTTATTATATTATGCATGTTGGCTTGGCGCCCAGTACGCATCGTAGTGCTGCTGGAGGCCGGGACTTAGTGGTCTCGGGTTCGATTGATTTCCAGTACGCATCGTAGTGCTGCTGGAGGCCGAGACTTAGTGTTCTCGGCTATCGATTTGTTTCCAGTACGCATCGTAGTGCTGCTGGTAGTTGAGACTTAGTTTCTCAGCCTACGATTCTGCGATTCTATGGCGGGTTGCGCCGAGTGGTTTTAGCCCCAATTTGTAGGGTGCTCCCGTCCAGATTACAAAGGAGATTGTGCCATATTTTTCCAGAATTCCCAGTTGGGAATTTGGTTCGAAGGATTAGGCAGAACCATTCCTTTGGTTTGCTGGACAGGATTCATGCATGTTCATCTTGGTATAGTATACCTGATCCCATTGCCTGCTAGGTAGACTCCAGACTAGATTAGTCGCCTAGCGTCTAGACCTGTCTTGTTCGTCGGGTAGCGTAAGGAGAGCGGTTCTACTCGGGAGACGGTCTGCAACCCTGGTCCTTGTTTGGATTAACGGTTGTCGATTTACTCCAGGCGGTTCATGTAATCCTTGCCATTCTCGGCGATATTATTACTACACGTGTCCCCTGACCCTACATTCTAGGAGTTGTCCTAGTCCAGCCAGATAGGGCTGACAGTTGTCCTATGTATCGAAATTGTGACCTTGGATACGTATGAGGACTGAGTATTATGGAGAGTATGATCTCGAGAATATTGATTGATAGACTCACGTGGACTCTTGGATAGTATTGCTATTCCTTTTGAGGATGTTCTAATTCGACCGGACATGACTATGAATTCTTGGATTTTGGTGATCACGAATATTTTACGGAATGAGGAGAATATCGAGGGTATTATTATATGATTTTTACTCGACTTCCTAAATTCCCAAAAACCTGGTACCTTTATGTATTCCAGTAGTTAGGGAAACCTGGTTTGATTGCTATGTCTTGGTAGTTGAGGGGCTCGTTTTCTAGTGGCTTGTGATCATTGACTTGGAGGATTCTTGTGAGCCAGAGGGCCTGGCATTGCTTATAGTGATTAGCTTAGTATTTGGTTATTGACCTTTCTGACATAATATTGATGGAACAACTTGAGGATTGGAGCTGTAGGCTCCCATGTATGCTTGACATGTTATTATAGTAGAGATCTCGACCTTGTACATGACCTGATATCCATGCCACGATGTGGACAGATGACTCCATGTGATTGATAGATTTGACCCCGTCTTGACTTGACTACTTATATCCAATCCATGATTCCAGTTTACCCTTTGAGGTATTGGCCTTGACCTTGCATTGTTGTGCTCCTTGTCTACTGGCACTTTGAGGTGCTACCTGATTTGGTGGCCCATCGAGGCGCACTGCTGACTAGCACTCTGGACTTGACAAGTAAACCTGGCATGTATTCTCTTGATTCTTGATAGTGGCCCGTCGATGCGCACTCCTGACTTGTACTCTCGATATGACATGTTTACTCTTGGTTACTGTTGCGACAGCCTGTCCTGACTTGCTAGGTATAACCTTGTCTTGACACCATGGTTGATTTTCTGATTGTGCTTTTACAAACCACCTGTCTCGTATTGCATCATGTCTAGGACATGAATTCCTGGTTACCACGGTCAGGGATTCATAATAAATCTGACTAGGTTAACAACTAGATTGATCAAGTAGTTCATATAGAGAGATTTTCCAGTTACAGACGATCCCGTTATCCCGGCCACACCTGAGGATTTGTAGCCTGCCGACGAGTAGGTCACACTTCCTGCACACTGTCATGTGTTGCAACTCCAAGTCACCTTGTAATTTCTTAATTCTTGAAACCTTGTAACCTTTGCCTGGATAACCTGGATAGTCTGCCGGGCTTGTGATTGCGGAAATATCTCAACTGCATCTTGTTAGTAATTAGGCCTATGATAACCCTAGTTAGTTAATGATAGCAAGCCGTAGGCATTGAGTGACCGCTTATTCTTCTAAGTTGTTTGGCTTGTTGCTTACAAAGCTGGCTGATATTGATGTGCAGCTGGCGATGCATGTATTATTGGATGCTAGGGAGATTGTGATTGTATTAGCTACATTAGTTGTGGTTTGCTACCGTACGTTGGTACCGCACGACCCTACCCTCATTTACTGTTCTTATATGCTATTCCTGTCATATTTTATCCTGCTGGTTTTCTTCGTCCATCCTTGAGCCTTCCTTTCTGGTACTTACTACGGTTGGCCTGACCAACCCTGGATTGTTCTCAGATTGCCTGAGACCGACCCTGTGGATCTTCCAGACTTGACTTGGGGGATGTGCTTCAGTTCCAGACCATGCTAGGGACTGTGGGGAGGTATGCTAGTCTACATTATTATTCTGTACTGTGGATTTTCTGATTATCATATGTGTATTTCCTGCTTTCCATATGATGAGATGTTATCTTATCTCCATCATTGGGTTACTTGATTAATTATCTTGGGTTGTGTACTCTCTACCGATGTATCGCCTTGGTTGATTTTCCTGTTATCCCTTTCGTGCGTTGACTTCGTATTGACTTAGTATCATTATCGCCCTCTTTAAGCGTTGGCTTAACTGCTGTGGAATGAAGATTTCACCAGGACTCTGAGATTGGATATTTCAGCATTTGTTGAGTGTCCAATGGGTATTCTTGTATCAATTCAGCTCCTTTGATTCTGGACAGTTCCACAATCATGATTATTTGTTTCAGATATTATTTTGATTATAGATGTACTTTCTATATATTATGTTTCGACATGGATTTTGGTTTTGACGTGTTTTTCTAGGAAACTATTTTTGTCTTACTATTGGAGTTATTTTTTTGATGTATATTATGATTTTGCATGAATTACGAGTTTTGGTTATTTTCGTAGAACTATCATGTTATATTATTAGATGTTTTATGATTTTAGTGACTTGGACATTGAGTTATGGATTTGATTCGTTTTGGGTATTTGTCGAGAGTATCGGGCGACCCTAGAATACCTTGACGGTGTGGTAACGAAAGTTGCAGCCGCTCGATTTTAGTGCTCTGATGCATCTTTTGTAGCTATTTCGGATGGCGTGGCAAGGAATGATCATGACACACATTTTTTTCGGATATTCAGAAACTACGGTCGTCGGTTGAGACATGTATCCTTTATTTTATAATTTTGTTGATTTTCATGCAGTGGGGATTTCATGTTTTTGATATTATTTTCGATATTTCGTATTTGTTTTGATCTATGGGGCTATTTCGTGCATCTGAGATTTTTGATTTTCGAGGTTCTATTTGGTGTTTTGGATTTACTTCATGAGTTGATTTGTGTAGTTAGACATTTTCTCTATGATGTTTCCACATTGAGATTTTGTTCACTTATAGTAGTATTACTTGATTCCTGTAAGGTGGGTAGAGTTTTCATGGCATATATGTATGTACTAGTTTTGAAAACCCTATTTTGATAATTTTGAAATTTCGAGGACAAAATTTTTGTAAGGTGGGTAGGATGTCAGATCCCTATTTTGAAAATAGGCATCCGACTGTATTTAATATTTTTGGTTATTTTAAAATTTTGTATTATTTAAAATTTTATTAATTATGGAGTTAGCATTGTTAACTTCCTGGTCAGGATTATTCCTATTTCTATTTTGCTATTATTATTATTATTGTTATTGTTACTATCATCATCATTATTATTTATTTATTTAAATAATCTAACCTACCCCTCCCCTTACCTACCTAAACCCTAACCTTACTATCCTCTCTCCCCTTCCATGGAGCAGCACCCCCCCCACTATTCTTTCTTCCCCTCTCTTGATCCCTCGCTCTCCTCTCCCTCACTCACTCTCCTCCCTCACCCTCTTCCCGATCCCTCTCTCCCCCGAAGTCCGGCCCGGCCAGCTTCGTCGCGGTCGCCACCACTACTGCTCCCACTTCCACTTCCACGACCATCATCATCGTCGCCCCCCCATGGCCTCCGGCGACCACCACCACCGCTGCCCCCTTTCTCCTCCGCCGCGACCACCACCACCCGTGGCCGCCGCCTCCACCGCCAGCGCCGCCATCTCTCCCGCCCCTTGGCGCAGCCACTACCGCTGCCGTCCTTTCTCCACCGCGGGGCCGACCCGACCTGGCCGAGCACCCCTTCGATGAGCTTCTTCTCCTCTCTCCCTCTGTCCTCCCTCCGCCGGTGGTCCAACCCGACCCTGGCCGAGCTCCTCTGCTTCCTCTCTCCCTCCCGGGCTGTGAGCTCCTCGAGGAGTGAGCCCCTCGATCGGCTCGCCTCGGGCAGCATGCTGCCTCGAGCAGTGTGCTGCCTCGTGCAGCGTGTCACCTCGGGTAGTGCACCCTCGGTTGGTGCGCTTCCTCATTCCTCGTATTTTTGGGACGCGTGCACCTCGGTGTACGCATCAGTCTCATTTTTCGTGCACCTCGGTCTACGTGCTGCCTTGGGAAGAGGGATGTCTCGAGCCCCGCGCTGCCTCGGGCACCGTGCCCCATTGGTTTGCGTGTTGCTTCGTTTCTCGTGTCTCGGCCTTTGTGCCTATCGATTTTTATGCCACTTTGATTTGTGTGCCGCCTCGGTTGTGTGCCGTATTGGACTCTGCACCGTATCGATTTGCGTGCACATAATGATTTATGTGCCGCATCGATTTACGTGCTCCTTGGACCTTGAGTCGTCTCGATTTATGTGCACATCTCGATTTACGCCCACGTTTATGTTTCTCGTTCACCTCGATATTCGTGTTCCCTCGATTCTCGTATGCGTCTTGATATACGTGTATGCCTCGGTTTGCGTGCCCGTATCGATCCGCGTGCCTCAATTTTTGTACTAGATCCCTGTACTACTTGCGAGACCCGCACGGTATAGCCTCGTGCCATTCTTCGTGATTGTTATCATTATTTTATTATTTAATTCTAATGATTGTGTATTGTGTGTTCTGAGGACCTCGATGGACGTGCTAGCCTGGATCTCGATCGTCGAAGACTTGCTTATCTTGCCGAGCCCTCTAGGCAAGTATCCCTTGCTCATCGACGGCTCTTTCCCTCTCTCCTGAATTTTATTGTATTTAATTAATTGTAAATGTATAACCTGATTAGTGTAGCTTAGCAGTAGAACTACTATGATAACCTAGAATAGCTTGGTTCGATACCGGGATAGACCGTATCGGACAACTCGGATGGGTCATCCACACCTCCGAGGACACGAGCACGACTCACATGTTTGGATTGTCCCTGTATGCCCCGTGTCCGACTCGCGGTCGGGTAACGGCTTGGCGAACTATTCTTGTGGCTATGATTGCGCTTGGGTTAGAATTATGAACATGTGCTGTGATGCGCCCTGCGAGACGGTTATTTTATTATATTATGCATGTTGGCTTGGCGCCCAGTACGCGTCGTAGTGCTGCTGGAGGCCGGGACTTAGTGGTCTCGGGTTCGATTGATTTCCAGTACGCATCGTAGTGCTGCTGGAGGCCGAGACTTAGTGTTCTCGGCTATCGATTTGTTCCCAGTACGCATCGTAGTGCTGCTGGTAGTTGAGACTTAGTTTCTCAGCCTACGATTCTGCGATTCTATGGCGGGTTGTGTCGAGTGGTTTTAGCCCCAATTTGTAGGGTGCTTCCGTCCAGATTACATAGGAGATTGTGCCATATTTTTCCAGAATTCCCAGTTGGGAATTTGGTTCGAAGGATTAGGCAGAACCATTCCTTTGGTTTGCTGGACTGGATTCATGCATATTCATCTTGGTATAGTATACCCGATCCCATTGCCTGCTAGGTAGACTCCAGACTAGATTAGTCGCCTAGCGTCTTGACCTGTCTTGTCCGTCGGGTAGCGTAAGGAGAGCGGTTCCACTCAGGAGACGGTCTACAACCCTGGTCCTTATTTGGTTTAAGGGTTGTGGATTTACTCCAGGGCGGTTCATGTAATCCTTGCCATTCTCGACGATGTTATTACTACACTTGTCCCCTGACCCTACATTCTGGGAGTTGTCCTAGTCCAGCCAGATAGGGCTGACAGTTGTCCTATGTATCAGAATTGTGACCTTGGATACGTATGAGGATTGAGTATTATGGAGAGTATGATCTCGAGAATATTGATTGATAGACTCACATGGACTCTTAGATAGTATTGCTATTCCTTTTGAGGATGTTCTAATTCGACTGGACATGACTGTAAATTCTTGGATTTTGATGATCACGAATATTTCGCGGAACGAGGAGAATATCGAGGGTATTATTATATGATTTTTTACTCGACTTTCCAAATGCCCAAAAACCTGGTACCTTTATGTATTCCGGTAGTTGGGGAAACCTGGTTTGATTGCTATGTCTTGGTAGTTGAGGGGCTCATTTTACTACAAGGGGCGACTGTGTTTCCTAAAATCGATCTTCGTTCATGATACCACCAGTTGAAGATCAGACCCGAAGACGTCCCTAAGTCAGCTTTCCGTACGAGATACAGACACTATGAGTTTTTCGTCATGCCATTCGGTTTGACTAATGCTCTAGCAGCCTTTATGGATCTAATGAATAGAGTATTTTGACTATTTTTAGACAAGTTCGTTGTTGTATTCATCGGTGACATCTTAATCTACTCAAAGGACGGGAAGACGCATGTCGGACACTTGAGAGAGACACTTTAGATGCTGCGAGACAATCAACTGTATGTAAAACTAAGCAAATGCGAATTTTGGATGAACAGCGTGTCGTTCCTAGGGCACGTTGTCTTGGCAGAAGGTGTTGCCGTTGACCCAAAGAAGATTGAGGCAGTGGTAGACTAGAAACAGCCTACATCAGCTAGCGAGATACGGAGTTTCCTTGGTTTAGCCGGGTACTACCGTAGGTTTGTGAAAGGCTTTTCAAGAATTGCTTCGCCTTTGACTCACCTCACTCAGAAGGGAGTCGTATTTAAGTGGACCGACAATTGTGAGTAGTTTTCAGGAACTAAAGCAGCGGCTCATCACGGCTCCAATTTTAGCACTTCCAGAAGGCTCTGAGGGATTTCAGATCTACAGTGATGCATCGGGACTTGGTTTGGGATGTATTCTTATGCAACGTAGGAAGACGATATCATATGCGTCGAGACAACTCAAGCAGCATGTGAAGAATTACCCAACTCATGACTTAGAACTGGCGGCAATTGTGTTCGCGTTGAAATTGTGACGACACTATCTCTATGGTGTGTCCTACGAGATCTTCACAAAAGCCTGAAGTACATATTCACACAAAAAGAATTGAATTTGAGGCAACGAAGTTGGTTAGAATTGATCAAGGATTATGACTTGACAATTTCTTACACGCCTGGTAAAGGGAACGTAGTAGCTGATGTCTTGAGTCAAAAATTCATTGGGACACTAGTAGTAGCAATAGAGGTACTACAAGATCTTGAAGAGATGGACATCGAATTCAGAATCCGTACACAGAATATACAATTGGCTCAGTTGCAGCTTGAGCCGAGCCTCCAGAAAAGGATTAAGACTGCTCAGAAGGACGATCCGTTTCTGCAGAAGATACGCGAGTTGATTCTAGCAGGAAAGGCGTTCGAATTTACAGTTGAAGATGACACTATTCGTATCAAGGGAAGATTGTGCGTTCCTAAGGATGAGGAACTCATGAAGGAAATACTGACCGAGGCTCATTTTGCGAAGTATTCCTTGCATCCGGGAAGCACTAAAATGTACACGGATCTGCACACAACGTTTTGGTGGCATGGTATGAAGAAGGATATGGCTCTATTCGTGTCACAATGCTTAGCTTGTCAGCGTATAAAGGCCGAACACCAACGACCAGGCGAAGAACTACAAAATCTGGCTATTGCGTAGTGGAAATGGGATAATATCTGTATGGACTTTATAGTCGGCTTGCCAAGAACTCAGAAGGGGAATGATACGATTTGGGTGATCGTGGATAGATTAACCAAGTCGGCTCATTTCATTCCAATAAAAGTTACATGGGGCGTAGAACGGCTGGCTCAGATCTACATGAATGAAATTATCAGATTACACGGGGTGCCAGCTTCTATAGTGTCAGATAGAGACGGACGATTCTTGTCGCGATTTTGGATAAGTCTGCACTCAGTATTAGGCACAAAGTTGAATTTTGGGTCGGCATGCCATCTACAGACGGATAGACAGACGAAAAGAGTAAATCAGATCCTTGAAGATATATTGAGATTGTGCGTGCTCGATTAGAAGACGAATTGGGACGCACATCTCGTATTGGCAGAATTTGCCTATAACAACAGTTATCAGGCAAGTATCCAAATGGCCCCGAACGAAGCCTTGTATGGGCGAAAATGTCGATCACCAATATGCTGGAATGAAGTCGACGAACAGCAAGTGCTCGGACCAGAACTTGTGGAACAGGTCGTCGAAAGGGTCCGCTTAATTCGAAAAAGGCTTAAAGTTGCTCAAAGTCGACAGAAGAGTTATGCAAATGTACATCGACGACCTTTGGAATTCACGAAGGTCGATCATGTCTTGTTGAAGGTCACACCCATGCGAGGTATGATGCGGTTTGGGATGAAGGGAAAGTTAAGCCCGAGATTCGTTCGACCCTTCGAGATTTTGGAGAAGGTAGCCTCAGTGGCTTATCGACTTGCACTACCTTCGGCTCTGGCTGATGTGCACGATGCCTTCTATGTATCCCAACTGCGAAAGTACGTGCATGATCCAGGTCACGCAGTGAACTTCGATTTATTCGCTCCTATCTTTTCGTAATCAGTTACGGCCAGGATTTGGGTTAGGGTTTCGGCCATTCTCTATAAATTCTCTCTTCGTGCCTTCATTGAGGACTTATGCTAAAATTAAGCGAAGATTAGAGCTGCGCCACCGTTGCCATTGGAGTCGATTGGAGCTCTTCGTGTTCGAAAAAGGAGGTGACAACGAGCGTTCCTAAAGTTCTTTCGAACTTGTTGGATCCGGGGAGCAGATCATAATAGGACGAATCTTTCTTTGAGCAACGGTGATCTTAATCACCCCAGCAAAGTTGTCTTCATCAACTCTAGGTCACGCAGTGAACTTTAATCAATTGCAGCTGAGTGCTGACCTATCCTACAGTGAAGAGCCTGTCCAGATTTTGGACAGGAAGGAGAAAGTTTTATGGAATCAAACAGTGTCCTTGGTCAACGTGCTATATCAGAACCATGCGGTCGAAGAGTCGACATGGGAACTGGAGGATGAGATGAGGGTGAAAACCCCTCGCTGTTTGATAATTTTGAGGTAGAACTTTTGCTTTAAGTTTCGAGGACGAAACTTTTTCTTAGTGGTATATTATGTAGTGCCCCGCTCCTAGCGGTCTACTATGTAAGGCTTGTGGCTTGATCAACTCGATCGGAACCGAGTATTAGGGAAACTTACCGTCGGCATCGAATCGATCACGGACAAGTGCATAAGAATTTTTCCAACTGATGGATTGGTTTCTCTTGAAATGCATCCAAGAGTTTTCTCTGGATGTTTTGCTCCTGGTTTTATTGCTTAGTTTTGATGGATGCTTTTCCTGAATAGTTTTTGTTGATTTGATTCTTACCCGTTTTCATTGATTTTTATAGCATTTATTCTTGAGAATTCTGAGAGAAAGGAACATAACGAGACGGAGTATTAACCGAACTTTTGGTGCCATTGCATACGGACGCATGAAGGAAGGCTAAGCGCGCAAGTATTCCTCTCCCTCTCGATAATTTTCTAACCGGTGAGTGTGGATCTATGTGGTTGTATTGTCCCTCTCGCTATTCCTTCATGCCAACTAAATAATTGTCTTGCAACATCCGTTGATCGATATCAAGATGCTAATGCCACAAGTCAATACTACTAAGAAGCTAGAGAATGAATATTGAAATGAATTAACTTTACTGGGATGAACTGAACATTGAATTGAAATGAATTGATGCCTGGAATGATGGTTATGAAATGCTGAGAATGATCATCTTGCCTATTACGTCAATATTTCTATGCACACTGTGTTTATCGAGTCAGACACATATTCGCATGACCATGGACAACTTGTGCACAAGGTTTGAGAAGTAATTTCCTCGAATGGTACCGGAGCATCGGGACCGATTCGACCTAGGAGGAAATAATGAAGTACTTTAGGATCATGAGTAATGCGAGGCATCATAGAGGCTAGCTACCTACTGTGCTGTCATCGTATTACCTTGAAGTCCCAAATGCAAATAAATGAAAAGAGTCCATATGGTTTAACAACACTAGTGATCATGTTAAGGAGATGTATTCTAATCAATATTTTGTGCAGGGGCGGTAAGTATTATTATTATCCTGTATTTTATGCAGGACAACTGGATTCGGTCGATGGTAAAGTAAACATTATTTTATGCAATATCATATTGCCTCGAATGTGATTTACTCTGAATATTGCCTGTTCCATAATGATCTCATGCTTTAAAATGCTTGTCATTAATAAAATATTGGTTTAGCTGAATGGGCCAACGTGGCTCACCAGCGTATTGTTATAATGTGCTGACCCTCCTCCACAGGTACTGGAGAAGGCTCACGCGCACATCGCAATTAAAGCTTTCTGAACTGCTGTTTTCTTTCAAGTTTACTTTCAAATAAAGACGCACGAAGTATTGCGAACCTTTCAAAGATTGCAACTTAGATTTCAAAGTACTAAAGGGGCATGATGTATGGAACGAGAAGTTATTTCATGGCAGCCTATCAATTGTACTTTTTTATGAATCAATGTAATCGAAAGGGCATTCCAAATAATACTGAGAAAAGTTGTATTCTGGCTACAATCATCAATAAAATGAGTATTATTTCTTCCTATTCCGCTTACTCAATGTTTTCGCAATGGTGGCTTATTTTCAAACGTTCGAAATGACACAAATGTGCACGTTCTTGCCTTGTACAAGTGCAACTCCAGACTTGTACGATATTACGCCTTAGAGAGGACGATCGATTCGGCGTGAATCAAAGCAAAGCGAGCGATTCCCCGAATCGGGGCGTGGCAGATATTGTCATGTACATAGACGACCGTTTTGATGAATCCGTATAGAAATTTCTTCGTAAATATGACTCAACATTTATAATTATTATATCATTTCCTAGACAGATATTCAATTCGTCTATCGCATTCTTCCGGATGATTTTACTTCATATATGGCTCATTTTGCAAATCCTTCGGATATAGCATGATAAATTTAAATCCTTCAAGGATATACCTCAAAATTTAAATCCTTCAAGGATATATCTCGAAATTTAAATCCTTCGGAGATTTCATATATATCTTATATCTAGGTTATCATGACCGAAAAATATATTTCTTCATATTCTATCCATGGTCATTTTGAGAATCCTTGAGCTAACATTACTCGGTACATTTGGATCTTTTTTTTTATTTTTTACAAACACCCATCTAAAACCTACCGGGTTTATTACTTATGGGTTTTGTACTCTAGGACTAAAAACTCCACGATTTGCTAGAGATATTGCGTATTTCCATTATCTTTTTCGACATTCAAGGATTATTCGTGGTTTTGTGTTATGCAGTGTGTTTATCACCTTTTTATTTTTATTTGCTAATGTCATTTATGACAAATTTTTTTTGATTCCAAATTTCTCCTGAATATGTATAAAATATAGATTTCTTGGGTACAGGTACCTCTTTCTCAGTCTCTTATAGGATTTGAGATATATTCTCGACTGGAGCGATATATTTGAGAAATTGGATCTTTGGTTCATGAAAATTTTTGAACCGTCATGAACTTTTCTCTGCAAGAGATACTTCTTTAGGAGATGTTTCAAGAGCATTTAGGACGTGTTATATTATTCAATCTCTTCTTCTAGAGAGTTGAATCTTTAGAAGCTTTAGGTCTTGCACATTTTTAATGTAGGACTTATTCATTTGTTGTCTCTATTTGGTTCTTTTGATATTCACTTCTATTCTAGAAGGTACATTCATAGTTAGTATAGCTATTTATGCAACATTATTAAAGTCATCGAGTAGGCATCGATTAATGATTTAAAATGACTTACAAGGAATAATTCTCCTAATTTAGTCAAGATTAGATAAAGTGCAAGAATGTAAATACATTCTTCTGGAACGATGATTTATGGCATTCTTTTGGAATAATAATTCACGACGTTCTTCTTGAACAAGTCATTTATCTTCCTACTATCTTTCCCTAACGCCCTAACAGTGAGTATTCTGTCTTATCAAAGTGACATTGATAGATTACAAATTTTATATTAAAGATATCTCATATCGAAAACATTTAATAATCTAAGGAGATTAACATATTGTAGCACCCAGTTTCTAAAATAAGGGTAATTTTAAAATTTTGTATTTATAATTATTTAATAATGATATTTAAACCATATTATGATTCTTGGTGATTTTTAGTTATTTTTAAAACTATTTAAAACCACGACTTGTGATTTTGATGTTTTGCTAGTGCAACCTTAGAGATTTCTTAACCTAGAGACTAACCATGATCATATGAGCCTAGCCATAGGTTTAGAACATCAAGTTAGGGCTTTTTAGCCTAAGGGGTATTTTGATAATTTACTAGATTTTATTTGGAATTATGTGATTTTAATATTATTTTAATTATTGTTAAGTACCATGTTAGTCCCTAACCTAGTTTACCCTAACCTAGAGGTTAGCTACTAACCTAGAAGCTTGAGGATAGATATTAGTCATTGGTTAAAGTAGTATAAATATCTAGATAATTACTTTTGTGATAATTCTTTGAAAACCTAAAGATCTAAGCTACCTTTACATAGAAGTCAATCTTCCTTAACTTGGAAGCAACCCAAAGGACACCCCCCCCCGTGCCATGACCAGCCATGGGCACCCCCTAGCATGCCCCCTTCCTATATAACCTATTCCATACAAATTTACATGTTTTAAAAACCTAGAAAATTCCTATTTCCTTAAACCTTCATATCTTCCTCAAAATAGATCCAAACTCATCCTAGTCTTTTGCATTGGGTTCCTACAACCTAGAGGGTGCTAAGGGAGGATAGCAAGCTGGACACATAGCTGTGGACACCAACAAGTGAAGTGGACACACCCCCCCTTTCCATTGAAATCTTGAGTTTTCACTCAATAGGTAAATACCCATAAACCTTGTTAATACTGTGATTTCTCTTTGTAAATGCATGCATCTAGGTACCATGGACCTGTAGGCCAAGTTTGGTAGGAATTCGTGTCCATTTCGTGTCCGTATCGGACACGTATCGGCATTTTTAATAAGGTGTTCGATGAAATGTTTGTTAGAAATAAATTGTGTTAATTTTAGAATCTAATTGAATAGAAAATTAGCTTATTATGTGTAGATCACAACCCAAGTTGACTGAGTCGAATTCGGTGCACCCTCGTGTCCAAATTCGGACACGTACGCACGCACGAGGACACCGTGCGGCTGCCCTGCTGCTCGAGTGTCCTAGAGGACACGACACAGCACCTCGACACACGAAAACTTGTGTGTGGGTGCGGGCAATGACTGTCATTGAGCACATGAAATTTCAGGCAAAACCATCGAGTGGTTAGGAAGAAATCAGGGCTGCACCGATTCTCAACTAACTGTGCACACACGAAAGTCCCTACTGATACGCGCTTCGCGCGTGGACACGCGACCACGTGGACACGATACAGACACGTGTTCACGAACACCTAGACCTACCCTAGCTATGGACACGTGCACGACACTTGTGGATGTGTGTGTCGTGTCCTAGCTCGACTTGCACGCGTGCACGACACTGTTTTTACACAGTTTTGAGTCTGTGTTCGTGTGGTGATTTGGACACGATTCGTGTCCAGTTCTTGGACACGAAGACACTCCTTGACACCATCATTTATGTATCTTCATTTACCAACCACTGAATCGAAGTGTTAGTTGTGATTTCAATTCGAAAATTTGGTTTTCCTATTTTTCTGAAACCTTAGTTTACTGTGTAAATTCTGAGTTTATATTTCAATAATAAACTGATTTTTGATGTTGTATTCACCACATTAATTCATTCACATGTATATTAAATCACTACCTGTTGGTTATGATAGGTATTAGGCTTATAGGTTTTCGAAATAAGTGTTGTACTGTTTAAAAAGAAAATTGAGAAATTAAAATGGGTCTTGAAAGAAAAACTGAGAATGAATGGCTTTGGGATTGAACTGTTGAAATCTGAAACAAAACCTGAGAATTTCCCTTGTGTAAAGAACCTGAGAAGTGTTCTCTTCCCTTGATATTTAAAACTGAGATTAAATCACTACACATCACTAAAACACATTCACACATAGGAATTGACACACACACACCCTACTGCCATTACCTTTTCCTGAGAACCCATATCCCACACACACACACTGCCTTCTACTAGCCACACACACACTGCCTTCTACTAGCCACATACACACACACACTTTTACTACATACAACACTCACACATACACATGTACATCTCTATATCACTATATATAAATATAAATATGTATATATGTGCTTGGTATTATAAGGTGACCTATATGTATGATGAATACATATATGTAAACTAGAAGTTTAACCTTATCTAATGCAACAATGTTTACACACACACACATGCTACCCTTTAACCCTCTCTCTATCTCTCTATGTATAAATACCTCAAAATATATATGTATGTATGCATATATGAACCTATGTAAATATATATGTATGTATGCACATATAAATGTATGTAAATATGTATATATATATAGGTATGATATTAATATATGGGTTGGCATAGGCTTGGTATAGGCTTGGCTTGGTGTTGACCTAGTCAGACTAGGGTTAACCTAGATTAGACTTGATTGGACCAAGTGTGACCTAGTTGACCTAGACAGTTGACCAAGTTGACCAAGAGTTGACTTTGACCTAGTTTGACTTAGAATCATGTAGCTTGCACTGCAGATTTCCATTATTACATATTGAACACATCTTAACCTATTTTACTCTAAATAGGACTCTGTGACACCAGTTCGGACATCCATTCATATCAGTCATTCAGGGTGACAGGTGAGTACATTCTCTGATCATTTCATACTTGTTAGGATTTATATTCTTGCTCTAGAATACCTTACATGATGCTGTCATGTCATTATCACGGATTGGTACTATATGGATCTTGTCATGCGATATTATCTCCCTCGGGGTGCATCAGATACAGTTGTCATGTGCTTTTCACGAACATCTTGTATTTCATATACACCGCTTTCATGTATACTCTTGTGCAATCTTGTACTCTCATGATCACGTGAGCAAACATGATAAAAACCTCTTGTATAAGGTAACGTAACTTGACTGGATCCTTGTGTATTGATTGGGGAGGGTGAGTAGGAAATGGTTATGTGATCAAAATCCCATCTTGTACAAATCTTGTGAAATCTTGTTTATGTCCTAAACCCGTTTATATAACCATCTCATGCTCTAAATCACAGGTTACCTAAGGTTCTTACTTATCATATATATAGATATTTCCAGTTATCAAATCTCTCTCGTTTTTATATATATTTCTTTACAGTCCATGTATCTTACTCTATGCATGCTTTACATTTCCCAACATGATATGAACTGCGTGAGATGTATTGTGCTCGTTCCTGTCCTGACTGGACATGTTGAAAATATTACAGATGATGATGGTGACTACCCCACCTTCTATGGGACACATGAGGGTGACCTTCAGGAGCCTGAGGAGCATCTAGCTCAGTAGAGGGTGCCTAGTCTAGTCTAGTGTTATAGTTTTCATTTTGTATCAGATTGTTCCGATTGTAAGTTGTGACTTAGTTATATTTCAGGTCTTGTACTTATTTGTATTGGACATCCACTTTGTGTGGTGTGGTAACTCTATATATATTCAGTTTCTTCCTTTCATCTGATTTTATATCATGCTCTATCTTTCCTAGACTTGTGTTTAAGATATAGAGTTGAAATGTTATGTTATAACTCCGTGCGGAGATGACAGGTTTATATATCTTGTTGTTAGATGTTAGATGTTATAGATGACCTATACAGCGTTCTATCGTCGACACTGCGGCGTAGGCTGGACGTACCCACGTTTTCGTGCCCCTAATCAGGGTGCGGGTCGTGACACATTTTTGTGGTGGCCCACGCAGGTCTGTGTCGCAATTAGTGCGATCTCGTAATGGTGCTCGACTTAGAGTACTAATTACGAGCCTGCAATTAGGACGTAGGACCTAGGACATAATAGGAGTTTCTCAATCACACCTAGGAAAATTTCGATCTTTTGATTATCATGATTACTTCCCTTGTATTAAATTAACTGTCCTTCTTTGATAAATCTACTCATGTGCCATATTGATCTCTTTATTTTGATTCGTCTCCAGGATGACGAAGACACACCCGCAGGCCACTGGATCGAGTAGCTTTCCCGAGAGATCTGACCCGACCGAGGAGGAGGTTTATGAGACTGCCCCCAGTGATTCCACTATTCCGGAGACCCCGACAGTTGCACAGGGAGGTCTACCACCTCCACCCCAGAGGGTTTCGATCGTCGTTCCGGAGATGCTACCGCCACCCCCTCCGATACCGACGGATACACATCATATGTTCCTTCTCCTTCAGCAGATGATGGAGACTCAGCGGGCCCAGACAGAGGCATCGCAGTGCCAGTCGGAGGTGTCACACCGTCAGATTGAGATGCTGAGGCAGAGCATGGAGAACTCGCATCAGCTTGCACTGGCAGCTGTAGAGAGAGTGGCACCGGGTACGGTGCAGGGCCCTACTGGCCAGCAGCCGTACCAGCAGTAGTCCAGGCCGGGAACAGTGTTAGACTTTAGGAAGATGAGCTCCAGGGACTTCACGGGCACGGAGGGCATCCTTTATGCAGACGACTGGCTAGAGGACGTGCAGCGGAGTATGGAGCTGGCAGAGCTTCCTAGAGCACTTTGGGTTTCGGCCGCAGCCAGCCGATTCTTCGATATTGTGCTGACATGGTACCGCACGGATCCTCATGCGTCGGTGAGAGGGCTGACATGGGAGAACTTCCGGAGGCTCTTCAAGGAGAAGTTCTTCCCGGACGTGGCTCTTACAGCATTGGAGGGCCAGTTCGTGGGTCTAGTGCAGGAGAACTCGTCGGTGGACGAGTATGCAGCAGAGTTCTTCCGCCTTAGCAGGTTCGCTCCCGATATGATCCAAGATGAGGGGCAGAAGGCTCGTAAGTTCCGTAGGGGACTTATTCATGCAGTGCGCACCCGCACCTCGGGACGTCGTGATACGGCGTTCGATCAGATATTGATGAACGCGCAGATTGCAGAGGAGGACTTCGGCCTCAAGCCGAAGAGGGACAGTGATACCTTAGGGGCTAGTTCTAGTGCAGGGCCAGCCAAGCGCCCTCACATACAGCAGCAGAGGCCAGTTCAACAGCCGTTTCAGGGCCAGGGACATGTACTTCACCAGCAGGCACCCAGGCAGCAACAGCACCTTACATGTAATTTTGTAAGAAGTAAGGTCACGGATGGGACGACTGCAGGAAGAGGCAGGGCCTGTGTTTGCTTTGTGGTTCAGGAGAGCATCAGTTGAAGGAGTGTCCCAAGAGCTTGGCACGATTGGCTCCGGCAGCAGCAGGAGCTAGGGCTCCGACAGGGCAGCAGACGGGACTACCGTTGCA
Organism: Iris pallida; assembly: GCA_029216955.1. Lineage (NCBI taxonomy): Eukaryota > Viridiplantae > Streptophyta > Magnoliopsida > Asparagales > Iridaceae > Iris > Iris pallida. The sequence goes on along the minus strand of JANAVB010027000.1, from coordinate 679,455 downwards.
GACTCAACAGCAGAGGTTTGTCCAGCATCAGCAGCAGGCCAAGGGAGGCCAGCCGGGGAGAGCTGATTGCAGGTTCCAACCTTTTCGATTCTATTTCCGCATTTGCCTCCTTATAACTGTCTTGAAATTCGATTCTATCTGTTCCTTGTAGTAGATAAATTTTGTTCGAATATTTTATTGTGAATTATTTTCTTCTGAGATAAGTCATATGGGCTAGGTCGTCTCGATCATGGGATCTAGAGTCTTCTATAGTCATGTTAGCTGGCATAGTGAGGACATATAGTCGGATTTTGGACGTATTTCTCGGATGCAGGAATTTAAGGTTTTCGCGGCCAGGCATGCGGCAATGCAAAAATTTTAAATACCAAGATTCTAGAGGTATGTACCTTAGTCGAGGACTCTGTGAATATCGTAGCCTTGCTCACTAGCATGACGAAGATTCCGAGTATCATAATTTTGGACAGACGCATATGATTATCGGACTATGTGTTTGAGACTGTGATTGTTGGGGTGTTTGACCTAGAAGGAGTATGACCATTTTAATTTCGAGGACGGAATTTTTCTAAGGAGGGTAGACTTGTAGCACCCAGTTTCTAAAATAAGGATAATTTTGAAAATTTGTATTTATAATTATTTAATAATGATATTTAAACCATATTATGATTCTTGGTAATTTTTAGTTATTTTTAAAACTATTTAAAACCACGACTTGTGATTTTGATGTTTTGCTAGTACAACCTTAGAGATTTCTTAACCTAGAGACTAACCATGATTATATGAGCCTAGCCATAGGTTTAGAACATCAAGTTAGGGCTTTTTAGCCTAAGGGGTATTTTGGTAATTTACTAGATTTTATTTGGAATTATGTGATTTTAATATTATTTTAATTATTGTTAAGTACCATGTTAGTCCCTAATCTAGTTTACCCTAACCTAGAGGTTAGCTACTAACCTAGAAGCTTGAGGATAGATATTAGTCATTGGTTAATGTAGTATAAATATCTAGATAATTACTTTTGTGATAATTCTTTGAAAACCTAAAGATCTAAGCTACCTTTACATAGAAGTCAATCTTCCTTAATTTGGAAGCAACCCAAAGGACACCCCCCTTGCCATGACCAGCCATGGGCACCCCCTAGCATGCCCCCTTCCTATATAACCCATTCCATACAAATTTACATGTTTTAAAAACCTAGAAAAGTCCTATTTCCTTAAACCTTCATATCTTCCTCAAAATAGATCCAAACTCATCCTAGTTTTTTGTATTGGGTTCCTACAACCTAGAGGGTGCTAAGGGAGGCTAGCAAGCTGGACACATAGCTGTGGACACCAACAAGTGAAGTGGACACCCCCCCTTTCCATTAAAATCTTGAGTTTTCACTCAATAGGTAAATACCCATAAACCTTGTTAATACTGTAATTTCTCTTTGTAAATGCATGCATCTAGGTACCATGGACCTGTAGGCCAAGTTTGGTAGGAATTCGTGTCCATTTCGTGTCCGTATCGGACACGTATCGGCGTTTTTAATAAGGCGTTCGATGAAATGTTTGTTAGAAATAAATTGTGTTAATTTTAGAATCTAATTGAATAGAAAATTAGCTTATTATGTGTAGATCACAACTCAAGTTGACTGAGTCGAATTCGGTGCACCCTTGTGTCCAAATTCGGACACGCACGCACGCACGAGGACACCGTACGGCTGCCCTGCTGCTCGAGTGTCCTAGAGGACACGACACAGCACCTCGACATACGAAAACTTGTGTGTGGGTGCGGGCGATGACTTTCATTGAGCACACGAAATTTCAGGCAAAACCATCGAGTGGTTAGGGAGAAATCGGGGCTGCAATGATTCTCAACTGACTGTGCACACACGAAAGTCCCCACTGATACGCGCTTCACGCGTGGACACGCGACCACGTGGACACGATACAAACACGTGTTCACGAACACCTAGACCTACCCTAGCTATGGACACGTGCACGACACTTGTGGATGTGTGTGTCGTGTCCTAGCTCGACTTGCACGCGTGCACGACACTGTTTTTACACAGTTTTGAGTCTGTGTTCGTGTGGTGATTTGGACACGATTCGTGTCCAGTTCTTGGACACGAAGACACTCCTTGACACCATCATTTATGTATCTTTATTTACCAACCACTGAATCGAAGTGTTAGTTGTGATTTCAATTCAAAAATTTGGTTTTCCTATTTTTCTGAAACCTTAGTTTACTGTGTAAATTCTGAGTTTATATTTCAATAATAAACTGATTTTTGATGTTGTATTCACCACATTAATTCATTCACATGTATATTAAATCACTACCTGTTGGTTATGATAGGTATTAGGCTTATAGGTTTTCGAAATAAGTGTTGTACTGTTTTAAAAGAAACTGAGAAATTGAAATGGGTCTTGAAAGAAAAACTGAGAATGAATGGCTTTGGGATTGAACTGTTGAAATCTGAAACAAAACCTGAGAATTTTCCTTGTGTAAGAACCTGAGAAGTGTTCTCTTCCCTTGATATTTAAAACTGAGATTAAATCACTACACATCACTAAAACACATTCACACATAGGAATTGACACACACACACCCTACTGCCATTACCTTTTCCTGAGAACCCATATCCCACACACACACTGCCTTCTACTAGCCACACACACACACTGCCTTCTACTAGCCACACACACACACTTTTACTACATACAACACTCACACATACACATGTACATCTCTATATCACTATATATAAATATAAATATGTATATATGTGCTTGGTATTATAAGGTGACCTATATGTATGATGAATACATATATGTAAACTGGAAGTTTAACCTTATCTAATGCAATAATGTTTACACACACACACATGCTACCCTTTAACCCTCTCTCTATCTCTCTATATGTAAATACCTCAAAATATATATGTATGTATGCATATATGAACCTATGTAAATATATATGTATGTATGCACATATGAATGTATGTAAATATGTATATATATATAGGTATGATATTAATATATGGGTTGGCATAGGCTTGGTATAGGCTTGGCTTGGTGTTGACCTAGTCAGACTAGGGTTAACCTAGATTAGACTTGATCGGACCAAGTGTGACCTAGTTGACCTAGACAGTTGACCAAGTTGACCAAGAGTTGACTTTGACCTAGTTTGACTTAGAATCATGTAGCTTGCACTGCAGATTTCCATTATTACATATTGAACACATCTTAACCTGTTTTACTCTAAATAGGACTCTGTGACACCAGTTCGGACATCCATTCATATCAGTCATTTAGGGTGACAGGCGAGTACATTCTCTGATCATTTCATACTTGTTAGGATTTATATTCTTGCTCTAGAATACCTTACATGATGCTGTCACGTCATTATCACGGATTGGTACTATATGGATCTTGTCATGCGATGTTATCTCCCTCGGGGTGCATCAGATACAGTTGTCATGTGCTTTTCACGAACATCTTGTATTTCATATATACCGCTTTCACGTATACTCTTGTGCAATCTTGTACTCTCATGATCACGTGAGCAAACATGATAAAAACCTCTTGTATAAGGTAACGTAACTTGACTGGATCCTTGTGTATTGATTGGGGAGGGTGAGTAGGAAATGGTTATGTGATCAAAATCCTATCTTGTACAAATCTTGTGAAATCTTGTATATGTCCTAAACCCGTTTATATAACCATCTCATGCTCTAAATCACAGGTTACCTACAGTTCTTACTTATCATATATATAGATATTTTCAGTTATCAAATCTCTCTCGTTTTTGTATATATTTCTTTACAGTCTATGTATCTTACTCTATGCATGCTTTACATTTCCCAACATGATATGAACTGCGTGAGATGTATTGTGCTCGTTCCTGTCCTGACTGGACCTGTTGAAAATATTACAGATGATGATGGTGACTGCCCTACCTTCTATGGGATACATGAGGGTGACCTTCAGGAGCCTGAGGAGCATCTAGCTCAGTAGAGGGTGCCTAGTCTAGTCTAGTGTTATAGTTTTCATTTTGTATCTGATTATTCCGATTGTTAGTTGTGACTTAGTTATATTTCAGGTCTTGTACTTATTTGTATTGGACATCCACTTTGTGTGGTGTGGTAACTCTATATATATTCAGTTTCTTCCTTTCATCTGATTTCATATCATGCTCTATCTTTCCTAGACTTGTGTTTGAGATATAGAGTTGAGATGTTATGTTATACCTCCGTACAGAGATGACAGGTTTATATATCTTGTTGTTAGATGTTAGATGTTATAGATGACCTATACAGCGTTCTACCGCCGACACTGCGGCGTAGGCTGGACGTACCCACGTTCTCGTGCCCCTAATCAGGGTGCGGGTCGTGACACATATACATTTCCAATACATAGATGCCAAAACTATAGTTTCAAATAATTCCAACATAAAATGTAAAATAATACAATTCTAAATAAATGAAACTAAACTATTAGTTATTCATATGTAATCTTTATGATTGATGGTTTAGAAACAAAATTATCCTTGTAATGAAGGAGATTGAGTTGACCATTAGGTATGCTGCAATTGCTAAGAGATGATCACACGAATTAGTTTTGATAATACTCATCATCATTGTCTTGAGGTGTCTTGTCGATCATGTCACAGTTTAAAAGTTATGAGATCATTCAGCTTCTAGCTTACATTGAACCCTTATGATTCAGCTTCTGTCTCAACATAGTATGTGACTTGACATCCCCTATGTGAGTGACATATATCCTTATGGAATAGATAGAGAATTTATAATTAGACAAGTTTTTGATTCCCTTAGACGAACTTCTGGTTATATAAACTAACTTATGGTTTTCTAGACTATTGGTTACACAAAAATATTCATTATTACACTTGCTCAGAGTTTTAATATGATACACAGTTGTCCTTTTATAGAAAATATAAAACTATATCTCTTTTTAATACTTTTAACATAATACACATAATTAGCAACTAGTGGATAAAACGATCTTCTTAATAAAATCTATTTATTATAATAACGTGAGAAATTACTATATTTTTATTTAAAATAAATAATAAATATGTTTTATTTTAAAAATAGAACTAATACTTTAATTAGATTTACTTATATTCAAAATAACCTTTTTGGTAATGGAAATAATTTTGAAACTAAATAGTATTTTATTTACGTAAAATAACTATAACATATTTAATACAACTGGCTCGGGGAGATTTGTGTTATGGCATGTACAGGCTCAAGTCGCTGAGATGTACAGACAGGCCACAGACACCAGATGGAGGCTCGAGGGGTGTTCGACAGGAGGTGGATCATCGAGGACTTTCTGAGGAGGGGCTTCTACATGCTTTGAGGGTTACGGAGGATTCGGTTTGTCGAGACAAAGCGACGAATGATGATGAGTCAAAGATTGAGGGTAAACCTACTCAGCCAAGAAAACTAGGTTGCGTAACTGTCGACCGTCCTGCCTCCTTGCTTCAAGTTGGTAAATCTGGTCTGCAGGTCGTACCGAGCCACAGCATCAAAGTACTTCGTCTGGAATCTCTCCCTAAACACTGTCCAAGCAATGGGTGCCACTAATCCCATGGCCTGCGCCGTCCACCAATTGCGAGCTAAATCCAACAACTGCAGGCGTACCACCGCCACCTTCTCATTCTCAGGTGTCCTGGCTGCTTCCAGAACCACCTCGGTATCCTGAAGCCATGCATCCGCGGCAACCGCATCCTCGCTGCCGTCGAAGAAAGGAGGGTTCAATCGCTTGAAGCTGTTCGCCGCCTGGTTCCCTGGATGTCCGCCTCGGGTCAAAGCATCTTGAACTGTCTGGTACAGGGCGTCGCTTCGACGATCCTGGGAAGCTATCAAGGTTCTGATGAGGCCTACTAAGGTACCATCATCTGGCTCTGCGGGCTGGACGGGCCGAACTGGTGACTCTCCTCCAGTAGGCACAACTCTGGAGGCTACCCCGGAATGCTGGGCTTGATCTCCGGGTTGCTGCTGTTCCACGGGAAATGCTCCACCTCGTCGATCGGTAGGACCAGGTACAATGCCGCTAAAAAAGACGACACAGGGAACAATAAGGAAAGGACCAGGACAAATCAATGATATAAGCACAGGATCAGGGCAAGAATCCAGGGATTCAGAGGATACGAACAGAGATCAAGGACGAGTACTGATTGAGACATCTATCTGGTAAACCCCCACACATCTTGATTTACAAGACCTGCATGGGCCACCACTTAAACCGTGTCACGCCCCAGAACCAGAATACTGGAGAGCGGGGGCAGACATAGCCAGCTACGTATATTGAAATAGATTACATCTCAACTATACGGTCATGGCTGTCTAGATATGAGGGTTTACTACAAGCCAACAGTCTCTTAAGGTCAAGCCTATTGTCTCAATCTCAAGCAAATAATATAATTACAAGATATTTGACCACCAAATATACAATAAAAGGCGTCCCAAATATTACATATCAGCTGATCATGAAGCTAGTCGTACAAAATGCGAGGACTAGCAAGAGTTAAGTCATACATGATCAACCCTAGGATTTGTTAATCATGTTTACAGCCCGTAGGCAGACAGTAAGTAAAAGTGCAGCGAGCTAACAGGTGCTCGTCGGCTAAACGCTTCAAAAGAATAAAAAGGAAAATCCACTCTTGGCCCGGGTTCCGTCTAGTTGTCACCATTGGGCTGGAAGCTTGGTAGATCCTCGGAAGCTGCTCCGAAATCTGGCCACACAAAACCAGCTGGGTCAACCCCAGAAAGAGCAAGTGCCACAAGGGGGCCACGAAATAAGAACAAAAGCCAGCAAATAGCACAAGAAAATCTAATATTAAAACTAGAATTATGAAAACATGTCAGGATGATATACGACGAGATAACCATAGAACTATTCCGATAGCCAGGTTACAACCCGTAAACCAAACAAGGACCGGGGTTGTAACCCTTCGTCTGAACAGAACTTGGTTTCCCACCATTTATCGGCAAGATAATAATGTAAGAAATCAAGACAGGAAGCAATCTTGTACTGCATCAAGACATGACTAGACTGGTTATACCTCATTCAATCAATCACGGCCAAGCAGATCCTACGGCTTACTACTTTAACTAACTAGGGTTATCACATGCCTAATTACTAACAAGATACAGTGAGATTGTTCCACAGCCATAAGCCCTGCAGACCATCCAGGTTACCCAGGAAGAAAGATTAGGGTTGAATTCAGGTGGGTACATCGTCCAGGAGACGCATGTACCCTTAGGTGACTTAGAGGGTGCAACACCTAACAGTGTGCTGGAAATACGCCCTACTCGACGGCAGGCTACAAATCCCTGGAGCGCCCAGGTAACGAGATTGCCTGTAGCTGTGTCATCTCTTCATGACTACTGTGTTATTCTAGTTATTAGCCTTAATCCATTTTAGTAGGTACTCCTGACCGTGGTACTCAGGAGTCCCATCCTAGACATGATACGAGACTGGACAAGTGGATTTAATAAGCAAGCAAGAAAGAACCACCCACGGTGTCAAGACAGGTCAAGCTAAGTTATCAGGTCATGTCAAGTCAGGAGTGCGCCGTCACGGGCCACTATCAAGTTATCAAGATAAATCATGTCCGGGTACTTGTCAGGAGTGCGCCACGACGGGCCACTATCATGTCAGGTTGGTCATGTCAGGAGTGCACCACTACGGGTCACTGTCGTGTTATGCAAGTTCCTTGCCATACCAAGCCATGTACAATAGTCATTCCAAACATATTAAGTAAAATCAAGTTCATGACAAAAGGCGTAAGGATATGAAATGGGCATAAAATATCTAATAAAATATCAAAGTACAGGGTTATAGAAGAGCCAAGATTAAAGATATAAAACCAAAACTCTAAGAGCCAATGGATTAAGCAAGGGGTCAAGGGGCAGCATACGTGCAAAAGCACGTACGCAGGGAAGCTGCGAACGCACAAAAGCACGCATGCAAGGCTCGCTCAAGTCTGCGTACCAAGGCACACTCAAGTCTGCGTACCAAGGCACACTCAAGGGGAGCAGCGTACGTAAAAGTCACGCACGCTCAAGGGAGCAGCGTAGGTGAAAAGTCACGCACGCTGAAAGAGCAGCGTAGGTGAAAAGTCACGCACGCTACAGAGAGCAGCGTAGGTGAAAAGTCACGCACGCTGAGAGAGCAGCGTGGGTGAAAAGTCACGCATGCTACAGAGAGCAGCGTAGGTGAAAAGTCACGCACGCTGAGAGAGCAGCGTAGGTGAAAAGTCATGCACGCTACAGAGAGCAGCGTAGGTGAAAAGTCACGCACGCTACAGAGAGCAGCGTAGGTGAAAAGTCACGCACGCTCAAGGAGACACGCTTCCAACAGGAAGTGTACCCAAGTCTGCGTACGCACGCTAAAGAGCGCGCGCAGCTCAGTGTGCGTAAGCTAAACAGCTCTGCACACTGCTCACTGTCTTCTCCAAATAGTAAGAACACCATGGTTGAACTCAAGGCTACACAGCATCATAACTTGGCCATCCGAACTCCAAATTCGGATTTCTAAAGTTCCAATTTGGGTGAAACTGAATGCTCTTCCACATGGAAACATCAAAACTCAGAGAAAACCAACTAAAATAGCTCAAATCATGCAAAACCGAAAATAGGAAAACTTAGATCTAGAGCAAAGGAGACTCCAATTCACAAAACACCAAGTTCTAATGTTGATCACCATGTCCTAATCTAGCAAATGGACAAATAAAAGAGGGTTCTCATGTAGTGGCAAGATGCACTTGCCTAGGGTTGGGAGAGTGGTGGAGGAAGGAGAAGAAGAAGAAGAAGAAGGAAATAAATGGTGGTTATTATGAGGAGAGAGAATGGTAGGTGGGGGTTATAAAGAGGGTGAGTTGTGGTGGGTTGAGGGGTAGCGTAGGTTAAGGTGATCCAACTCACATAAAACCGAACCAATCCAAATAAAATCGAGCCATGTCAAAACCCAAAATACGGAAAATACCGAAATCCCACAAGTTTGAGAAAAAATAAAAATACATGCCAAAAATCCAGATACGAGTATAAATACGAAATACGGAAAATACAGGAAATGAGGGTGACAACTCTACCCACCTTAAAAGAATTCCATCCTCGGAATTTAATCAAGGAGCTAGAGATTGCCACGACAAGCTACACTAAGCACAGGCAAGCTACACTAAGCAGTCCAATCATACAATCATACAATGCAAGCAAGGAAGAGAAAATGTAAGGCATAAGAAAGACATTATACCTCACGAGTCAAACAGGTAGGAATATCGCGATCGGATGTCGTCCTCACGCTCCCACGTTGACTCACCCAGAGAGTGATGACCCCAAGCAACACGGACTAATTTAATAGTCTTGTTCTTGAGTATCTTTTTCCTCCGGTCCAAAATAGACACGGGCCTCTCCTCATACGAAAGGTTGGTACCAACAACCAATTCCGAATGGTCTAGGATGTGGCTCGGGTCCGGAATATACCGTCGTAATTGGGACCCATGGAATACATCATGCACCTCACTTAGCGACGGCGGAAGAGCGAGACGATAGGATACATCTCCTACTTGCTCTAGAATATTGAACGGCCCTATATACCTAGGACTAAGCTTTCCCCGCATGCCAAAGCGAATGACGCCGCTGTTAGGCGAGATCCTAAGGAATACATGGTCGCCGACAGCAAATTCTAAGGGACGCCGATGAGCATCGGCCCAATGGCGCTGGCGGTCCTGGGCAACTCGGAGGTGATCTCTGACCTTCCTGACCACTTCAACCGTCTGGGAAATCAACTCGGGTCCGAGCATCTGCCTCTCTCCGACATCGTCCCAAGCTAGCGGGGATCTGCACTTCCTGCCATAAAGAGCCTCGAAGGGTGCCATCTGGATACTGGCCTGATAACTGTTGTTGTACGAGAATTCTACCAGGTACAGATGATTCTCCCATGAACCACCAAAGTCAAGGGTACAGGATCTCAACATATCTTCGAGAGTCTGGATTGTGCGCTCTGATTGACCATCCGTCTGCGGATGATAAGCTGAGCTGAACTGAAGGTGAGTCCCCAAACTCTTCTGCAAGCTGCGCCAAAAGTGTGATGTAAATCTTGAATCCCTGTCTGAGGTGATGCTGACTGGCACACCGTGAAGCCTGACGATCTGCCTGATATACATCTCTGCTAGCTGTGCCGTCGACTGTCCAACTCTGAATGGGAGAAAGTGTGTCACCTTGGTAAGCCTGTCCATAATTACCTAACTAGCATCTCTGCCGGCCGGAGATCTGGGCAATCCGGTCACGAAATCCATGGTTATATGTTCCCATTTCCATTCTGGGATCGGTAAGGGTTGGAGAAGTCCAGCGGGCCTCTGATGTTCAGCTTTAACCTGTTAGCAAACCAAACACTGAGAGACAAACCGGGCTATCTCCCTCTTCATGCCATTCCACCAAAAATGCTGACGAATATCACGGTACATCTTCGTACCACCCGGATGAATAGAATACTGTGAACTGTGGGCTTCTGCCATGACTTTCTGTCTGATATCTCCACTAGGTACACAAAGACGAGTGCCGTGCCGAAGGGTACCGTCTTCATGGATACATAACTCTGGCCTTCTTCCTGCTTCACACTCTGCTCTGAGTCGCTGAAGCTTGGAATCTGCTGACTGCGCCATCCGGATCCTCTCAACTATGCTGGACTGAACCTGTAGACTGGCCATCAATGCCACACTGGTAGGAAGAACCACTTCAATTCCCATCTTCTGAAGATCTGCTAATAATTCTGGTTGCGCCGTTAGGAAATAAACTCCGGCTCTTCTGCTCAATGCATCTGCTACAACGTTGGCCTTTCCGGGATGACACTGCAAATCCACATCATAATCCACCAATAGCTCGAGCCATCTTCTCTGCCGTATATTAAGGTCCTTTTGGGTGAAAACATACTTCAGGCTCTTATGATCAGTAAAGATCTCCACTCTATCTCCGTACAAGTAATGTCTCCACAACTTCAAAGCAAACACTACCACCGCCAATTCCAAGTCGTGGGTCGGGTAATTCTTCTCATGATCACGAAGTTGGCATGACGCATAAGATATTACCTTCCCATGCTGCATCAAGACACACCCCAATCCTCTGCCTGAAGCGTCGCAATAAACTGTGAATCCTCCGGTCCCATCTGGAAGGGTGAGAATGGGAGCCGTTATCAAACCTCGCTTCAACTTCTCAAATGATTCCTGACACTCTGCTGTCCAAACAAACGGCACATCCTTGCGGGTCAACTGGGTCATCGGCGCTGAAATCCTTGCGAAATCTGAAACGAACCGCCGGTAGTAGCCGGCCAATCCAAAGAAGCTGCGAACCTCTGCCACTGAGCTGGGTACCGGCCATGACTCGATAGCCACAATCTTCTGGGGATCCACTTCCACTCCTCCTCGGGTAATGATGTGACCCAAGTACGAAATACGATCGAGCCAGAACTCGCATTTACTGAACTTGGCGTACAACTGATGCTCCCTAAGCATCTGAAGGACGACTCTGAGATGCTGCTCATGCTCTGCTTCACTCTTGCTGTAGACCAGGATGTCATCTAGGAACACGATCACAAATTGGTCCAAGTAAGGCATGAAAATGTGATTCATGAGGTCTATGAATACGGCCGACGCATTGGTCGCTCCAAAGGGCATAACAAAGAACTCCCAATGTCCATACCTCGATCTGAATGCTGTCTTCGGAATGTCTTGTTCTCTGACTCTGATCTGGTGGTATCCTGACTGTAAGTCGATCTTCGAGAACACTGAAGCCCCTCTGAGCTGATCAAACAAGTCATCTATCCTCGGAAGAGGGTATCTGTTCTTAATTGTCACCGAATTCAAGGTACGATAATCAACACATAGCCTGGACATACCATCCTTCTTTTTCACAAGAAGCATCGGGGCTCCCCATGGCGATCCACTTGCACGGATGAATCCCTTGGTCCTCAGTTCTTCAATCATCTTGTACAAAATCTCCAATTCTGAAGGCGCCATCCTGTAGACTCGCTCGGACACTGGTGCTGTCCCGGGAATCAAGTCTATAGTGAACTCAATCTCCCGCTCTGGCGGCATCCCTGGAAGCTCCTCTGGAAAGATATCTGGAAACTCTTCAACTATCCGGGGTAACTACACTGCTGCTACTGCCATCCGCAATGCTGGGGAAGATGGCTCCACTGCGCCTCTGGAAAATGAAAACTCTGGCTCGCCGGGGATACTAAAGACAACTCTGCCAATATGGCAGTCTATCCTAGCATACTGGTTCCTCAACCAATCCATGCCTAGGACTACATCATAGTCTGCCATAGGAAACTCTATGAATCTAGCGGGGAACTCCCTACCGCTAACTACGATCCGACATGAGGAAAACACTCGATCTACTCCCACAAGACCATTACCAGTAAGTATATTGAGCCTCACTGATAATGACTCGGGCTCCAATCCTATCCGTGTCGCGAATCGTGCAGACATGAGTGAATGCGATGCACCAGAATCAAACAATACCGAAGCTGGAAAGGAGTTGACGAGAATAGTACCTGCCACAACCTCACCTGGTACAACTTTTTCTTCTATAGCCATCATCATGGCCTGACCTTGTCCTCTGGCAGCTGGTCCCCTCTGCTGGAAACCTCTCTGCCTATTCTGGGTCTGAGCTTGGGCTTGTGCATACTGCTGGGGGTGTTGTTACTGGAATGCCTGAGACTGAGGCGGCAAGGGCCTCGAAGACTGATATTGCTGCTGAAATGGTGCTGGGGCCGGTCCTCTCACCGAAGAACTAGAAGGGTTGGATGCTGATGAACCACCCCTATTCGGGCAAGCCCCAACCCTATGATCTGCTGCTCCACAAGGCAGGCACAATCCTTGTGCCCTGCGACAGTCTGCCACCACATGGCCTGGCTTTCCGCAATGAGAACATCCCATCGCGGAAGTCTACTTCTGCTTCTGCTGCTGCGGGTACGTCGGGGTCGAATGCTGAACCGACGTTACTGAGGCAGCCCGCCTCAGAGTTCCAATGGTCAATCCCCTAGCTGCCGGGGCTGGAGCTGATGATTGGAGCATCTAACTATGGGACCGCTTCCTACGCCCGGTCCTATCCACGATCCTCTGGGAGGTATACTCATGCCTCCGAGCTGCTCTCAAAACTGCATCGAACGTCTGGTGCTCGAACTGCTCCACTGCTAACAAGATCTCCAAATGCAGTCCCTGCTGGAACCGCTGGGCTCTATCGAGCTCGGTTGCCACCAAGGTGGGGGCAAACCTACTCAGCCTAGAAAACTCGGTTGCGTAACTGTCGACCGTCCTGCCTCCTTGCTTCAAGTTGGTAAATCTGGTCTGCAGGTCGTACCGAGCCACAGCATCAAAGTACTTCGTCTGGAATCTCTTCCTAAATACTGCCCAAGCAATGGGTGCCACTAATCCCATGGCCTGCGCCGCCCACCAATTGCGAGCTAAATCCAACAACTACAGGCGTACCACCGCCACCTTCTCATTCTCAGGTGTCCTGGCTGCTTCCAGAACCACCTCGGTATCCTGAAGCCATGCATACACGGCAACCGCATCCTCGCTGCCGTCGAAGAAAGGAGGGTTCAATCGCTTGAAGCTGTTCGCCGCCTGGTTCCCTGGATGTCCTCCTCGGGTCAAAGTATCTTGAACTGTCTGGTGCAGGGCGTCGCTTCGACGATCCTGGGAAGCTATCAAGGTTCTGATGAGGCCTACTAAGGTACCATCATCTGGCTCTGCGGGCTGGACGGGCCGAACTGGTGACTCTCCTCCAGTAGGCACAACTCTGGAGGCTACCCCGGAATGCTGGGCTTGATCTCCGGGTTGCTGCTGTTCCACGGGAAATGCTCCACCTCGTCGATCGGTAGGACCAGGTACAGTGCCGCTGAAGAAGACGACACAGGGAACAATAAGGAAAGGACCAGGACAGATCAATGATATAAGCACAGGATCAGGACAAGAATCCAGGGATTCAGAGGATACGAACAGAGATCAAGGACGAGTACTGATTGAGACATCTATCTGGTAAACCCCCACACATCTTAATTTACAAGACCTGCATGGGCCACCACTTAAACCGTGTCACGCCTCAGAACCAGAATACTAGAGAGCGGGGGCAGACATAGCCAGCTACGTATATTGAAATAGATTACATCTCAACTATACGGTCACGGCTGTCTAGATATGAGGGTTTACTACAAGCCAACAGTCTCTTAAGGTCAAGCCTATTGTCTCAATCTCAAGCAAATAATATAATTACAAGATGTTTGACCACCAAATATATAATAAAAGGCATCCCAAATATTACATATCAGCTGATCATGAAGCTAGTCGTACAAAATGCGAGGACTAGCAAGAGTTAAGTCATACATGATCAACCCTAGGATTTGTTAATCATGTTTACAGCCCGTAGGCAGACAGTAAGTAAAAGTGCAGCGAGCTAACACGTGCTCGTCGGCTAAACGCCTCAAAAGAATAATTTTACAATAAAGTGGGCAAAACAAAAAGAAAAACCCACTCTTGGCCCGGGTTCCGTCTAGTTGTCACCATTGGCCTGGAAGCTTGGTAGATCCTCGGGAGCTGCTCCGAAATCTGGTCATACAAAACCAGCTGGGTCAACCCCAGAAAGAGCAAGTGCCACAAGGGGGCCACGAAATAAGAACAAAAGCCAGCAAATAGCACAAGAAAATCTAATATTAAAACTAGAATTATGAAAACATGTCAGGATGATATACGACGAGATAACCATGGAACTATTCCGATAGCCAGGTTACAACCCGTAAACCAAACAAGGACCGGGGTTGTAACCCTTCATCTGAACAGAACTTGGTTTCCCACCATTTATCGGCAAGATAATAATGTAAGAAATCAAGACAGGAAGCAATCTTGTACTGCATCAAGACATGACTAGACTGGTTATACCTCATTCAATCAATCACGGCCAAGCAGATCCTACGACTTACTACTTTAACTAACTAGGGTTATCACAGGCCTAATTACTAACAAGATGCAGTGAGATTGTTCCACAGCCACAAGCCCTGCAGACCATCCAGGTTACCCAGGACGAAAGATTAGGGTTGAATTCAGGTGGGTACATCGTCCAGGAGACGCATGTACCCTTAGGTGACTTAGAGGGTGCAACACCTGACAGTGTGCTGGAAATGCGCCCTACTCGACGGCAGGCTACAAATCCCTGGAGCGCCCAGGTAACGGAATTGCCTGTAGCTGTGTCATCTCTTCATGACTACTGTTATTCTAGTTATTAGCCTTAATCCATTTTAGTAGGTACTCCTGACCATGGTACTCAGGAGTCCCATCCTAGACATGATGCGAGACTGGACAAGTGGATTTAACAAGCAAGCAAGAAAGAACCACCCACGGTGTCAAGACAGGTCAAGCTAAGTTATCAGGTCATGTCAAGTCAGGAGTGCGTCGTCACGGGCCACTATCAAGTTATCAAGATAAATCATGTCTGGGTACTTGTCAGGAGTGCGCCACGACGGGCCACTATCATGTCAGGTTGGTCATGTCAGGAGTGCACCACTACGGGTCACTGTCGTGTTATGCAAGTTCCTTGCTATACCAAGCCATGTACAATAGTCATTCCAAACTTATTAAGTAAAATCAAGTTCATGACAAAAGGCGTAAGGATATAAAATGGGCATAAAATATCTAATAAAATATCAAAGTACAGGGTTATAGAAGAGCCAAGCTTAAAGATATAAAACCAAAACTCTAAGAGCCAATGGATTAAGCAAGGGGTCAAGGGGCAGCATACGTGCAAAAGCACGCACGCAGGGAAGCTGCGTACGCACAAAAGCACGCACGCAAGGCTCGCTCAAGTCTGCGTACCAAGGCACACTCAAGTCTGCGTACCAAGGCACACTCAAGGGGAGCAGCGTACGTAAAAGTCACGCACGCTCAAGGGAGCAGCGTAGGTGAAAAGTCACGCACGCTGAGAGAGCAGCGTAGGTGAAAAGTCACGCACGCTACAGAGAGCAGCGTAGGTGAAAAGTCACGCACGCTGAGAGAGCAGCGTAGGTGAAAAGTCACGCACGCTACAGAGAGCAGCGTAGGTGAAAAGTCACGCACGCTGAGAGAGCAGCGTGGGTGAAAAGTCACGCACGCTACAGAGAGCAGCGTAGGTGAAAAGTCACGCACGCTGAGAGAGCAGCGTAGGTGAAAAGTCACGCACGCTACAGAGAGCAGCGTAGGTGAAAAGTCACGCACGCTCAAGGAGACACGCTTCCAACAGAAAGTGTACCCAAGTCTGCGTACGCACGCTAAAGAGCACGCGCAGCTCAGTGTGCATAAGCTAAACAGCTCTGCACACTGCTCACTGTCTTCTCCAAACAGCAAGAACACCATGGTTGAACTCAAGGCTACACAGCATCATAACTTGGCCATCCGAACTCCAAATCCGGATTTCCAAAGTTCCAATTTAGGTGAAACTGAATGCTCTTCCACATGAAAACATCAAAACTCAGAGAAAACCAACTAAAATAGCTCAAATCATGCAAAACCCGAAAATAGGAAAACTTAGATCTAGAGCAAAGGAGACTCCAATTCACAAAACACCAAGTTCTAATGTTGATCACCATGTCCTAATCTAGCAAATGGACAAATAAAAGAGGATTCTCATGTAGTGGCAAGATGCACTTGCCTAGGGTTGGAAGAGTGGTGGAGGAAGGAGAAGAAGAAGAAGAAGAAGAAGAAGAAGAAGAAGAAGAAGAAGAAGAAGGAAATAAATGGTGGTTATTATGAGGAGAGAGAGTGGTAGGTGGGGGTTATAAAGAGGGTGAGTTGTGGTGGGTTGAGGGGTAGCATAGGTTAAGGTGATCTAACTCACATAAAACTGAACCAATCCAAATAAAACCGAGCCATGCCAAAACCCAAAATACGGGAAATACCGAAATCCCACAAGTTTGAGAAAAAATAAAAATACATGCCAAAAATCAAGATACGAGTATAAATACGAAATACGAAAAATACGAAAAATGAGGGTGACAGCAGTTAGTATCGACGTGACGGTCAGGGAGCTGGAGACAAAGGAAGATGCAAAGCAACTCGGGGGATCGGAGATCAGTGGCATAGGTGAGCAGGAATTCTGCCGTGGGACGACAAGCATGGAGTCCAGTTGAGGACCCATGGGGTGAATACCCTCTCATCGGACTGGAGGGAGAGATTGTTGGAGTCCAGTCTGGATTTGGTAACAACATACTTGCGAAATCTAAATCTTATTAAATATTTAATTTGATTAGATTTGGATGTCCATAATTGATGTTGTGCTATTTAAGATATAATATGATTCTTATTTTAGGAAATTCCATTATGGTCTAAAATAGGATAATTGATGGGCTATTTTAGGTGTAATAGAATTCTTATTTAAGGGCTTCCTAATTAAAAAATCATATTATGACCTAAAATAGGATTTTTCTCATCCTATATATATGGGGTGAGGGTGGAGGCACAAATAATAGGCACAAAGCACAAAAGTGGAGATTCAGGGTGCTTGTCCATAAGGAAATCTAAGAGAGACTCTGTACTTTGCTCTTAGGACTTCGTCATCCAAGACAGAAGGAAGAAGAAGATCTAATCGACGAGTCGTCAACATCGGTTAGGAAGATTGCTACGGGTTGGTGAGTGATCTCAATTGTAATCTTCTATTTTTTTTCTTGAGAGTAGTGAGGGGATTGAACCTATTGGACAAAGTGTTCAACGTGAGTTCTATCAATCTTGTAATTTCATCTGAGTTATTAAATGTTGGAATTTGTTCAGGTGACATACGTCACCGCCATATACTTATCTTTATCTTGTGCTTGGTGTACGGGAGTTGGTTTTGGTCAGGTGGGTTGGCAAACGCTTCCTCACTTGCCCAACAATTTTCTGCTCTGCTAAAAATGTCTTTTGATACTTTTTCCCACTCGAGTAAACCCCCTGTTATTCTCGACTTAATCGAAATCGAAAAGGATATTATTATTTGAATTGATTTTATAAACTCTTTTAGCTACCTGAACCGATGCTCCATGTGTCACCACAGAAACTGAGTTGCTCCTCAAATTCATAAATCTCGAAAATCTTTTGACCAAGAAAGATTTCACATTTTTTTCGGGAATTGTAATTGCCAAGGAACCCTTTACAATATCCAAGGATTTTCAAGGTAGATTACCAATGCTATCCTCAATTTATTATAATTTTAAAAAATAAAATTTATAGTTTCTCTCATGAATCAAGGATAATTTTAGTAATCCATCTTGAAAATCCTTGGATGTTGTAAAAGTCTCCTTGGCAACTGCAACTCCCTTTTTTTTCACCTTCTTACAAAACATTACATACTAAAATTAATTAAAGATCACAGGAAATTGCATACTAGTTCTCAAATCCATACTTCAGAGTGGGTTCCATATTTTTCCCACTTGAGTAAGCCCAATTTGTTTGGTAAAAACATGCTTTTAGGAGTAATGAAATGATTGAATTAGACCAAATTGCACATGTATCAGTAAAAGTAAGATATTATTTAACGAAAAAAAAAAGTGAATAGCATATTTTGTAAGAAGACACAATTTATAAAAGCCTCACTGAAAAAGCCTCACCGAAAATTCTACAATAACATTATTCTTGCAAATGTTGCAAAACTATACAAGTAAGCAATATTTTACACTGTGTGAAATTGTAGATTAGATTATATCATTACTGAAAGTATAATATTATATGGACTAATAAATTAATGCTCACGAAAATTTCACCAAAGTAACAAAATAATAAATTTGCTCATTGAATAATAATAAACCTTGTTGCAGCCAGGGACCAGCTCCCGAAGTAGCTTCATCCGAGCATTAATTTTCTCCCTCCTTATCTGAATAAATAAATTAATGATGGAAACATACAAAACAATTAGTTAATAATAAAATAATCAAGTTTGATTAAATTAATGGAATCGATTAATTACTCTCTCGGCGAGGCTATGGCTGTCCGTCGCCTGCCCCCTCATCGCTCGAACGTGAACATACGTAAGTAGTTTCTCGTCACTGCCAGTACTCTTTTTCTTCTTCTTTGCCACTAGTCTTACTCATGTTCATCTTAAAGAAAAAGCTTTTTATATGGGCACATCAATTTCTTATCAAGGCTAGTCTATTTTATTTTTTTTGTTTATCTACAAGTTTGTCATTGGAAAAACTTCTTTGTAGTATAAAAGTGAAAAACAAATTTTTTTTCTTTTGTCTTCTTCTTCTCCAAAATTTTATTCCCACTTTTCCAAGAACCAAGAACCCTAGGATATTTTTCTTGTCCCCCACTCAATCTTCTTGTCTTCAAACGTAGAATAATTATCAACGAATATTCCTAGTACTCGGTATGATTTCGACTGCTAGATGGCCCTATGTGTTGTTTTAAAATTTGTTCATTCCTAATTATTGAAGGTGTTATCCTAATGTAGAAAATATGGAAGAAATATGAACGTCAAATGTAGCAATCGATCAGTCCGGTCCTTCCGAAGAACACAACACTCTCTCCGAAGAAATCTCGGTAGGTCCCCGACCTAGTTACGTGGAACCAATTCGTAGTCGACATTTGGACTGCCACACACTAAGGCAGTCCCATGTACTTGGTGGACTGCCAGAGAGTGTGGCAGTCCAGAAGTTAAGCTTCTGCTCCACTGGACTGCCACACAATTTCTTGCAGTCCATAAAGAACTATGGACTGCCAGAAAGTGTGGCAGTCCAGTTAAATATGGTATAAACACTTGGACTGCCACACTTTCTAGCAGTCCATAAAGTACTATGGACTGCCAGAAAGTGTGGCAGTCCAGTTGAATTGGGTATGAACACGTGGACTGCCACACTTTCTGGCAGTCCATAGTACTTTATCGACTGCCAGAAAGTGTGGCAGTCCAAGTGTTCATAACCTATTTAACTGGACTGCCACACTTTTTGGCAATCCATCAACCACTTAGGACTGTCAGAATTTCTGACAGTCTAGTTTAACTGCAATGTGAGTCCTGAATTAGATATTGTCTTTGCACTTGTCGTTGATTTAGTTATTAAAAAAGTCAAAAATTTATTGTAGGACACCCCATCTCCTATGTGCATTGATTTGAGGACTAT
Source organism: Iris pallida (assembly GCA_029216955.1). Lineage (NCBI taxonomy): Eukaryota > Viridiplantae > Streptophyta > Magnoliopsida > Asparagales > Iridaceae > Iris > Iris pallida. The sequence goes on along the minus strand of JANAVB010027000.1, from coordinate 659,323 downwards.
ATTCTCGACGGATATGGTTTTTGAATCTTACGACGCAGCATTAGAATGGTGCAGAAAAGTTGGAAGGCGATCGAACACAATCCTTGTTATTTCAAGGTCGTTAAGGCACCAGGCAAAGCGAAAAACTGTAGATCTTGGTTGTGAAAGAGGTGGACAGTATTGGGATCATAGTAAAAAAGATGAACTTCTCGTAACGAAAACTCCGAAGAAAGCGGCAGGGACAAGGAAATGTGGTTGTCCCTTCAAGTTAGTGTTGGTGTGCCATGACGAGAAGTGGACAGTTGTGGTGAGGAATGGGATGCACAATCATCCTGTGTCGGACACGCTTGTTGGTCATCCCTACGCTGGAAGATTGAACGACGATGAGAAACAGTTAGTTAAAGAATTGTCAACTTCCGGAGTTGGTCCTAAAGAAATTTATTCCGTACTGCGTGAGAAGAATGATAAGAACAAGTCCAGTTTGAGGACAATATACAATGCACTTGCTAGGTTGAGAACAAATACTCTAAAAGGAAGAATGGTGATGCAGCAAGTGTTTAAGGTACTTGGCAAAAATCATTACGTGGAATACCATAGAAGACTTCCGCAGTGCAATAAAGTCATTTCTATGTTTTGGTCCCATCCGGATTGCACACAATTGGCACGGTCCTTCGCCGATGTCTTGATTGTTGATTGCACGTACAAGACTAATAAATTCAAGATGCCACTTTTTTACATTGTCGGCTTCACTTCTACTGGTAAAACATTTTCAGTTGCCTTTTGTGTCATGAAGAACGAAACAGTAGAGGACTATACATGGGCTTTAGAATAGTTGAAGTCACTTTATACTGGACAAAGAGAGCCGTCTATTTTGGTCACCGATCGAGAATATGCATTGATGAATGCTATTGATAGCGTATTTCCTCATGCTCGTAGATTATTATGCAGTTGACATGTAAATCAAAATATTCAAGCACAATGCAAGATAAAGTTTGAGAAAGTAGATGGCAAAGTCGACATGGAACGCTTCGAAAAATTCTACAGAGATTGGACCCTTGTATGGCGAGCAAGTACTAAGGAAACTTTCGATGCAGCATGGTACATCTTCAAAGAGCAGTAGGAAAAGAGCAACCCGGAATGTATATCTTATATCAAAGACACATGGCTTGATCCACATAAAGAAAATTTTGTCTTGGCATGGACGAATATAGTGAAACATTACGGCACGACCACTACCAACCGTGCCGAAGGATCATATTCAAGACTAAAAAGACATCTTCGTTCATCGGTCGGGAGTTTTGTGTCAGTTTGGGAAGCAATCAATCAAATGACCAATTCCACCGTAAACGAGATAAAGGCTTCATTTGAGATGAGCCTCAATATTGTTATGCACCAACATAAGAAAGAATATCTCTTGTCTGATTTAATCTATGTAGTGTCCCACTCTGCATTGAATTTACTACTTCATGAGACTAGTCGTGCGAATTTAGTCGGGTTGGATACCGAAGTATGTGTTTGTACATATCGTACTTGTCTCGGCCTCCCTTGTGCACACGAGATCAACGAATATCGACGTCAATGTAGACCTATTCCAGTAGTGGTTATTGATCAACGTTGGAGACAGCTGTCGATCATGCCTATAGTGGACATTCATGATAATTTCTTTTCCATGCCACAGATGAAACTTCTTCATGCAAGATGGTGTGCCACACTAGAACCTGAGAGGTCTATTGAGCTCAAAATCCAAGAAATTGCCAATCCGGCAAGTAGTCATATACAAGAGCCATCTATTGTCATTGCTCCGAAGGGTAGACCGCCAAAAAGAACACATAAGAAGAAGCTCCAGGATACTAAGCGAGAACCCTCACTATTTGAGCATATTGAAAGAAGCGTGGAACGTGTAGTTATTCCGAATAGGATGAACAAGCTCCCTACTCACAGAAAGATGCATAAAACTAGTGTTGTTACAGCGCTTGATGTGTACATTGGTACTTTTTTGCCTGCCATACGGGAATATATTTGGTCTATAGATGATGTGCCAAAAGACGGCCATTGTGGATTTCACGTGCTTTCACGACATCTAGGCTACCCCCCCAAAGACGGATGGAGACAAGTCAGAGCAGAGCTATATTCTGAGTTGGTGTCTCGTCTTCCATTCTACAGCAAAATACTTGGCCAAGAACATGTTGGAGAATTGTTGACAAGCATTCCGTGCGATACCCAGACCACTGGACCAGAATATTACTTGGACGTACCATCTATTGCATATCTATTCGCTAACAAGTACTAGCTACCAATTATTGTTCTTTCCCAGAACATCAATAATACATTCTTTCCAATGTGCGCTCCTCCCGCAGAGTACAGTATATCCAACCTACATACCATTGGACTCGACAAAAATCACTTCGTTATCCCGCGGTTGATCGGTCACTCTCCTATTCCTCCCCCTGCGTCAGTTTGGTATAAACATGCTCTAGAAGAATCGATCTCCTGGGTAGCACCATACACCGATGCTATAAATGCTTACAAGAAGATCACGAATTACGTGGAACCTATACCAAGGCCAGAGGGACACTACGATATATTAATTGACTGATGTATAGAAAAATGTTGCAATATATCACATTTTGTAATAGTTTTTATCATTTTGCATAGAAGAATGTAACAAGTATAGATGATGATCATTTTGTATATGAATGTTGCAATACGGGTAAGTATCATCATGTATATGACCGTTGCAATATGGATGAGTATAATTTTGTATCATTTTCCTATCAAGTATTGATGAATGTAACAAGTATTCATGAGTATCATTTTGGATCGTTAGTATCATTAGTTACTGAATATTGCAATATGGACTGCCCAGGAAACTGGGCTGTCCAACTCACAACAAGTATTGGTATGGACTGCCCAGCTTCCTGGCAGTCCACATGTAAATGTGGACTGCCAGAAAATTGGGCAGTCTAACTCAATACTTGCTATGAGTTGGACTGCCAATACATTGGGCAGTCCATATGAGTATATAGATTGCCAGGAAACTGGACAGTCCAACTCAGTACTTGCTGTGAGTTGGACTGCCCAATTTCCTGGCAGTCCATATTTACACGTGGACTGCTAGAAAACTGGACAGTCCAACTCAGTACTTGCTGTGAGTTGGACTGCCAGGAAACTGGGCAGTCCAACTCAGTACTTGTTGTGAACAGTCCAACTCAGTACTTGCTGTGAGTTGGACTGCCAGGAAACTGGGCAGTCCAACTCAGTACTTGCTGTGAGTTGGACTGCCCAGTTTCCTGGCAGTCCATATTAACATATAGACTGCCAGAAAACTGGGTAGTCCATCTCACAGCAAGTACTGAGTTGGACTGCCCAGTTTTCTGGCAGTCCACATGTTAATGCTTGCAACATCTCAATACTTGAAACATCTCAATACTTGCAACAAAATGATTCAGCTACTCATAAATACTAGTCACATGAACATAGTCACAAGAGTCTCATTACTTGCAACATCTCTATACTTTTCTCTATACTTAGTCTTAATACTTGCAACATCTCAATACTTGCACATACACATAGTCACGGAGTATTCAGATACGCATAGTCAGGGAGTATTCAGATACGCATAGTCATACTAGTCACATACACATAGTCACGGAGTATTCAGATACGTATAGTCATACTTGTCACATAGTCACATAGTCACGAAGTCAGTAAAGAGTCATAAAGTCACATACACATTGTCACAAAGTCACGAATAATACTAGTCACATAGTCATTCTTGGTCATGACGCCTCTTCGTGCGTCGCTTCTCTTCGAAAAATGGATAATCATCTGTGATGTTTTGCATCTGCAGCCTAACATCTTTGTAATTCTCGCCCTTGCATCTGATCAAACTTTTCCCTAACTTCTTAACTTTCGAAGCCTGCATGCATGAATAAAAATTATAACTTAAGGTACTGATACTCATCAATACGAGACTAGGTTACAGACACTTACCATCTTCTATAGTGCTTCATATAGTACTGACTTGGATGGTAGAGGAGCTGCTACCGGCACTTTAGCACTTCGCTTATCCGGATCTAACATCATCCCATGTCCGACATCCACGTAATACTCCAAATAATCCTCACTACAATCCCACATCTCCACGACCGGAGTTCGTATGGTTTTACCGACAACATGACGTTGCCATTCAGTAAAAAACATAGAACCCCAAGGGTAGTACGACGGGACATAAGTCCTTGCATTCTTCCCTTTAGCAGCAGTCCTCAATTTTAAAGAGCTAGGGATAGTCTGGACGTAACCAAACTAACGAAGCACTCGGTCTGGGATGTGAGGCTCCTCAGTTTCATGACAAAATATCGGGCCTCTGAATAGTACAACCGGTTGCACCGCACGAGTAGTATTTCGTATATCCCGATATGGATCCCAAATAATCTACAATATGTAATCGTTACTTAAGGAATTATTAATCAATATGAAAAACTATAGTAGTACGTAAATGCTACTTTAACTTAATGTCTCTAAATAGTGCAAATTGTTTCACCTCCTTCGCCTTCATATCTTCTAGAGCGACACGTAGGGTTGCCAACATATATGGATGTCTGGTATCTATCTTAGCCGGCTTCCATTTACACATGTTAGGCATCTGCTCATCATAATCTCTATTAAGAGTCACCCTCTTCAGCGTCGAAAAATGCTCGTATATCTACGCCTGTAAATGTAAAATATAATAATGTCATCGTTATCAAAAGAATTTTATATTACCTATAAACACAATAGGGTATTATTTGCTTACAAGGAGCAGAGTCTGGCAACCAGCTATTGTCTTCGACTCGACTCGAGATGCAGCACCAAGCTCGCGGTAGAGATGTGCTAGGATACCACTTCCGAATGATACTTCATCCACAGTATTCAAGTCCGTAAGATTGTTTAGATATTTGGCATATATCGTGGTCCCTGACTTGTCGGTAATGCCGACGGCCCCTAGGATAAACTGTATGTATGCCCGGGCCACGGAGTCGTCACTAGCATCGTCGTCGTCATCGGAACAGAATGTATTCCTCAAAAAACTTAACGGAACTCCATATGACTTCTTAAATTCGGAAAGGCTGACGAAAGTCTCCGTCTCAACCCCAAGAGAATTGGCGACCAGTCCCACAAGCTCATCATACATCTCGAAGTCACCCTCAGAATAATCCATCGCCATTAGACGACCGTCAACTTTAAGCCCCAAAATGTGGTGCACATCATCAAGGGTGATTGTCAACTCTCCGTCTGCAAAATAGAAACTATTGGTTTCTGGATGCCAACGCTCCACAAACGCCGATATCATTGCATGGTCCAATATCTAATACGAGTATTTTGCCAAATTTTGTAATCCGGTGGGGGTGACTTTAGCCTTCACACTCTCTTTCAACTTGTCAAATCGCCACGTACTGCACATCTTTGCATGGTTTATTACCCTCAAAAGGCGCGAGCTTTTCTGCAAATAAAAAATTTATAAAAAAACTTCCGATATTAAGTACAAGTATTTTTTTTAATAATTAATATGGATAATCATTAATACGAGTATTTTACCGGATCCTTCCAGATCTGATAAGAAATGTGGTTCTCGATTGACGTCAATATCGAGCAACCAATTGGGCCAGTATCTTCCGTTTCCTCGACTGCAGGAGCAGGACCGGATTGACCGGATCCATCGTCAGCTCTCTTTCGAGCAACGGGTACATCATCATCAGAAGATGAATCATCACGACGATTCATCGGCTTCTTCAAACGACTTGCAACATGTTTCGTTCCACGGGTCCTTATCTGTGAGACTGGTTCTGCTTCTCTGATTGTTAGCGCTTTCTCAAGAACTCTACCAGCTGCACGCGCCTTGCGATCTAATGCTGCCGGACATTTTCTTAAAGGCCCGGCCTCAACGTCCTTCTCCATTCTCTTCTTGTCATGACTAATATTTAATCTTAATTAGATATTAAAATAATAACTATGGACTGCCCAACAATCGTCCAGGTCAGAGCATGTTTAGTTTTGGACTGCCTAACTCTCTAGCAGTCCAGACTGAAAGTTGGACTGCCAGAAGAATGGGCAATCCAAGTCACAGCATGTGTAACTTTAGACTGCACAATCTTTTGGCAGTCCAACATCTATGTTGGACTGCCAGAAGATTGGGCAGTCCAAAGTTACACATGTTGTGACTTGGACTGTCCATTCTTCTGGCAGTCCAACTTTCAATCTGGACTGCCAGAAAGTTGGGCAGTCCAAGCCTTAGCCTGTGTAACTGCGGACTGCCCATTCTTTTGGCAGTCCACGTTAAGGAATTGACTGCTAGAGGAACGGGCAGTCCACGTCGACACAGAAATTCTCATGTTTGTGAGTGCTATTTTCATCTAAAAACTCCTCAATTCCTATCGAAATACTTGCAATTAAAATAATGAATGAAACATAAAGCGGAGGAGGGAGGACGAGATCAATTCTAGGGTTTCGGATAGAAAAAATTTAAGAAACAATTGGTACCTTGTTTGCGAGGAAGTTTTCGGTGCCGTTGCTCATGTTCGAAAAAGAGGAGGAGGGCGGACGAGAAGTGGACGACCTTGCTTCGACTCAGTCGGAGGAGATGGAGTGGAAGAGAGGGACGGGTGAGCGGGATGACCGTTTTGAAAGAGAGAGGAGTTCAGACGGAAGAGAGAGAGAGAAGTTGAGAAGTTGAGATGGGTTTGGGGGGAGGAAGGAAATTTGGGACAGCCCCAATCAAAATATTGGGCTAGCCTCTTTCAAAAGGAAAAATTTTGGGCTAGCCATAATCCGGGCTAGCCTTGATAAGAAATTGATGTGCCCATATAAAAAGCCAAGAAAAAGAAGGAAAAAAACTTGAAAACCCTAATAATTACCAGAAATTGAAACCCAGATCCTAATTCTCACCTTGCTCCTATCTCCTCCTCCTCTCCTCTTCCTGGTTAACCGCTGGCTCATCCCCACCAGCCGATCGTTGGAATCCCCCTGCTCCGCCTTCAACCTCGCCGGCGGGGAGAGCTCGACCTTCGGCGAGTCATCGACAGCAAAGACGGAGAGCCTTGCGGCCCGGTCGACAAAAGCCACGTAGGAAAGGAAGGTGGGAGAACAGCCAAGGGGGAGCGGCAGCCACCACAAGTCGCCACCGGAGGAGCGATGGATCGTCGGAGGATGGACGGAGTCATGGAGGAGCATGACGGCTACACTTGGCACGAGGCTGAGGAGCGTGGTGAAGGAGGAGGCCACGGTCTTCGCTGTGAGTTGAAGCTCGAAATCTTTGGCAAGTAGGTGTCGCCGGAGCTCGGTGGTGTCGGCTCCATTGATCGGAATTGGAGAATTCTGTATTGGTGTTTTACCTTAGAGAACTTGAAAGATAGTCCCACAATGCCTAGGCCAAATGGATTCTATCTCTATATAAAGCTTTGCTTGTGTTGAGAGAATCACATGAGGTGTAGAGAGGCACATGGGTGCCATGTGGAGAGATTTTTCTAGTGGAAAGAAGGCTAACCCAAGAAAAAAGTATTAATGCTTTTTGTCATGCTCATGGGATTATTTCCCTATAGAGATAAGCCCCGAAGGGGCTTAGCGACTCGAATTCGGACTCGGGCTCGGGCTCGGGTTCGGGCTCAAGGGCGTAAAGTGGCGCTTTGTTGGCGCACTTAGCACGTCATCATCGGTGCAGGGCACCTTGTGTGCGGTTGATGTGCTCGTATGCTCATCTTCTGCGCGAGTCGCATGTGCAGGTGCTTGCATAGGGGCCGTGCAGGTGCACGCTGTGATGCCCCGCTCCCACGGTGTATTATGCTGAGTCGTTGACTCGAAGAGTTGCGTTGACCCAATTACATATCGATGCAAATCGATACATGTGTATGTTGACCAAAGAATGCATCGAGTCGGATCGATGCAAAGAGTTACGTTGACCCGAGGAATGCATCGAGTAAGATCGATGCAAGCGTTAAAGTTGGCCCGAGAGAAAGCATTGAGTCAGTTCAAAGATTCTAAGAAATTGAATCGACGTAAGACATTTGTTCGATTCAGACAAGTATTGATTTTAGTTGGTTTCGTGTGCATACTATAAGTTTACGCTGAAATATAAGAGGTCGATATTTTTCCTTATTTACAACGGGGTGTTCAAAACCAAATCACCGCCTTGCAACGGAAGCATAGACACGGTAAGCCAAATCGGTTGTATAATTCAATGAAGCACGAAGTGCTCGAATGGCTAAGTCAGAAGAGTTGGCCGTGCAACGAAGTTATGAAATCAAGCCGCATTAGCTCGACGAAACGACAAGGCGTATCGGCTTAAGGTAGGGGGGCTGACTTCTCTTTCCTACTCTTTCATGTCAAAGTAAAATATATTGTTGTATACTAAGTTAACCTATCGAGACCACGGGCATGGCTGGATCGAAAGATGAACATAGTGTGTGTCGAATACTAGATAGAACAATTAAAATGAAACGTACATCAAATGTACTAGTCGCTATTGAACATTAAATATCGCAAAGGCAAGCGCCTCGGTGTGCAAGCCATAAGAACATTGGATAACTGTATCGACAAGTGCCTCAGCGCACGAGTCATTTCGTGCCCCCGCGCACGAGTTAGTATGCTAGAATATTGAAAGACTATATCGGCGCGAGTGCCTCAGTACATGAGCTATAGAACATTGAATACCCTATCGAGGCGTGCCTCAGTTGCACGAGTCGAAGGGAAGGAACATAAGTCTAACGCATTGAACATTAAGGCATAGAAATGGAAATACTGAATCAAGGCGTGCATCGAATGCATGACGCAAGGAATGTCAAATAACTATATCAAAACGTGTGTACGTGCTCAAGACTTACAAAAGATGGCTTCATTGCGGAGTGGACAATTGTGGCATGAACGTGACAGAAATATTGAATGCGGCATGGTGCCTCGAAATGTTTATGGCCTTCTGGGCATTCGTTGATGAACATTGAGTTGGGGCATTATGCCAATTGAAATAGAGATAGGTAAATTATTTGGTTGTATGAGTTTGACCGTGTTGCATGGTCGAATGGTCTTGAGATATTGCCCGTACACAGGATGTGGTAATTTTCTTCGAACGAGTTAAATGCTGGGTCATCGGGACTGTTCAACCTAGGAGGGATGAATAATCATTGTTGCTGCACATCTTTTGGGTATGACTTACGATATGCCACTGGTGTAATAAGCCACAATCGGTGATAAGTTCGGCGTCCTTCGGATATTGGGCCAACAACCCATACGGAAAGGACGCCGAGTTATCCAGTTTGAGAAAAGAAAAGAAAAGAAAAGAGAAACAAGTTAGTCCATTCCGGCACGAATACGCCAATGACCTTCATATAGTTAAGGAACGGTGGGCCGAAAGTCCAGGAACACAGAGCTCCTGCACAGAGCACTTATAACATGACAGGGAAGAAATGGGGCATATTCACCTTGCGTCGGTGCAAGGGCGAGTGCGTCAATGCTTGGTAAGAAGTCACGAAGCAACACGAGATTGCTATTGGTTGCATGCTTGCTTATGCAAATCGAAATAACATGCTTGCTATGATATCATGCTTTACTACTTTCGAATATTCCATAAAACAGATCCTAAGGAGAACATAGAAAGATAACTAAATTATATGTTGCATGAATCAATACATAACAAATATCGGTTTATTTAAGTGGATCTTTGATCAATACTGCGAGGACGAAAGTACTAATCCCCCACTAGATTGCTCGCCGGTTCAGGATACATTCTGCTTGCGGCGAAGCTTCACTTGATCGCGCTGAGGCATGGAATGCCGTAGCGTTTGAAGCGTGCGATCACATTGACGCTCGGACTTGCAACATGATTGATGCGGCCGAGATATAGAAGGCATGATGTATAGAATAGTGAAATCCTTTGTGGGCAAGAGAGAACTTGAGTGTTGCAGCCAATCTGGCAAATTCAGTTGGGCTATTGAAGGCCTTTGTAATATCAGTTCATTCATCAATAAAGAGAACTCGTATACTCTGTTTTCTCAGGACGCTTGGATTGTTTCAATTTTCAGGTCGGGACGTGTCAAATTTTGCCGCATGTGTTTTGGTATCAAATTGGTATCAGAGCTCTAGGCTCAATTTTCTCAGGACGCTTGGTTCGTTTTAATTCCAAAGAGTTGTCCACTACTAATCAAATCACTCTTGACTCTACTCGATGCCGCACCGGATGTTCCATACAATAAGTCTAATACAAGTCGTATAATTTTGCCGCATGTGTTTTAGAAATTATATGACGTTTGCTGAGAAAGTCGTAAAAGGTTTATTGTATTGAGTACAACACGCCGCAAAATATTTGTTGCTGCAAGAGCAACAAGTCACGAGATATGAATTGAGATATTTGTTGCTGCAAGTGCAACAAGTTGTGAAATGTGAATCAAAATGTTTGTTGTTTCAATGCAACAGTTAAGATGAGAAATATCGATTACATCGATATAATGAAAGTCGTGGAATGTTGCCGTATCAATTACAACGAGTTGAATTGTGAATGATGCGATGCAAAGAAAATAAAAGTTGATATTGAATGCGTTAAACGGATTCGAGCATTGACTCTGAATTTCAGAAATAAATCATTGTACGAGGTGCAACGGATATGGAAATAAATCATTGCACAAGGTGCAACGGACGAAATTGAAATCTTAAGTCGATGAGAAATGAATCATTCGGTTGCGCACCGAGCTTGTGCTGGCAAATGAGAATATTGGCCGAGTTGTGTCGTATTTGGATTAATCAAAAGTTACGGTTGTGGCTGGCATGATCACTGCAAAAACCGTGAGTCGAAATAGATTGTTGGTTCATACCGAGTATGATACAAGGAAATGGCATGCTTCCAAGTGGTATATGCCATACCACCTATGCAAAAATTGACTCGATTCAGAGTGGTATATCCTATACCACTTGTGCGATGTATTGCATCTACGTATTGTGAGAATTGCGGAAGGTTTGTCCACAACGGACGGAAGAGTATCGAGACTAGATTAAAAATTTGTATGACGGTATGTTGATGCAAGTGTTCTTCAATAATCGGTTGGAACGATAGAACGAGAATTTGTATCAATGAATGATATGTCGGATGGAAAGCTACAAGTCGGTCGAATGACCAAGACTAACGAAATGATTATGTCTTGAGGCAATAGTCGAATCGGCAGGATAGGAAAGTAGAAACGTTATAAACGAGTCGCACAACTTACGAGATCGATAAAAATATTAGTCGAGTCAAAGTGTAATCTGATCGCATGACTTGCGACTTCGATGAAAATGTTAGTTGATGCGGATAATCGTGCCTAAGAAAATAGTTGGTTACATTACGACGAAACTCAATTGAGTATGACTGAAACACGCAAAACTTAGAGGATGTGATCGTATAGCTCGAGGGTTCGATGTTGGATAATTGGTAACTCGGTTACGCGATCAAACTATATTGGGATTCAGCGAATCAGAAAATGAGTTAATGCGTATAGAAAAGTTTGTAGTGAACTTGGATGTATATAATACGAACTAAAGTCGACGTTGATGTAAATTCAAAGTTGATCCTCGTACTATCAAAATTGATAGGACCTATTAAAAATTGATACGCTAGAAACATAAGCACGATGTGAGAATACAAATGGGACCGGCCTGCGATATCGAGATTTTTGTAAATAACAATACAAGAATGTTGAACTGGTTGATTGTAAACTTTGCGATTGATCAGGCGAGACCATAAAGTCATTGACGATTGTTTCGATGCATATAGTATCTCGGGTGTCGACCGTGGGTATCGAACTAAATACGGGTAGTTGTTTCGTGAATCGAGAAATTATCAATGGTAGCACATGAATTATTCAAAGGATAGTTGCGCATCAGTTGTGCCGATAGAAATAGTTTTGTCCATATTCAGGTTAGTACCATAGAAATGGTCGGAACATGATCTGGCTCCGAAATAAGATAGAGCATGGTTCGTAGTAACTGTCCTTCATTAATGATCCATAATTATCGAACGTAGCTTCAGGACAGCTGACCCTAGAATACTTGATCGCCAAATCAAATTGAATGTTGCAGACCCGTAAAATAACCCATGTGATGTCGCATATGCAATTGCATCGATAACAAATATAATGTGGTGCATATTGATAATAAGTCTAGGCTATTATTGAGAATCGTGCTATGCACGAGGGCGAGCAGTAAGAGAATGACTTACAAGTTATGTCGTCAGATTTGGATTCACTTTGCTATTGAGCTTGCGTGAATTGAACTTACATTCGATGTTGCAAGACGGACAAGTTTGGAATTTGGCTAGGAATTCTCTACTCGATAGGAATCGAACATAAGATGCGTCGTAAAGACCCCCGTGTCAAAGCGATCATTTTATTTGAGCATCATCGACTCGAATTGAACTTTTGTGTCGGATAGATTGTGGCCTTTGTGCAATGTTAATTTAAACTTGCGTCGGGAGAATTTAAGCACGATGTCTAGGTAAGTGACCTAGCGGGCGTAGCCCTGATTTGTTGATGCATGTTAGTCAACAAAGGGATATCGTATTGAGATGAGTTGTAATGTAAAACTTTAGAAATAGTTGGGAAGCAACTTCGAACGCAAGGTATTGCGGAACTAGTTACGATCGAATGCGTAATGGCTTGACGTGACACATAGAATTGATGGTCCATATGAAGCTTACAAAATAAGAAATGCGATTTTTGAATCGTGTCATGTGCCGTGACATTTGTTAGATGATTAAGTATGTATCGAATATGTATATGCGATAGAATTGCGAGAACAAACACTAGAGCCCAAGTTCGATCGAGAGTACAAGATGGCAAGTAATTGAGGATCAAAAGTTACCTGTTAAATTTGTTCTAATATCCTACAACTGAGCTTGGCTGAAATGCATATATTGGTGGCACGCCTAAAACATGTGTATGATTCTAAACTAAGTTGTATGATCCAAACGATAGTGAGACGAGATTGTTAAACGATCTAGAGAAACGCTTAGAATTGAGTGTTGGTTTCAGTTCGTGGACGAACCTTGTTTTGAGTGGTATATTATGTAATTCCCCGCTCTGCACGGTGCATTATGCTGAGTCGTTGACACGAAGATGCAAATCGATACAAGAGTACGTTGACCCAAAAATGTATCGAGTCGAATCGATGCAAAGATTTACATTGACCCAAAGAACACATCGAGTAAGATCGATGCAAGCGTTATAGTTGGCACGAGAGAAAACATTGAGTCGGTTCGAAGATTCTAAGAAATCGAATCGATACAAGGCATTAGTTCGATTCAGACAAGTATTAATTTTAGTTTGTTTCCTGTGCAGGCTATACGTTTACGCTGAAATATAAGATGTCAACATTTTATCTTATTAACAATGGGGTTCGTAAAACCAAAACACTGCCTCACAACGGATTGAGGCATAGGCACGGTAAACCAAATTGATCGTATAATTCAATGAAGCACGAAGTGCTCGAATGGCTAAGTCAAAAGAGTTGGCCATGCAATGAAGCTATGAAATCGAGCCGCATCGGCTCCGCAAAACAACAAGGCATATAGGCTTAAGGTGGGAGGACTTTGACTTCTTTTTCCTACTCCTTCATGCCTAAGTAAAATATATTATTGCATACTAGGTTAACCTATCGAGACCACGGGCATGGCTCGATCGAGAGATGAACATAGTGCGTGTCGAACACTAGATAGAACAATTAAAATAAAACGTACATCAAATGTACGAGTCACTATTGAACATTAAATATTGCAAAGGCGAGTGCCTTGGTGCGTAAGCCATAAGAACATAGGATAACTGTATCGACAACTGCCTCAGCGCACAAGTCATTTCGTGCCCCCGCGCACGAGTTAGTATGCTAGAACATTAAAAGACTATATCGGTACGAGTGCCTCACTGCCCGAGCTATAGAACAGTGAATACCCTATCGAGGCATGCCTCAGTTGCACTAGTCGGAGAAAAAGAACATAAGTCTAACGCATTGAACATTAAGGCATAGAACATGAAATACTGAATCGAGGCGTGCATCAAATGTACGACCCAAGGAATGTCAAATAACTATATCAAAATGTGTGTATATGATCGAGACGTACAAAAGATGGCTTTATTGTGGAGAGGACAGTTGTGGCACGAACGTGACAGAACTATTGAATGCGGCATGGTGCCTCAAAATGTTTATATCCTTTGGGGCGTTCGTTAATGAACATTGATTTGGGCATTGTGCCAATTGAAATAGAGATAAGCGAATTGTTTGGTTGTATGGGTTTGATTACATGGTCGAATGGACTTGAGATATTGCTCATGCACAGGGTATGGTAATTTCTCTCGAACAAGTTAAATACTGGGTCACCGGGACCGTTCGGCCTAGGAGAGATGAATAATCATTGTTGGTGCACATCTTTTGGGTATGACTTGCGACATACCACTGGTGTGATAAGCTACAATTGATGATAAGTTCGACGTCCTTCGGATATTGGGCCAGCAACTCGTACGGGAAGGATACCGGGTTATCCAGTTTGAGAAAATTAAAGAAAAGAGAAACAAGTGAGTCTTTTTCGGTACGGATACGCCAATGACCCTCATATAGTTAAGGAACGGTGGGCCGAAAGTGCAGGAACACAAAGCTCCTGCATAGAGCACTTATAACATGACAGGGAAGGAATGAGGCGTATTCACCTTGCATCGGTGCAAGGACGAGTGCGTCAATGTTTGGTAAGAAGTCCCGAAACAACACAAGATTGCTATTGGTTGCCTGCTTGCTTATACGAATCGAAATAACATGCTTGCCATGATATCATGCTTTACTACTTTCGAATATGCCATGAAACAAATCCTAAGAAGAACATAGAAAGATAACTAAATTATATGTTGCATGAATCAATACATAACAAATATCGATTTATTTAAGTGGGTCTTTGATCAATATAGTGAGGATGAAAGTACTTATCTCCCACTAGATTGCTCGTAGGTTCATGATATATTCTGCTTGCGGTGAAGCTTTGCTTGATCGCGCTAAGGCATGGAATGCCGTAGCGTTTGAAGCGTGCGATCGCATTGACGCTCGGACTTGTAACAGGATTAATGTGGCCGAGATATAGAAGGCATGATGTATGAACGGTGAAATCCTTTGTGGGCAAGAGAGAACTTGAGTGTTGTAGCCAATCTGGCAAATTCAGTTGGGCTATTAAAAGCCTTTGTAATCTCAGTTCATTCGTCAATAAAGAGAATTGTTTCGTATACTATATTTTCTTCCGTTGCTAATATCAAATCAAAGGTAACCATTTAATAACTTATCATCTTGCCTTATACAAGTGTAACTCCAGACTCGTACGATATCACGCACCAGCGAGGATGAACGATTCGGATAAATTGATGCGAGGATGAGTAATTTTTTGGGTCGGGGCGTGACACACGCAGGGACTGTACAGGAGCCGCAGGGCTATGTTGCTGTGCTGCAGCACGCTTGCGGGGCTGCGCATCTGTGCTTTTGCACAGCTTGCAGCAGCTATGCGGAGGCACGCGAGCTGCGGCACTGCTGTGCGCTTGTGAGGCTGTACGTTTGTGCTGCTGTGCAGCTACGTGCAGACACGAGGGATATCGGCTGAGTGGGTTAAGGGGCACAGACGGTTCATGATGTCGCTAATTGGAAGATTTGAGCATTTATGGAAAGATTGGGTGAAGTAATCAGATCCATCTTTTGTGGAATTTAAATTTAATTTATTCAAATCTTTGCATTATTCGCTCCTATCTTTTTGTAATCTGTTACGACCAGGATTTGGATTAGGGTTTCGGCCATTCTCTATAAATTCATTCTTCGTGCCTTCATTTAGGACTTATGCTGAAATTAAGAGACAAATAGAGCTACGTCGCCACTGCCACTGGAGTCCATTGGAGTTTTTCGTGTTCGAAAAAGGAGGTGACAACGAGCGTTCCTGAAATTCTTTCGAACTTGTTGGATCCGGGGAGCAGATCGTAATAGGGCAAATCTTGCTTTGAGCAACGGTGATCTTAATCACCCCAGCAAAGTTATCTTCATCAACTCTGGTTCTCACACAGAGCCCGTGACTTCCACTCGTGTTCTCACAAAGAGACCGAATCATCAACCTCGTATCTCACAAAGAGAACGAGTATTCATCTCTCTCTCTCTAGTTGACCGAGATTCCCATCTAACGATCTATTTCGAGAATAACAATCTCAAAGCAAGATTCGGATCTGATGGACAACAACTGTGTACAACTTCTCGACACAAGTTTTAACAAACTTGAGAAGTTTGACGGGGAGCATTACAACATCTAGAAGAGAAAAGTCATCCTTAATCTTCAACTCGTGAGCGTCGACTACGTGTTGACAGATCCTAAGCCTTTGATTCCAGAGGGTGAAAATGCTTGAAGGGTTGCTAAAGCCACGACTTTACAGTCGAAGTGGATGAGATATAACAAACCTCTATAAGTTGTTGAGCTTGAACTCTATGGAGGACTCTCTGGCGAAGTCATACAGTAACACGGTCAATGCAAAGGACGTTTGGGAGTCCGTAGAGAATCTCTACAAGACAGATGAGAACAGAAACAAGATGCACGTGACCGAAAAGGTCTAGAGGATACGGTTTGAGGACGACAAAACCATATTGCCTCAAGTCAAGGAGTTCCTCAAGTTACGTCAGAAGCTGGCGGATGACGGCATGCCCTTGATCGGTGCTTTTGTCGTCGGGGGTATTGTCGCCAAGCTCCCACTGGGTGGAGCAATTTTATCGCGAACGTGTACCACAAGAAGATGGAAGTGGATTTGGAACGCCTCTTGCACTGGATATATGTTGAATATGAGTTGAGGGCTCAACACAAAGTGGACATATTGTCCAAACAGATGGCCAAGGCCAACATGGTGCAAGAAAAAAATTCTAAAGAGAAGCAAAAGGCTCCCTACCAAAAGAAGAAAGATGTTCACCATCTGAAGGTGAAGTCGGCTCAGTTCAAGCCCAAGTCCAAAGAACCTAGGACTTTGGTGGATAGACACTGGGACTTCGTGTCATGTTTGCTTAAAATAGTAGTGGTGCACTACATACCAACCTAGTTCTGAGAAGGTTATGGTAGCAAACCAGACACAAGCTGAAGTACTTGGGATCGGAATGGTGGTACTGCAACTGACTTCGGAAAAGGTGCCGATGCTGCAAAATATGAAGCATATACTGGCCATTGCCAAGAACTTGATCTCGGAAAGTCTGCTCTGCAATGCAGGCTTGAGGATGGACATCAATGCTGGTCAAGTCGTTATGTCTTATAAAGGAACATACTTCGGGAAGAATTTCTGTACCGAAGGGATGTTCAAACTTTAACTTGTAACTCCTATGGAGATAGTTAATGCGGTTTCTTCTTCTGGTTATCCTCTTGAGTTGTGCAATAATAGACTAGGACATATTCATTGTAAAAGAATAAACAAGATGTCTAGTCTAGGACTTATCTCCAAATGTAGGGGTAAGGAGTTTGAGAAGTGTGAGGTCTGTGCACAGATAAAGATTACTAGAAAATCGTTCAAGCGGGTAAACCGAAGTACAAATCTTCTTGAGTTAGTGCACTCAGATATCTGTAACTTTAAACAGTTCTCCATAAAGGCCGGGATGAAGTATTTTATTACTTTTATCGACGACTTCTCAAAGTACGCATTCGTTTATCTGCTCAAGTCTAAAGATGAAGAATTTGAGAAGTTTAAGGACTTCAAGGCTGAAGCTGAACGTCAAACCGGACAACAACTCAAGAGAATGAAAAGTGATCGAGGAGGCGAGTATAGGTCTCACGAATTCGTATCGTTCTGCTGAGAACATGAAATTATCAACGAGACAACTGCTCCGTACTTTTCTCAATCAAATGGTGTTACAGAAAGGAAGAAGAAAACGTTAACAAAAATGATAAACTCCATGATATTGACTGCGGGTCTTCCAAATTGCTTCTGGGGTGAAGTAGAGCTTACGGCTACGTTCATATTGAACAGGGTGCCACATGCTACTTCAGAAGTTGCTCCTCATGAACTTTGGTTCATGGTCATACCCAACTTGAATGTCATTCGAGTATGGGGGTGTCTGGCATATGTGAAGCTTCCGAATTTGAAGATTCATAAGCTGGGAACAAGGACAACGAAGACTAGATTCCTTTGTTATGCTGATAAAAGTAATCCTCGGAGGTTCATTGTTGTTGATTCAAATCATATCATTGAATCCTGCGATGCAGAATTCTTTGAAAATAAATTTACAAGGCACTAGAATATTGTTCTAGACATTTCGGAGAATAATGTGAGTGCACAGGAAGCTCAAGTTCCTTATAAAGGGGTAGTCCAAGAAGAAGTTATTGTTGCAGAAACAACTGTTGAACCAGAACTCACAGAACCAGTGTCTAAGTGAGTGAGGAGACAGAAGGACTTCGGAGAGGATTTCATCACCTATCATGTGAAAGCAGATCTGCTTACCTATGATGAGGCGATGAAGACCAGAGATGCTGTCTTCTGGAAGAAGGCTATTAATGATGAGCATGACTCAATAACCTCCAACAACACGTGGGTCTTGGTCGATCTGCCTGAAGGAGCAAAACCAATCAGATGTAAATGGATCTTCGAAAAGAAGATGAGGGCCGATGGAACTGTTGACAAGTTCAAGGCAAGATTAGTTGCCAAAGGGTTTTCTCAAAAGCAAGGGATCAATTATTTTGATACATATGCTCCAGTAGCGCAGATGACGACCATCAGGATGTTGATTGCACTAAGTGCAATTCACCAGCTGGTAATTCATCAGATGGATGTTAAAACCGCTTTCCTGAATGGTGAATTGACTGAAGAGATTTACATGCAACATCCAGAAGGATTCGTCGTCAAAGGTCTCGAAGACAAAGTCTGTAAGTTGGTGAAATCTCTGTATGGTCTGAAACAAGCTCCCAAGATGTATCACGAGAAGTTTGATAAAGTCATAAAATTAAATGGCTACAGGATCAGTGTGACGGATAAGTGTATGTACACAAAGTTTGCTGATGGGAGAGGAGTTATCGTTTGTCTATATGTGGACGACAAGCTAATCTTGGGTACAGATAGAAGTTATCATTTGTCTATATATGGACGAATGTGAAAGCATTGTGCCATAATTGTACGAGCATCCGCATAGTTACTACCAAAAGTTGCACCGTGTGTCAGACAACGAGCATCCACACAGGTACTTTGGAAAATGAACTGTGCGTAGACATTGACTGCACATTTACAGAAACCTAAACACATTTATAGTCATTACTTCTTAAAAGTAACAACTATGTGTATCAGTTTATAAAGCTTTAGCACATCTTCGTAGTCCCATACCGAAGAATGGCGCCCATGCGCATCAGCGGAAAAAAGCATTAGTATATCTTCGAGACGATGCTCCTAAGAGTCAATGCTCATATGCATCAGCAAACTAGGGTGTCGATGATAATCGAACACCTACTTGCAACAGGTGGCCGAACGTCTCTGACTCCTACGACCAGAACTTGCTTGACGACGACGGCTTCTGAGGTAAATTGCTTTCCTTTAGCCTGTCGAGTGCTTGTTGCGGACTCTCCGGCTTGCCTCACCGTCGACGCTCTCGCACTCGTCGTAGTTCCCCCGGTCGGTTTAGGGATAGTCGCTGCCCCTCTGGCCTTCATTGAGCTTGCAGCAGGAGCTTTCGGGGTTCTTGATTTTTTGGAAGCCATGACAGGAAAGCTAGGGTTCAAGAGAAAGAAGAAAGCTGGCGAAAAGGTTCTGTTGGAAGAAAAAGAGAAAGAAAGATTTCTTTCTCCGAGCAGCCCCCTACTTATAGGGTATGGCTACGTAAGCAGTTGAAGACAAAAACACTTCGTACTCGAAGAGACTATTCGGACGACGTAGGAATTAGAGTTGAGATCATGATGAACGTTTAGAAACGAGGAGTTATCATCAACTTTTAATGAAGCGACGGTTCATGGCATTTAATGCTAAAGCAAAGTGTGACGACAGCCTGTCAGCAAGTGTGCTGTGCATTTGTTGGCAAAAGACACATGTCATTCTTCTGTTCAAAGTATTTCGAGCTTAATTCAAGTTCGAAACACTTTGAAGGGGGTCTTATAGAAGCATAAAAAAGTGCAGCTGTGACAAAAGTGCAGGTGACAACAGTCGCTTCATATAACAGCTCACAAAAGTGAAGTTGCTCAAAATAGCAGCCAGCAACGAAGTCAAAACAGATATACGAAGATGGTGTATAAAAAGAAGTTCTTTATTAAAATTATGTCTATAAAAGATCTATTACAGATTCTTTATAATAACATATAAAGACTAAAACACCTAAAATTCTACAAGTGGGCAGTCTTCAGAAAGGGCGCAGCCCTCAAACATGCAGCAAAGTCAGAGCAAATTATTAGTCCGAACCAAGAACGAAGTTCCTGCTCGTGGCTCTTCCAGCCTAACAGGGTGTGCCTCCGCTATTGAACAGGGCAGAGAACAACATGTGGCACTTCGGGTCGACAATAAATCCAAACCCGATAGCTTGGACCTCGAAGACGTCCAATATATTCTCTAGGTTCGAACTCCTCATGCCAAACGCTCAAGTGCATCTCAAAATCCAGTAGCAGTTCTTCTACAAGGACATAGCTTCCTTGAACGAAGAGATCCACAACCAACAATCGACTTGTGCAAGGCCAACGACCGTTCGAAGCTAGGTCAGGATCGAGCATGACGTGGGAAATGCTCAGAGAAAGTGGGCATGACTCCTCTGAGAAGCTTCCCTTTATATAGGCTGGGTGTGGTCCAACCCCAAATGCCACGTGCCAATCGATCAAAGACTAATGTGATGAACCTAGAACTCAGCACAATGAATCTCATTTAATATGTTTATTTTGACTGAATCCTAGGTTATGAACTTCTTGAATTCCCCAAAAGACGGTGGTAATTAAAGAAGAGAATGTCGACTCATTCATTCAGGAGCTGTCATTAATTGATTCCTACAGAAAATGACTTTGATAAAAAGTGGCTCCTTCGACTCAGAAGTGCAGCCACTTCCTTCAACTCAAAAGTGCAGCGCCTTCGGTTCAACCAGAAGTGCAGCACATTCGGTTCAACCAAAAGTGTAGTGCCCTCGTTTCAACCCAGAAGCACAGTCCTTCAATAGGCTCCTTCGGGAGACTCTATTGCCTAAAAGCACAGTCTACTCGTTGCCCATAAGCACCGTGACTCAGTCATCTTTGAAACATGGTCTCCTTGTCGTCCAAAAGTGCAGAGACACTCTCGTCTTCGAAGCACAATCTACTCGTCGCCCTAAAACACAGTGACACTATTGACTGAAGCAGTCTCCTCGTCGCCTAAAGCACAGTGACTTGGTTGTCTTTGAAACACAGTCTCTTCGTCGCCCAAAAGCGCAGTAACTCCGTCGTCTTCGAAGCACAGTCTACTCGTCGTCCCAAAGCACAGTGACTTTGCTGCCTGAAGCACAGTCTCCTCGTCGCCCAAAAGTGCAGTGACTCTCTCGTCTTCGAAACATAGTCTCCACGTTGCCCAAAAGGGTAGTGACATCGAAGTCTCACTAGAAGCACAGCTCGCATAGATGCTGTTGGCCCATTGGTCATATGGTCAAACTGATTTTAATAATTGATCAAACTCTGTCTCGATATATGAAGCTAGTCAGGATATCTCGGACTCTTGGACATGATCAAAAACAGCTATTTACACAGTTCAAGACCGAAGCACTGTTTGCCTGTTCGAGTCTGTATTTCTTTAAGCAATATATTTTTAATTTTATTTGAGTCTAGGAATACTTTGTACACCGAGTCGTACTGGCAAATAAGCTTTTCCAAAAAGATTTCAAACTGCTTTTAAAACGTCCTTAGTTTTGTAAAACATTCGTATTTACAAAACATTCAAAAGGTTTTCAAAATTCTCCAAAAACTTATTTTACAACCATAACCTAACCCTGACAGAACTCGGCCAGAGTTCGGCCAGAGTTCGGTTAGTGGCCGTTTTGTTTTTGAATTCCCTGGAACTTGGTCCTCCTGCAGTTGCGGATTTGACCGAGATTTTCTCATCGAGTTCTGCCCGAATTCTGCCCGAATTCTGTCTTTGGAACTCCTATAAATAGAGAAGGATTTCGATCATTTTAACTCACTCATTCACTTTCAATCTTCTCTCTTCTAAAAAGTTTTCAGTCTTCCAAAGAGTTTTTCTCGAGCTTCAAATTTCAGATCCCAAACCAGTTACAATCCTCTAGTCGATTTGCCAGTGTGGTACGGTCTAGAAGTTTTAGAGTGATTGTAATCAGAGGCTTGATAGAAGATTCAACTCTTCAAAATTGAAGTTGGACGAGTTCTACGTATCAAAGCTCGCATTGTAGAAGTTGCAAGGACTTCGTAAGAAAACTTGCGGTTTTGCCAATAGTAGATTCAACTGGTAGCAAGAGTTCTACCGACTGGATTAGTCCTCAACAGAGGGAAACCAGCATACATCGCTGTCTTTGCGTTTGCTTTCTTATCTCTACCTTTACATTATTTAGTTGTGATTATTATTCTGAGATCTTGCTGCTAACATTTTTAAATTAGCATTATTCCGCTGCCAACTCTATTTACCCCCCATCTAGAGTATTGCGCTTTACGATTTCGTTCCTATAATTGGTATCAGAGTGGGTGTTACAGGTAAAGCAAGGTAACATTGCAATTATTTATTTATTTAATTAATTGTTATATAGATCACAGCACAACACATGGCAACTATG
The DNA here is from genome assembly GCA_029216955.1 of Iris pallida. Lineage (NCBI taxonomy): Eukaryota > Viridiplantae > Streptophyta > Magnoliopsida > Asparagales > Iridaceae > Iris > Iris pallida. Next base: position 636,610 of record JANAVB010027000.1, on the reverse strand, counting down.
AAATTCACAAGTGAAGGCCAGGCCACAAACAGACCTTCACTGTTTGATGGTACAAATTATACCTATTGGAAAACACGGATGAGTTTCTTCTTGAAATCACTTGACTTTGATTTATGGTCTATTGTTATTGATGGCTATCAAAAGCTACCTCGTATAAATGTTGATGGAGTTTTAGTTGAAAAATCCTATAACAGATATACAGAGGAAGAAAAGAAAAAGGCCAGTCTTGACGCACGTGCTATTAACGCTTTATTTTGTGCTTTAGACAGAACTGAATTTAACATGGTGTCTATCTGTACAACTGCTAATGAAGTATGGAAGCTCCTTGAAGTCACACATGAAGGCACGACTCAAGTCAAGAATCAAAGGTCAGCAGACTTACTCAAGAGTATGAGGTGTTCAAGATGAAGCCCAACGAAATAGTTACTCAGATGTTCGAAAGATTCTTGGATATTGTAAATCCTTTGTCCTCCCTAGGCAAAGATTACAGTAACCATGAAAAGATTTGCAAACTCCTGCGAGCACTTACCAAGAACTGGATTCCAAAGGCTACTGCGATCATTGAAGGGAACGACCTCACAACTATGTCCCTCGAAGTACTCATGGGTAAGATACTCACTCATGAACTGGAGCTACAAGATTTTGAAGAGCCTGCACCAAAAGAGAAGACGATCGCTTTTAAGGCTCAGCACAAAAAAGCTGCTGAAGGTGATTCAGACAGCAGTGAATCTGATACTGAAGATCAAGCACTCCTAGCAAGAAAATTCAAAATATTCATGAGATATGAAAAGAAAGCCAAAAAAAACAATAACAGTAACAACTGGTATCAAGATGATGCTGTCTGCTATGGCTGTAAGAAGAAGGAACACATGAAGAAGGATTGTCCTACAAACTCATCATCAAGCAAGAAGAGCAACAGGTATGAGAAAGGGAACCTGAAGAGATCAATATCTCGGAGATATGCCAACACCAGCATATGGCACGAAAGTGAAGCCAGCAACTCAGAAGATGAACAATTAGAAGACGCTGCAAATGTATGCTTTATGGCATCCGATCAGGTACTCTCTGAACCTGTAGTTGATACATATGATGACTTCACCTTTGAGCAATTAGGAGATGCCTTCAGTAAACTGATAAGTGATTACAGGAAACTGCATAGCAAATATCAGACCTCTAAGAAGGTACTCAAAGAGTACAAAGGTGAAATAGGAAGACTTATCGACCTACTAGCTGAGGTTAGAAATAATGTTAGTGAGTCTGGTGAGCTTTCCTCTATTAAGCTCTTATTACACGAGACTACCAAGTCATCTGAAGAAAAAGACAAGGTTATTGACCAACTGAAAGAAAAACTTTCTAAAGAGAAGAAAAGCCTTCAAAGTGCACAAGTCAGAATGGAAGCACTCACTTCTGACTATACTAAGTTGTAAGACACTTCCAAAAGATTGGAAATTAGGTTAGAAAAACAGCCTAAGACTGCTGCTTCCTACCCTAACATGTGTCACTTACCGAATAATCGAAACATTCCCAAACCAAACACTGTCAGACCTAACCCTATCAAACCTTTACCCCAAAAGGTTAAAGCCCAAATAGGATTATAGGTATACTTTCTTCTATACTAGAAAACCTAAACCTACCAACCGTGCACATCACTCAGCTTTCAACACTAAACATGCACAGTGTCATTATTGTGGCCATATTGGTCATATTTTTTTTTGCATGTAGAATCAGAAAGTTTGTTGATTTAAATATTTATGCATGGATACCAAAGCTAACATTTCAGGACCCTACAAGAAATGGGTACCAAAAGTTTCATCTGCAAACTATTTTGTAGGTGGAACACCTTTCACATGCTAAAAGCAAATGGATTCTCGACAGCGGTTGTTCACGGCATATGACCGGTGATGCTACACTATTTGCAACACTGTCGAAGAAAAAGAAGGAAGGTTATGTCTCCTTCGGTAACAACTTGAAAGGGTATATCATTGGTATCGGTGATGTTGGTATATCTCCCTATCCTGTGATTAAGGATGTCTTTCTGGTTACCGAGTTGAAACATAATCTACTCAGCGTAAGTCATCTAGCTGATCATGGTTATGGCATCAACTTTGATAAATACAAATGTACTATAGTTGATAGCTCAACTGGTAGTACTATCTTTGAAAGTATCAGGGAAGACAACATATATGTTTTCTATTTGTTGGAAGAAACTAACATTTCAGGTAGATGCTTAATGGCTAAAAGTGATGAGAGTAATCTGTGGCATATGAGACTCGGTCACGCAAATATGGACACAATCTCAAAATTATCCACGAAAAAGCTAGTACACGGTTTACCGGACATAACATTCAAGAAGGATTCGGTATGCAGCCAATGTGAAAAGAACAAAGCTACCAGATCCACATTCAAGTCAGTAAATGCAGTATGTACTACTAGACCTCTACAATTGTAACATATGGACTTATTTGGTCCTAGCAGAGTTGCTAGCCTCGGAGGTAAGCTTTGTGCTTTTGTAATTGTAGATGATTACTCTAGATACACGTGGGTATACTTCTTGACACGCAAGAATGATGCATTATCTGAATTTGTCGCCTTTTGCAAGAAAGTACAGAATGAAAAAGGTTACATGATCACTCGTATTAGAAGCGATCATGGTGGCGAATTCGAGAATGCAGAGTTTGAGCAATTTTGTGACACACACGATTTTGTACACGAGTTCTCCTGTCCTAGGACTCCACAATAAAATAGAGTTGTGGAACGTAAGAATAGAACTCTATCCGAAATGGCCAGAGTAATGTTAAACCAGTTTAGTCTACCCAAACATTTCTGGGCTGAAGCTGTCAATACAGCTTGTTTTGTTCTCAATAGAGTTCTAATTCGACCCAAATCGAAGAAGACTCTATTTGAGTTATAGTTTGATAGAATTCCATCAGTTTCATATTTTAGAATATTTGGTTGTAAATGCTTTATTCTTAATACAAAAGACAATTTGGAAAAGTTTGACGAAAAGGCCGATGAAGGTATATTTTTAGGTTATGCGGCCAAGAGCAAAGGATAAAGAGTCTTCAACAAACGAAACATGATCATCGAAGAGTCAATCAACGTCACTTTTGATGAACTAAATCAAATGACTATCGATGACAATGACGAAGATCAAACTGTACCAAGCTCAACAACAGCTGATTCTCAACCAAGCTCGACACTGGCTGATCCTCCTAGAGAAGATCCAGGAACCAGCTACCTTCAGAGTCTGCCGAAAGATTAAAATTTACGGCTGATCATCCAAAGGATTTGGTAATTGATGATATTATCAAAGGTGTAAGTACTCGTACATCCAATAGAGATATTATTTCTAGTATTGCATTCATTTCACAACTAGAACCTAAAACTATTGATGAAGCATGTAGTGATAGTTTTGGATAGATGCTATGCAAGAGGAATTAAACCAATTTGAACGGAATCAAGTTTGGGAACTTGTTCCCAAGCCTATTGATCATTCGGTCATTGGCACCCGTTGGGTATTCCGAAATAAACTGAACGAGAATGGTTTAGTGACTCGTAATAAGGCTCGACTCGTAGCTCAAGGATACAATCAGGAAGAAGGTATCGACTACGATGAGACTTATGCCCCAGTTGCGAGATTAGAATCCATTCGCATGTTATGTGCATTTGCATGTTTTTATAATTTCAAATTATTTTAAATGGATGTCAAGGGTGCATTTTTAAATGGTTTTATAAAAGAAGAAGTTTTTGTAGCACAACCTCCAGGTTTCACAGATTTTAAAAACCCTGATCATGTTTTCAAGTTGAAGAAAGCTTTGTACGGTTTAAAACAAGCCCCTCGTGCTTGGTATGATCGTCTAAGCTCTTTCCTACTTGACAACGATTTTTTAAAAGGCAAGGTTGACACTACACTTTTTATTAAGTCTTTTAATGGCAAGCTTCTCTTAATACAAGTCTATGTTGATGATATTAGATTTGGATCTACTGATGAATCTCTGTGTCAAGAATTCTCTAAGTGTATGCAGAATGAGTTTAAGATGAGCATGATGGGAGAGCTGAAATTCTTTCTCGGACTGCAAATCAAACAAACTGACAATGGGACATTCATAAATCAAGCCAAGTACACAAAAGATTTACTAAAGAAGTTTGATCTGGATAATGTCAAACCTATTGGCACTCCGATGGCAACTTCAACAAAGCTTAATATTGATGAACAAGGCAAGCCGGTCGACACACGTAAGTATCGAGGTATGATCGGTAGTTTACTTTATTTAACTGCTAGTCCTCCAGATATTATGTTTAGTGTTTGCCTGTGTGCACGTTTTCAAGCTAATCCAAAGAAATCACATCTGTGCGCAATTAAGCGTATCTTTCGATACCTTAAGGGCACTTCTTCTGTTGGCTTATGGTATCCCAAAACTAAGTCCTTTGACCTTATTGGTTACTCGGATGCAGATTTTGCTGGATGTAAAGTTGATAGAAAAAGTACCAGTGGCACATGTCATTTCTTAGGCAAGGCTTTAGTCTCATGGTTTAGTAAAAAGCAAAATTCTGTAGCCCTATCAACAACAGAGGCTGAGTATATCGCCGCAGGACGTTGTTGTGCTTAGATTTTATGGATGAAACAAACCTTAGAAGACTATGATTTATTTTACACACACATTCCCATTTTTTGTGATAACACAAGCACTATTAATTTGACTAAGAATCCAGTATGTCATTCTCGTACTAAGCATATCGAGATCCGACATCATTTTTTAGAGATCATCATCAAAATGGAGATATTGACCTTGTGTACATAGATACTGAGAATCAATTAGCTGATATTTTTACAAAACCTCTAGCAGAAGATCGTTTTAATTATTTACGTCGAGAATTAGGAATTTTGGACGTCAATAATGTTAATTAATTTTATTTTATGATTTTATTTCAATATACAAAAACTGTGTTAGAGACAAGCCAATAAAGAGTCTGTCTGTCACCACAACTACGGTTGAAGCGAAGCGGTACTTAAGAGTTCCCCGGTGAACCTCCGCCAGCTGGGATAGTACTCCTACAGCTAATCTGAGACAGTTGCCGTGTAACGATATTTAATCTATAAAATAACGTTAATTATATTAATTGAATGTTAAAATTACTAATCTTTGAATTAAATCTTTGAAATAAGCCAATGAAAAAGAAAGTGTTCCAAACCAAACCCAGGCGAATTCGGCCAGACTTCGGACCGAATTCGGCCTGAGTTCGGTTGAAGGTATCTGGCTATATAACCAGAACCCGAGAGCCTTTCTTCTTCATTGCTTCTAAACACCACCATCACAGCAACAGCAGCCGCACGAGAGCCCCCTAACCCTAGTTCTTCACCACTCTGTTTCTCCCAATCTACGTGGTAAAATCCATCCAAATTTTGGATTCGTGCGTAGTTCGTTGTTCTCTACAACTTATTCGAATCTCGGGAGGTATAACTTCGTATCTCTCCTTCTTTCAATTTCGTGCATATTTACTTTTATTGCACAATGGCACCTAAGGGATTTAACCCCTTCAAGAGGAAGAAGACGACCAATCCTAGTGAGGAAGGATCATCTTCGAATCCACCCACGGATTCCCTCTTTTTGCCAGTCCAATCAAACGATGGCGCATTCGATGGTTTTTACTTTCAAACCCTAGATCAAGCCCTTCTATGGCATGGAGACTTTTTCATGCGATCCATATGTACAGGCGCTCCTATCAAGTGGACTGTATTTTCAGAACACCGCCAATATTTTGAGGTATTAGGGTTACAACACGTTGTTAAACTTTGTTTTTCGGTAGCAACTAATGCCATTAGACTGTTCTACTGTAATATCATATTAAACACGTTTGACGTAAGTACTCATGTTGGCGGACTAGACATCGAGTTCAATGATGTCCTCTTAGCAAAAATTCTTGGTCTATTTAACGAAGGTGCACCGCTTGTTGATATCACTGAATTTGATTTCCCCGACGGCATGATACTTGCTAGTTTCAAAGCTGAACTCTGTGCACCTGATCGAGTTTGCTCTGGAAAGTTCAAGGCAAACAACTTGAACTTGTTTAATTATGAATTGCACCGCATCATCTACTCCACTCTCCTTCCGAAGTCTACTTTAAAGGATGATGTGACATCTCTTGAATTATCTGCTATGTATCACATTCTTAAGGGGATTCTATTTTCTGCCCCTAAGACCATTATCCAGATGATGGGACGTTGTCGTGCAAGAGATAGAAATCTCTCTTATGCGATGATTCTCCCACGCATCTTCCAGCGTTTTGATATTGATTTGTCAACTTGTACTCAAGACCCTGAGCCCAAGTTTCTGAAGTTATCTCGTCGTAGTATGACTGCTGCTGCTCCTCCTACTGTTCCTCCTACTGCTCCACCTCCTCCTCCTACTCAGCAGTATGCCATGACCTTTGAAGACATACACCAGCACCTTTCTGATTTACACGTCTCGATGACGGATATGGCCTGCGAGCATGAGTTCCGCGATATCATTCGTTATCAGGCGATAGTAAATTCTCTCGCTGATCTCCGATTTGCTCAGACTGGACATTCTGCCGGTTCTATTCCTAGAGATCCAGCCTTTTCTGGTTACCACTGTGAGGATGAGGCTGTTCATGCCTACTTTCAGCCCGGTAACGCATATGATTGGTACCGTTCTGACCGTGCTCCTCGAGACTATGTCGGTGAGTTTTATACTGGCGCTCCTCCTCACACTTCTGGAGCTGGTACTTCTGCAACTGGTCCTTCTGGACATGCCGGTCATACTGATGATGATGAGGAGGAGGAGGAGATGTGATATATTAGTTGATTTTTGAGACTTGGATATTATCTACTGTATACTTGGAAATGCTCTGACATTCCAAGTTTCTGCCTTTTTAGCTTTTTATTATCAGACTTGTACTGGATATTTTGCTGATGTTTCTTGAACAATATTTCATCTTTATGGATTTTGTAGTTTATCTTTCACATCAGTTTATTTATTTATAGCATCTTTATCTGCTTCTATATTATAAACTACCTATGACATAATTTCTATTTTTTTCTCACTATTGTATTAATTCTCTGTTATATTATAAACTGCCTGAGACAAATACATGCCTATGATGTTATTTTTTTCTCTACCATCTGTCATAATTTTTTTAATTTTTTTATGTGTTTCTTCACTGTTTGTTTCTTATGCATTGATTGCGGAGGAGTTTTTCTCTTTTGCAATTATTTTGCTAAGTGACAACGGGGGAGAAATAAAGGATCTAACATCTTTTGATAAAATGCATGCAGGATATGAACAATTTTACTTTACTATTTTTTGATTTGATTCCAAGCTTAGATGGTATATCATTCATAGTTTGTCAATTATCAAAATGGAGGAGATTGTTGGCCCATTGGTCATATGGTCAAACTGATTTTAATAATTGATCAAACTCTGTCTCGATATATGAAGCTAGTCAGGATATCTCGGACTCTTGGACATGATCAAGAACAGCTATCTACACAGTTCAAGATCGAAGCGCTGTTTGCCTGTTCGAGTTTGTATTTCTTTAAGCAATGTATTTTTTATTTTATTTGAGTCTAGGAATACTTTGTACACCGAGTCGTACTAGCAAATAGACTATTCCAAAAAGATTTCAAACTGCTTTTAAAACGTCCTTAGTTTTATAAAATATTCGTATTTACAAAAGATTCAAAAAGGTTTTCAAAATTCTCCAAAAACTTATTTTAAAACCATAACCTAACCCTGACAGAACTCGGCCAGAGTTCGGCCAGAGTTCGGCTAGAGTTCGGTTAGTGGCCGTTTTGTTTTTGAATTCCCTGGAACTTGGTCCTCCTGTAGTTGCGGATTTGACCGAGATTTTCTCAACGAGTTCTGCCCGAATTCTGTCTTTGGAACTCCTATAAATAGAGAAGGATTTCGATCATTTTAACTCACTCATTCACTTTCAATCTTCTCTCTTCTAAAAAGTTTTCAGTCTTCCAAAAAGTTTTTCTCGAGCTTCAAATTTCAGATCCCAAGCCAGTTACAATCCTCTAGTCGATTTGCCAGTGCGGTACGGTCTAGAAGTTTCAGAGTGATTGTAATCAGAGGCTTGATAGAAGATTCAACTCTTCAAAATTGAAGTTGGACGAGTTCTTCGTATCAAATCTCGCGTTGTAGAAGTTGCAAGGACTTCGTAAGAAAACTTGCGGTTTTGCCAATAGTGGATTCAACTGGTAGCAAGAGTTCTACCGACTGGATTAGTTCTCAACAGAGAGAAACCAGTATACATCGCTGTTTTTGCGTTTGCTTTCTTATCTCTGCCTTTACATTATTTAGTTGTGATAATTATTCTGTGATCTTGCTGCTAACATTTTTAAATTAGCATTATTCCGCTGCCAACTCTATTCACCCCCCTCTAGAGTATTGCGCTTTACGATTTCATTCCTACAGATGCGCAGTCCTACGAGGTGACATTATTCCACATAGCCAATCTGGTACCTATATCTTTTCAGATATTACCCCAATCGGTTTGTTTAAACCACTACTTTTAAGATAAAGAACAAAGTTTGATTCTGTTGATAAGAGCAATATCCTATCGGTTTTTTTAAACCACCACTCCCAAAGATAAGAACGAAGTTTGTTCCTATGGACGAGGGCCATATCAAATCGATTTGTTTAAACCAATGGACAAAATCCAACTTCAGGGATATGAACATAATCTACTCGGGTTCATCCAATCAACGTTAAACGTACGCCATGTATCGTTTACTCATTTATGTTGATAACTCCCCAAGATCTTGATAAAAGAGAATCCCAGCGTCCGTCACCTGTCATCTCAGCAGCAGCCCTCACCGTGCAGCCTCAAGATTCTCTTTTATCTCCATGTGCAGTGTTCCTGTACAATCTTTATGCACATCGTATATGTGCTCGCCTATAAATAGAAGGAGTTTTTCTTCGATCAAGAGGCTTCGAAATCTTTAGCAACTTTGGCATCCTCTTGATTGGCAACCCAGAGTTCCAATCACAAGCACCAGAAGGTCAGAGCAAGTTCAACTCATCGTCAGATCGTCAACGGAGTAAAGGAGCCGATGTGGTGCTCGATCTCCACCGTCACACTTTCCCAGAAATTTTGTACTTAGATCTTCTGTTTAGGAATCGATTGTACTCTTTTACACCTTTTATATACAAAAAATTCATATAATCTTTTGTCATGGCAAACAGATGCCACGATAAGGTGGGGCATGATAAAAATGATTAAGTTCTCATAATGTAGACCATGCTTGAGTAACTGAGTTTAGTCTAGCACGGTCATGGACAACTTGTGCACAAGGTAAAAGTTTCCTCGAATGGCACCCCGGGGCAACGGGACCGATTCGGCCTAGGGAAAACATGATATAGCTATACAGAATGTTAGTACGGGTGTCACCCCCAGTTTTTGAATTAGGGATATTTTTATCATTTTTCAAGTTTTATAATTTTTAGGAATTTTATTTGATTTTATATGATTTTTAGGGATTTATTTGGTTTAGTTTGAATTTTATCCAATTTGGACTTAAGTTGGAGACCCGGGTAGTCTGGACACTAGTGGGACCCGCATACTAGCTGGACTTGGCCCACATGCCATCCTAACTAGGCTAGAAACCAATAAACCATACTCCTATGACTTAACTAGTCATTAGAGGCTTAATTAGTCAATTTAGAGTTAAACCGAAACAAATCGAACCAAACCAAACCCGAACCGAACCAAACTAAGTCTAATGGGTTTGGAGGCTTGATGGGTCTCCACCCAAACCCACTAAGCCCCCCCTTGGCCGGCCATGAATAGGCCACTCCCCCTCCCCTTTGCTTCACTCCTAAGCAACATCTCTCTCCCTCCAATTCCATTCTTTTCAAGCTCCTTCTTCTCCAAGAAGAACCTCAAATTAGGTATGTTCTTAACTCCCATTAATTCCCTCTTCATCATTTATTTCCTTCACAATAAATGTAGAGGAGACGACCCTCTACACTTTGACCATAGATTTTGTAGGTTTTCCTAAAACCTAGCTTAAGGATTAATTAGGGATTTTTCCCTTTGTGGAGAGGAATATATATATTCTTCTAGTGGTGGTGAGAGTGTATGTTTGTGTGTTATTGTGAGAGTGTGTGAGTGTGTTTGAGTGAGAGTGTGTGTATGTATTTATATATATAGACATGTGTGTATGTATTTATATATATATATGGATATGTGTGTGTGTTTGTGTGAGAGTGTGTGTGTGTCTATATATATTTGTGTGTGTGTGTATGTATATATATATATATATATATATATATATATATATATATATATATATATATATATATATGTGTGTGTGTGTGTGTGTGTGTATATATATATATATATACACACACACACACACACACACACATATATATATATATATATATATATATATATATATATATATATATATATATATATATATATATATATATATATATATATATATATATATATATATATATAGATGATTATATAGATAGATATATATGTAGAGAGGGAGATTGAGAGGGTGAGAGAGTGGAAGAAGTAGGGGAAGAAGGAGAATAAGAAACAGCAGGGCAGTATCAGCATTAGCAGCTGCAGCAGCAGCAGTACACTGCAGTAGCAGCAGCAGCTACTGCAGTAGCAGCAGCAGCAAATGCAGGAGCATTAGCAGCAGCAATAGCACAGGCAGCAGCAACAATAACACTAGTAGGAGCAGCAGTAGCATTAGGAGGATGAGGGAAGGGAAGATAATAAGAAGAAGGGGAGGAAGAGAATAAGAGTAAGGAGAATAGGAAGAAGAAATGAGAAGAATATTAGAAGGAGAATGAGAAGAAGAATTAGAAGAATAGGAATTAGAAGGAAAAGAATTAGAAGAAGATAAATAAGGAAAAGAAATGAGAAGAAGAGTTAGAAGAAGAAGAATTAGAAGAATGGGAATTAGAAGAAGAATAAGAAGAAGAGTTAGAAGAAGAAGAACTAGAAGAATAGGAATTAGAAGGAGAATGAGAAGTAGAAGTATAGGAAATGGAATTTAGAGGAGTTTGAGTGAGTCGGAATGTGGTGAAGGGGTGAAATAGAGCTCCGAGTGTCGGAACGCGTTGAAACTTGGAGGAGACCTAGATTACGTGAATTAGATTTTGTGGGTAAGCTCCTGAGTTGAAATCGGGGTATCGTGTGGGAGTCGGACGATGGTATCGTACCGTACCATTGCGTATCTTGAGATATTCCAGATAATCGACAATAGGCCGTAAGATGGACTGGATATCCTACTACCCTAGGAAGCTTGGTAGGTAATGAATGTATAGGCTAGTATCCTACTACCCTAGGAAGCACGGGTCGAAATACCAAGCGTAGGTAGGCTAACTTGGTATTTGCCTAGGTTAGAAATTTAACTTTGTAAAGGGTAAATTAAGATATTGGCCTACGGCCAAGATATGGGTTTCGGAGTTCAAGATGGACTCGAATACGGGTTATAATGGTAGGTAATGATTAGAAATAGTCGCCTAGACCTAGTCTTGACCTTGGTTGACCACGGTTGACTTTTTAGACCAAAAGTCAACTATGGGTCAACACTTTACCCAATTTAGTCCCAAATTCCATTAGACTTGAACGGTTGACCAAAAGTCAACTGTTAGTCACCATTTGATCTAGGATTGACCTAGGGTTGATCTAGAGTTGACCAGAGTTGACCCGTTGACCAAAAGTTAATTGTAAGTCAACTTTTGACCCAGTTTGATACGGGTTGACTTCCAATGTTCTCCTATGACCAAGGTTGACCTAACTAGACTTGTCTTGACCTAGAATGACTTAATAGGATTTAAATTGATTTGACTTTACTTCCTAAACATAGTATTAATACGTCTTGTTCTATATAGGTTCTCAAGACGCTGCATTGGATCCAGTTGACATATTTTATCATATCACAGGCGAGTACATTATCGGATAACTTTTTCCTAATTTATGATAACTGTTATGATTCATGTACTTAGTGTAGATATGCTTATTCCTGACACATGGTACTCACGGTTTGGTATTCCTGGATCTCGACGAGAGATATTTCTCCTTCTTAGGTTGGGATGTATTGTGTAAGCTCCCTTGTAGCTCTTGCACAATATGTGGTCACTGATTCTAGAGAAGACTTGCTCCCTTCTTATTAGAATTCTGTGCAGTGATGTGTCCTGTTTGGATCCATTCTACCAGTTGGGGGTAGGAAGAGTAGTAGCGTATGCCTGTGATCGGATCCATCTTGTATTCTTGAATAGTGTTAGTTATATACCGCACTTATGACTAGCCAGGCCAGTTCTTACAGGTACCCAAGCCGATCACAAGTTGAAACTACTACTCGCACACATTGGATATATGGCTTACCTTGATTTGTGTACATACCATGATTCAGTTCTACTTTTTTGTTCTAGCTCTAGCTCTACAGCTTACCATGCCATGATACATATATGTACACTCCATGATTTTATTGTATATGCTCTATTTACAGTCTTATAGCTTTTATTCTATCTTGAGATCTGTTATGAGATATATGTACTCGTTCTATCCTGACCGGATATGTTGAAAATATTACAGATGTAGAGGAGGACTATTACTGTACTTACTACGGCCCACCGGACGTAGTGGGTTTAGAGACAGATACCCTAGACCCGTAGGGTGCAGTACCGCAGGGTGAGATACCGCCTATCCTGTAGATAGAGTAGGTTTTTGTACTGGACCTTGTCTCTATTTACTCTTGAGACTATTATATTTTGGCTTGTATTGGAGACTTGGACTTGTATATAATTTATGTTTGGACTTGACAGGTTATATTTTATTGTCATGTTGTCTTTATCTTTCAGTATTTACTTTATCATCTTAGAGTTGTGATTGAGCACTCGTATATTATCATTGCTTGTCCTTTGTTTGGAGTTGACCATATTCTCGACAGGTTTTGATATTATATATAAACTGTTATTAGAGTAGAAAACCTACAGCGTTCCACGCCATTTTTACGGTGAGGGCTGGGCGTTGTTACGTACACATGCCCTTATAGCGGGTGCGGGTCGTGACAACGGGTTATGCAGAGACTTTTAGCGGGGCTCACTACTTGCATAGTAAGGGTCCCGTCTAACAAAGTTATAAGTCCAAGATGGCTTGTGGTGTCAGTGACCATCACCTATGAAATTGCATACGATATGCTAGTAAATGATAACATTGACAGAAAAGAACATGGTAAGTCTCGTATTGCACGACATGCTCTGTTGTGGGTAAGTTCTAGCGTAATTTACATTTGGCCTATCATATGCTTGTCTGAAATTCTTAGGATGGCTAGAAAGATCACAAATTAAGTAAAATAATTTCTTCAACCAAATGAGAGCGTGGAACTTAAATTGCCACACACAGTACAAGTGTAATATACTGATCCTCACTCTCCACAGGTACCGTAGCATCTGCTACCAAAACTGTATTATGATTAAATAAAACTAGAAATTTTATTTGGAAATTTTTGATATTCTTTACTTAAAATTTATTATTATTTTAAAGGTTTTTAGATTTTTGTGAGGGCACCCGAGATCATTTTAGAGGCAAAATTTTTTGTTGGGCTCTAGAAGGTCAAAAAATATTTTTTCTATCAATTTTAGTATTTTCTGGAATTATTTTATATAATTGAATATTGGAAAACCTATTTTCTAGGACTTATAGAATTTATTGTGCTAGACTAAGACCAAAAGTTGATCACAAATATTTTTCTAGGATTCTATGTTATTTTATATTTTTTTGGAATTTTTACAGATTTTTCTGATTATTTTTACTATTTATTATGAGTTTCCTTAAGCAAAACTGCTTTAAAAATTATTTTCTGTAAATTAAAAATCATTTTCCTAAAGTATTTACCAAGTCAACCGAGACTGGCCTGCCTGTCGGTCAAAGAAGGCTAGCAGTGGGGCCCAGCCGTCAGTGGTTATCCCCATGTGGGCAGGCTCATAAGTGGGTCTTCGAGCCAAAGCGAATTGGAGTCGGGCTCGGACTGAGCCAAGCCGGCCACACTGTGGTCCGTTGGATTAGTGTGGGAGCCGCAAGATGCTGCCATGTGGCAGACCCTTAGCGGACTTTTGATCTGCTTAGCAGCTACTGCCTATATATATACAGGTATATGGTTTTTTGTTTTTCGAAAAACCTAATAAAATCCAGCAGCCATTTTGTGGGAGAATTCATCTAGGGTTTCCGACTTCGCGGAGTGATTGCCGCCAAACCAGAAGAGCTTTTTATGCGCTGTTTTTTTTATTGGAAGCATATTAAGGTTTACGTTCCGAATATATAATTTATTTTCATCATTTCTAAACCTTAATTTCTGTAAAATTCGTAGAGTGTTAGTTGTCCGAAACTTGACACGGTTATGATGTTTTCGAGATTCCGGGAGAACCGAAAATCAAAATTACGAACCGTTTGAAGTTTCGGAAAGCTAACACAGAGATCTACGACATATATTTTTCCCAGAAATTATTTAGTTCATCTAGTATTTTTAGTATTTCGTAGAACTCAGTTGTGTCAATAAATCATCGATTTGGTCACGGTTAGCCATAACGACGATATCTTTTGACCAAAGTGTGATTTTGTGGCACGGTCGATTCCAATGCACATGTGGCACTAAAATCTACTAGGCTGCACACTCAAGTCATCGAGTTTATGTCGTTTGACTAATTAGTCATCGATGCGTCGTGAGTTGTGTGCCACGGGCCCCAAATTGGAAACCGTGATCTTCTTTGGATAAAAATTAGTATTTAATTTTAATTCCAAAATTATATTAGAATAAATTAGGTTTTTAGATAATTTATTCCAAAATTAAATATAATTAGTTATGATAAATCAATAGCCACTTTCTAGGGTTTTTAGAGTGGGATTTTCATAATCTAACTTATGATTATTTATGTGACGGGGTAGATCGATCTATGGTGTTTAAGTTGTGACTTCATCATTTAGCAGAGCAAGCAAGTATCACTATGACCTATGTTGCCTTTATTTTATGTTGCATGTTATTCTTTTCCTTAAATTGATAGTCTTATCTTTTATACCATTGGTGCATGAGAGTTATACTTACCATAACCATATATGTTCATTTAATATTTTCGTTCAATGTCCTATCTTCATTGTTCAATTTTCAATGTTTAAAGTTAAAGTGATCATGTTTACCTGTGAGAGAGTCGAGAGGGGGAATACAACTAGTATGCATGTGGTCTACGCAATGTACAATTTTTCTCCAATGTCAATGTTGATAGTAGTCGTTGCACCTCACGTATCGACTGTCGGATGTCCTAACCCATCCACATGCGGAACACTTGTATTCTAAAATATACAGTACACGTGATTTATGTCGTGTTGACATTTTGCCCAGAGGTTTGTCTTATATTCATCGTTCTCTTGTATTGTCTTCGTGTCTTAATTATACTTTCAACTGTTCCACATCATAATTGTACTCTCAAACTATTTTTCCAATGTATAGAGGTCTCTTTTGTATCATGTTATATTCATCCTTTCCTTCCTGCTATTCTGCGTGCTTGTATACTATATTGTGTAGTATAGTGTTATTGTGAGACTCGTCTCACAGTATCGGTATTTATATACGGATACGTATTTTGTAGTGTATTCCGTATTTTCTTGATTTTCGTAATGCTTTAAAATTTTCCTAACTTATAGATTTTCTTCTTGGCCGGCATACCGCCAGTATACCGGAGTATACCGACGGCATACCGTCCAGACAGATTTTCCACATTTTAGATATTTTCGATTTCAGATATTTTTATGAATAGTATTTCTGATATTTTCGTGAATAGTATTTTCGATATTTTGATGAATAGTGTTTTGGATATTTTGATGAATAGTATTTAGATATTTTCATGAATAGTGTAGATGCACCCTATTACCCATTGGATATTTGGTTTTGTTTCGATGGTTAGGATTGACCTAGATTTTGACATGGATCACGATCCGATGGCTAAGATTAATTCCCCTTCTATATACACCCTTTCACTTTCTCTCTCCTCCCGCTTTTCATTCTCTTCACTCTCTCTTCATTTCTTCTTCCCTCTCTCCCCCTTGAAGCTTGCCAAGAGCTTGGCCTTGAGGCCTTGGGTGTGGTGTCTAACCCCCCTAGGAGGAGGAGTAGAAGATTAGGCTTGGAGCTTAACCTAGGCAAGTACATCTTGCCAAATCTATGAACCATATTATTTTGTTATCATTTTTGTTTTCCTTGGTATTAAATGCTTAGAATTTTCCCAAACTTACTTTGTTAAATATGTTTTCCTTATGATTCTCGTATATATGCATGTTTTCCAAAATTTGTTTAAGCAAGGTTTTGATTTTCTGTTAAAACCCAATATGGACTTAGTAGAAAACTTGGTATCAAGAATGATACTAGTGTTACCATCATGTATCTTGGTCACATATACATATATGAGGCCCTCACATAGTTTGTATATCATAGATTTTGAGTTTGGTGGCAATCAGAACCTGTTTCGATGTCCCGAGGACCTCTGTTTGGGAGTATTTTGAGGTATTGATCTATCATATATTTTAATTTATGAAAACTAATACTCCCAGGTTGTAGGGAATTCAATTCTATGCAATTTTGACTTTTGAAATCCGAATTTCGATTTAAAACGAAGTTTTTATGGCCGAAACAAGTTTTGCGTTCAAAAATCAACTTTCTGTGACGGTTCGGAAAATCCGCCGGAAATCCGCAATAATCCGTCGGATAATCCGGTTAGACTGTTTTTGTCTGTTTTTGTCCGTTTTTGTCCATTTTTGTCTGTTTTTGATATTTTCTTCGATTGTAATGATTTCTTAACAAGATTAGATGATCTTGAATAGTTAGAGAATGATTGTACACCCTATATACACTTGACACTAGCGCATGTTCAATCATTTTCTATGAAATGTACTTAGCTTTAATTATTGTTTTCCATATGCCATGATATGTCTTTTTGATAGATTCTTTCTTACAAGCTATGATAATTGTTACATGCCTTCCTTGCTTACATGATAGTGGTCCATCGTGACGCACTCTTCTTACATGTCTTCTTTGCTTACTAGATAGTGACCCGTCGTGGTGCACTCTTGTACATGTCTTTCTTTGCTTACATGATAGTGGCCTGTCATGGCGCACTCTTGATTCCAGTACATGTCTTGCTCCTTGATAGTGGCTCGTCGTAGCGCACTCCTGGCTTCTTGTCTATTATACTTTTCTTGTTGTGGCTTGTTATGGTGCACAATCTTGCTTGTCTTGTCCAGTCTTGCATGTCTCATGTCTAGGATGGATTCTGCGGAATACCACACCCAGAATCCAACAAAAAAAATATTAAGGACTAAACAACTAGCTTGATTACTTAGATCATTGAGAATTTCCCAGTAACCTGTTGCCCCTTTGGTCTTGGCATTAAATATATATATATATATACATTAGGATTTGGAGCTATCTGTCATGATGAGCACACTTTCAGCTCACCGTCGAATGGGGCACATCTTTAAGGCACATGTATCTTACTACAGTGTGTCTGCTATACCTCCTTAGGACACATGTATCTTACTGCAGTATGTCTGCTATACTTCTTTTCTTTTTGGCTTGGACCATTCAGGTAGTAGCAGGCAGGAGCTGGACTTGGAATTCTCAAACTTGCATTTTGTCACGACCCGCACCCACTGTTAGGGTACGAGAACGTAACAACGCCCAGCCTACGCCGCAGTGTCGGCGGTAGAACGCTGTCCTAGGTAAGTCATCTAACAATATCAAGTACCTGTACAGTTTATACTCTCCGAGTGGAGGTGACAAACAGAAATAATCTCAATCACATCTAGGTAGAGAATGAAGAACAGATAGATAGTAACTCAAGGAGAACCATAGCATAGATGAAATAAGACTAAGTGTCTAAGATACATAACATCCAGAATGTCAACTCATAATACAATAAGTCTAAGAGTCTATACATCTCCACATCTCAAAATACAACACAGAATGTGAGACAAAAAGTAAATATAGAAAAGACTGCCTAGACTAAACTGGTCTAGACTACTGGAACATCCTCCTCAGCTGCAGGTGGATCCTGCTGAGGGTCCACAACATAAGTATCATCTAGTCCTGCTCCATAATAGGTAGTCACCAGGGCCTCATCCTCATCCTCTGTAATATTTTCAACAGGTCCAATCAGGACGGGAACGAGCATAATACATCTCACACAGTGCATATCATGTTAGGAAATACGATACAGGCAATAGAGTAAGATACATGAACTGCTGAAAGGAAATATACGCTGTAAAAGAGATAGTTGTAATGAAATATCTACTGTATATAGAGAACTATGAGTGACTAGTGATGTAGAGCACAAGATAGGCATGTGAATGGCTAGAATTTATACATGACTATACTACTGAGTTTGTACATGACTACACTACTTTGGAATTATTCACATGTCCACTTCTACTCCCCCGTACCCCAATCAATACACAAGGATCTATACAAGTTACGTTATTGTACATGATATCACATGGGGCCCATAAAAGGGTGCACATGATAGTATACATGAGAGCTCAGTAAACATGAGAGTACATGATCACATGAGTGTACATGAATAATGAAAGCATAGGAGTACATGATGATAGTGAAACACACATAACATGAAGTACCCGATGCTCCCGAGGGGGATAACATCTCATGTAAAGATCCATATAGTACCAATCCGTGTTACCAACGTGACAGCAACAAGTAAAGTAATCTAGAGCGAGAAGTAAAGCCTGAACAAGTATGAAACGGTCAGAGAATGTACTCGCCTGATAACTGAATGTCTGAAGAGGATATACTGTCTGAGGAGAGGTGTCTGGCTCCTAATCAGAGCAATATAAGTCACAATGTATCCACAATGGTAAAAATAAAGTTTACAATGCATACTACATGATTCTAGGTCAATCTGGTCAACTCTGGGTCAACTCTAATAGTCAAACTAGGTCACAGGAAGTCATACTAAGTCAAATAAGGTCAAACAAGATCAAACAAGGTCAAACAAGTTTAATCTAGGTTAAAGTCAACTCTAAGTCAAAGCTAGGTCAACATTAGTTAACTAGTTAGGGTTTTAGTCAAACTAGTTGATTTAGGTCATTCCTAGTCATTTCTAGGTGAACTAGGTCAACCTTGACCTATAGTTGACTTTGGTCAACTTTCAGTCGACAAGGGTCAACAATGGTTTTTGGGTCATTAGGGCTAACCCCAACCATAGGCCAATAACCTTGGCCATAGGCCATAGTCTAGGTTTTAAATATAACCTATAACTAAAGTCATATATATATATATGTATATATCTACATATATAGATATACACTATCCCTATACCCAAAAATGCATAACATATATATATACAACCACATACATATATATATAAACTCATATATATATATATACTCTATATATATATATACCCTATATATATATACTCTATATATATAGAAACATAGAGAGAGAGTGAGACAATGAGAGAGAGAGTGAGACAGTGAGAGAGAGTGAGGGACTGAATCAGGACAGGGGGGGGGGTTTTCCAGAACCTGGAACCCAACCATTCCCCCAAACATACACACACATAACACATATACATACATATGTGTATATATACATAACTTCACACACACTCACCCAAATCTCCTCAAATTCGACCTACACTTACAAATACATATATACTACACATATACTCACTAAAATACATATATACAATGCATTAATCATATCAAAACAGGTTTTGAATTTCATTTCTGAAAAACTGGATTAATCCCAAAATCAGGAAAACTGGACTGTTCATTCGAAAACAGGGTAAACCTAAATTCTCATACAAAACCGAGCTAAGGCTCGATACAAATGGTTGGTAACACTAGCCCACACATACCCTAGTGTCCTAGGTGCCTGACACGACACCACGACACGACACGGCGTGTCCACGGGTTTAAAAACACAAACGGGTAAGTCACAGTGTCACAGCGTCGTGCACGCGTGCACTTAGCTCTAGGACACGACACACGTGTCTAGAAGTCTCGTGCACGTGTGGATAGGTTCGCCTAGGGTTGGTCTAGGGTTTAGGTAGCCTGTCTCGTGTCCACGTGTCCTCAGGACACGGCACGAACTCCGTATCAGTCGAAGGAAATCGACTGATACTCAGTGTTCTGCACCGCGTCGTGCAGCGATGCACACATCTCGTGCTCGCGACACAGGACACGACGCACCTCGTGCTCGTGTCCTCGTGTACGCCAACTATAGGGCTACACTCTCGTGTCACTACGAGGTGTCATCGTGTCGTGTCCGTGCGACACGAGACACTCGAAGTTGGTGTCTGTGCGTGTGTGCGCTGACAGCCCGTGTCCAGTGCGAGTGAGATTTCTCACTCGACACGACACGAGGCGACACCAAATTTTGGGGGCATGTGCGCAGACACTGCCCCCTCGTGTCCACCAATTTTGGTGTGTCCACGTGTTGTGTATAGGGAGAACCAAGGGGGTGGTAGCAGGGGATGAACAGTGTACTGCAGTGTTGGACAGTGTTGTGTCCCAGTGTCTTTTATGTCCAGTTTTGGACACGACACAAGCTAAAATCGTGCACAGTGACACAGGGTTAGGTTTAGGTTAGCTAGGCTAAGTTTAGGCTAGAATTTAGTTCAAAAATATTTACAAACAGTGAGTGAATACCCATGTGACAGTGTGCTAAACACATTAAAACACAATGTAAATAAATTAGGACACGTGTCCGATACACACCAAACAAAACCCTAAACTCACCAAACCTTACCCACAGCTAGATTACAACTATATGCATGCAATAATGAAGAAAAACCAGTAAAATAACTAGGTTAAATATATTTACCTCTATGTGCAAAATCCTTGAAAATTCAAATAATGAGGGGGTGTGTCCAAGTCCACTTGTGGGTGTGTCCAAGTCTTGTGTCCAACTTGCTAGCCTCCCTTAGCACCCTCTAGGTTGTAGGAACCCAATGCAAGAGGTTTGAAGTGATTTGGATCACTAGGTTGAGAGTTATGGATTTTTGAAGTAAAGGGGTATTTTTCATGAATTTAATTCAATGCAAATGCAATGAATTAATCAAAATATATAGGAAGGGGGTCATGCCAAGGGGGGGGGGGGGTTCTTGGCTGGTCATAGCAATGGGGGGGTGTCCTTGGGTTGCTTGCAAGCTAAGGGAAGGACTTTGTAAAAAGGGTTTAAGATATTTTGCATAATTTAAGCAAAATATCAATAAATAATATCTAGATATTTATATAGCTTAACTACCATGAATATCTAATCCCCTTAGTCATTCTAGGTTAGGGTTTAACCTATAGATTAGGGTAATTAGGTTAGGGATTAGCAAGTCACTAATCTAAAAGTCCATGAATAGTAATATCTCACTAATCCCACTAAATTCCAAATAAATTCCTAAAAATTACCAAAATACCCCTATGGCTAAAAACCACCAAAATGATGTTCTAAGCCTATGGTCAAGTTCTCATGGTCATGGCAACTTCTAGGTTAGAGAAACTAGGGTTTACACTAAGGTTTACTAACAAAGTCACAAAGTCATAAGTCATGACTTAGCATGACTTTAGAATTGGTTTAACTTAACTAAAATTACCAGAAAATCATACCATGACTAAAATACCACTAATAAATAATAAAAATAATAATTTTTTAAAAATTCCCAATTTTCAGAAACAGGGTGTTACAAGTCTACCCACCTTAAAATAATTTCGTCCTCGAAATTTAGATGGTCGTACTCCTTCTAGGTCAACCTCCAATAATCAAGGACGAAGCCACTACCTAGGCAACATACAAGGTCAACAAGCAAAATATGGGTAGTAGACCTATACTGGGTCATGTCCAAAAATTGGCTGGCAGTTTCAGGTCATAAGGTGTTCTTAAGTCAAATCGAAGCCAAAAGTAACTCCATGGGGTAAATCAGGATGGAGCCTCGGGTCAGGAAAATCGTACTAAGCAAATGAAGCACATGATGGTATGCCTAAGTGGGACACTAAGGTTATGGGTGTAGTATGTCATGTCTAGGTCATGTATGTGAAGTCAGTTTTGAGAAAACAACTAGTCTTGTGCTCCAATTTAAAAGTCACGGTAATGTACCTACGATGATCATAAGTTAGAGTGGGAAAGGTCTATGGCCTAAATTGAACCAAAAATCGTGATGAAATAGTGGTACCAGGGGGACAGGTTAAATGGGAAAGTCTGTGGTCTCATCTGGGTGCACTAGTCATTCTAGATTAAGACTGTTCCTATGGTATCAAAACGTACAAGCAATCTAAGGTGTCCAAATTGGGAATGTAAGGAAACAACAATCATCAAGGCTATAGGCCGTCTACCATCCTATATGAAAATGGGTCATTAATAAGTGAGAAATCATTAAAGTTACCATTCCATAAAGTGGTAAAAGAAAATTGAAAATTTAGGCACAAACAATCACAATTAGATTTTTGTCTTGACACGATCTAAGTTGATCAATTTCAGGATAAATCGAGACTTGGGCAAGATGGAAAATCATTGAAATCGAGTACGAGCATGAGCATCCAATGATGAAGATCCAGGTCATGATTAAGTTAATTTAACTGGATACGAATACGAGGTTCATAGGCGATAAAAATAATTCCAAGAAGAATTGTCAAGGCTGTTGCGGATAAGATTCTAGGGCAAGTTTAATTGTCTCCATCCGTGTAGATTAATATATGAAAAGGCGAACCAAAACGCAATAGGTTGATCAGACCATCATGCGCCTGTTCTGATTAGATAATATGTTAGTGGGTGTACCCCCAATAAAATATATCATGATCAAGCTCGAAAAGAATAAGCTTGTAAAACTTGAGGATAAAATTTATAGCATAAGATATAAGTAAGGGTGAAAATGATAAAAGAAGATACATAGTCCAAGATCCTTAACCAATCGGGTCAAGCAATCAAGATACGGTACGAGGTTAAGTATTTGAGGGTTCAAGCAGAACACCATCACATGCCAGGTCGAAAGAATTGAGCCAAGGTGGATCTCTAATTGAAATAAGAATGAATTTAGTATCATGGTAGAGGTTATAGTTTAGCCATTTGACCAGAAAATCATGTCAAGGAAATAGAGTACAAGGAGACGGGTTTTAATGGGACATGGAATACCTACATGAAGGTAGGCTAGTCTAGGTCTTACATGTAAAGTTTGTTGGGAGGTAACAGCTAGTATTATACTCTGAATATCTAAGTCGCGGTAAAGGACATCCAATGGTCTAGAATAGAAAGTGGTAGTTCGAGACGTGACAAATTGATGCAAAAATTGAAGAGGATCAAATTAACCCATGAAATAAAATTAATCAGGAATTCAGTAAATAATTTAGGAACACAGTCCTAGGGATAGATAGGCTACTAGATGAATATAGTTAGGGTTCGACCAATCAAGGTCAAGGTTAGAAGGTCTTAATGAGTCTTTATTGGAGGAAAAGTCGAGTAAGTCAGGTTTGGGATACAGTCACATAGATTGGTAGAAAGAGTTTAAGCAAGATGCAAAATAGAGAGGACAGTTCATTTTAATGAAAGGCAATTAGCAAGAGGATTAGATGGCAAGAAATAAATAAGAGTTTTCTCATAATTGTGATTGAGTACCCCAAAAAAATAAAAGATATTAATCTAACACTAAGAAATTAAAATCAACAACTACAAAAATTTCAAAATCATCAACTAATACCAGGATTCAAAGTTCTACAGTGAATCCTCAAAAATCAAATTTAATCAAGGGAGAAGGAGTTTAAATCGTAATTCAAAATGAGATTCTCAAGGGTCATCCTCGGAATCTCTCAAAGTATCCTAGCAGTGATTGAGTATCCACTCTTTCTAAGCCTATTCCTCAAATCCTATCGCAGGCTGTAGTGATACTCTAGTTCGAATACCACTACATAAACTCGAGACCTGCATGGGCCACCACTAAAAACGTGTCACGACCCGCACCCACTGTTAGGGTACGAGAACGTAACAACGCCCAGCCTACGCCGCAGTGTCGGCGGTAGAACGCTGTCCTAGGTAAGTCATCTAACAATATCAAGTACCTGTACAGTTTATACTCTCCGAGTGGAGGTGACAAACAGAAATAATCTCAATCACATCTAGGTAGAGAATGAAGAACAGATAGATAGTAACTCAAGGAGAACCATAGCATAGATGAAATAAGACTAAGTGTCTAAGATACATAACATCCAGAATGTCAACTCATAATACAATAAGTCTAAGAGTCTATACATCTCCACATCTCAAAATACAACACAGAATGTGAGACAAAAAGTAAATATAGAAAAGACTGCCTAGACTAAACTGGTCTAGACTACTGGAACATCCTCCTCAGCTGCAGGTGGATCCTGCTGAGGGTCCACAACATAAGTATCATCTAGTCCTGCTCCATAATAGGTAGTCACCAGGGCCTCATCCTCATCCTCTGTAATATTTTCAACAGGTCCAATCAGGACGGGAACGAGCACAATACATCTCACACAGTGCATATCATGTTAGGAAATACGATACAGGCAATAGAGTAAGATACATGAACTGCTGAAAGGAAATATACACTGTAAAAGAGATAGTTGTAATGAAATATCTACTGTATATAGAGAACTATGAGTGACTAGTGATGTAGAGCACAAGATAGGCATGTGAATGGCTAGAATTTATACATGACTATACTACTGAGTTTGTACATGACTACACTACTTTGAAATTATTCACATGTCCACTTCTACTCCCCCGTACCCCAATCAATACACAAGGATCTATACAAGTTACGTTATTGTACATGATATCACATGGGGCCCATAAAAGGGTGCACATGATAGTATACATGAGAGCTCAGTAAACATGAGAGTACATGATCACATGAGTGTACATGAATAATGAAAGCATAGGAGTACATGATGATAGTGAAACACACATAACATGAAGTACCCGATGCTCCCGAGGGGGATAACATCTCATGTAAAGATCCATATAGTACCAATCCGTGTTACCAACGTGACAGCAACAAGTAAAGTAATCTAGAGCGAGAAGTAAAGCCTGAACAAGTATGAAACGGTCAGAGAATGTACTCGCCTGATAACTGAATGTCTAAAGAGGATATACTGTCTGAGGAGAGGTGTCTGGCTCCTAATCAGAGCAATATAAGTCACAATGTATCCACAATGGTAAAAATAAAGTTTACAATGCATACTACATGATTCTAGGTCAATCTGGTCAACTCTGGGTCAACTCTAATAGTCAAACTAGGTCACAGGAAGTCATACTAAGTCAAATAAGGTCAAACAAGATCAAACAAGGTCAAACAAGTTTAATCTAGGTTAAAGTCAACTCTAAGTCAAAGCTAGGTCAACATTAGTTAACTAGTTAGGGTTTTAGTCAAACTAGTCAAACTAGTTGATTTAGGTCATTCCTAGTCATTTCTAGGTGAACTAGGTCAACCTTGACCTATAGTTGACTTTGGTCAACTTTCAGTCGACAAGGGTCAACAATGGTTTTTGGGTCATTAGGGCTAACCCCAACCATAGGCCAATAACCTTGGCCATAGGCCATAGTCTAGGTTTTAAATATAACCTATAACTAAAGTCATATATATATATATGTATATATCTACATATATAGATATACACTATCCCTATACCCAAAATGCATAACATATATATATACAACCACATACATATATATATAAACTCATATATATATATACTCTATATATATATATACCCTATATATATATACTCTATATATATAGAAACATAGAGAGAGAGTGAGACAATGAGAGAGAGAGTGAGACAGTGAGAGAGAGTGAGGGACTGAATCAGGACAGGGGGGGGGGTTTTCCAGAACCTGGAACCCAACCATTCCCCCAAACATACACACACATAACACATATACATACATATGTGTATATATACATAACTTCACACACACTCACCCAAATCTCCTCAAATTCGACCTACACTTACAAATACATATATACTACACATATACTCACTAAAATACATATATACAATGCATTAATCATATCAAAACAGGTTTTGAATTTCATTTCTGAAAACTGGATTAATCCCAAAATCAGGAAAACTGGACTGTTCATTCGAAAACAGGGTAAACCTAAATTCTCATACAAAACCGAGCTAAGGCTCGATACAAATGGTTGGTAACACTAGCCCCACACATACCCTAGTGTCCTAGGTGCCTGACACGACACCACGACACGACACGGCGTGTCCACGGGTTTAAAAACACAAACGGGTAAGTCACAGTGTCACAGCGTCGTGCACGCGTGCACTTAGCTCTAGGACACGACACACGTGTCTAGAAGTCTCGTGCACGTGTGGATAGGTTCGCCTAGGGTTGGTCTAGGGTTTAGGTAGCCTGTCTCGTGTCCACGTGTCCTCAGGACACGGCACGAACTCCGTATCAGTCGAAGGAAATCGACTGATACTCAGTGTTCTGCACCGCGTCGTGCAGCGATGCACACATCTCGTGCTCGCGACACAGGACACGACGCACCTCTTGCTCGTGTCCTCGTGTACGCCAACTATAGGGCTACACTCTCGTGTCACTACGAGGTGTCATCGTGTCGTGTCCGTGCGACACGAGACACTCGAAGTTGGTGTCTGTGCGTGTGTGCGCTGACAGCCCGTGTCCAGTGCGAGTGAGATTTCTCACTCGACACGACACGAGGCGACACCAAATTTTGGGGGCATGTGCGCAGACACTGCCCCCTCGTGTCCACCAATTTTGGTGTGTCCACGTGTTGTGTATAGGGAGAACCAAGGGGGTGGTAGCAGGGGATGAACAGTGTACTGCAGTGTTGGACAGTGTTGTGTCCCAGTGTCTTTTATGTCCAGTTTTGGACACGACACAAGCTAAAATCGTGCACAGTGACACAGGGTTAGGTTTAGGTTAGCTAGGCTAAGTTTAGGCTAGAATTTAGTTCAAAAATATTTACAAACAGTGAGTGAATACCCATGTGACAGTGTGCTAAACACATTAAAACACAATGTAAATAAATTAGGACACGTGTCCGATACACACCAAACAAAACCCTAAACTCACCAAACCTTACCCACAGCTAGATTACAACTATATGCATGCAATAATGAAGAAAAACCAGTAAAATAACTAGGTTAAATATATTTACCTCTATGTGCAAAATCCTTGAAAATTCAAATAATGAGGGGGTGTGTCCAAGTCCACTTGTGGTTGTGTCCAAGTCTTGTGTCCAACTTGCTAGCCTCCCTTAGCACCCTCTAGGTTGTAGGAACCCAATGCAAGAGGTTTGAAGTGATTTGGATCACTAGGTTGAGAGTTATGGATTTTTGAAGTAAAGGGGTATTTTTCATGAATTTAATTCAATGCAAATGCAATGAATTAATCAAAATATATAGGAAGGGGGTCATGCCAAGGGGGGGGGGGGGTTCTTGGCTGGTCATAGCAATGGGGGGGGTGTCCTTGGGTTGCTTGCAAGCTAAGGGAAGGACTTTGTAAAAAGGGTTTAAGATATTTTGCATAATTTAAGCAAAATATCAATAAATAATATCTAGATATTTATATAGCTTAACTACCATGAATATCTAATCCCCTTAGTCATTCTAGGTTAGGGTTTAACCTATAGATTAGGGTAATTAGGTTAGGGATTAGCAAGTCACTAATCTAAAAGTCCATGAATAGTAATATCTCACTAATCCCACTAAATTCCAAATAAATTCCTAAAAATTACCAAAATACCCCTATGGCTAAAAACCACCAAAATGATGTTCTAAGCCTATGGTCAAGTTCTCATGGTCATGGCAACTTCTAGGTTAGAGAAACTAGGGTTTACACTAAGGTTTACTAACAAAGTCACAAAGTCATAAGTCATGACTTAGCATGACTTTAGAATTGGTTTAACTTAACTAAAATTACCAGAAAATCATACCATGACTAAAATACCACTAATAAATAATAAAAATAATAATTTTTTAAAAATTCCCAATTTTCAGAAACAGGGTGTTACACATTTGTTAGTAATTAGGATTGTGACAACCCTAGTTAGCTAATGTATAAAGCCGTACTCATTGCTTGGCCGTGACTATTGTATGGAGTCCATTCTTGTCTAGTCTAGTCTTGCTCCAGTTTATCTTATTGTAGTACTTAGCTTTCTGTCATTTCTTACATGCTATTCTTCCTACTACATGCTCGGCTTCACCATATGCTCACATGTTCCAGTTATCTCACATGCTCCAGTTGTCTAATATGCTCACATGCTCTAGTTACCTAACATGCTCACATGTCCCGTCTACTTAACATGCTCACATGTCTAGTTTATCTTTCATGTTCACATGTTTCTTTTTCCTTACATGTATACAGTTTACATTATGTCACATGTCCTTTACTTTATGCTACATGTTGCTTTACTTATTGTCTTTCCTATTCTCGGGATAAGTGCATTGGTAGCATACGAGTCTCGATTTGCTTTTACTTATTTCTATCTCTATCCGTTGCTATGATTTGTATGCTGGTTTTAGTTCATAGTTTGGCTTCCTTTGTGGTACTTGCTATTGGGGGTCTAACCCCACTGGTTTTGTTTGGCCAGATCTGATAGAGAAGCCCGGAGGATCTTTCGTACCTTCCACTCGTTGGTGATTACCCAGAGCACCAGAGTACCTTAGTGGGTTTTCTATTTCATTCTCCCACTAGTTATGTACATTATTCTTTTGTGGCGTTTAGCCTCTGAGCGCGTGTTTAGCTCGTGTTTTGGACTTGACATTTAGCCTACGGGCCAGAACATGATTTGCATATTCTAGACTATAGCTAGAGCTTATCATGTATGACTATTACTCTTGCTAGTCTTCACTCTGTATTACTAGCTTCATGATCATTGATATATGATAGTTTGGGACGCTTTACTATTTTATATTCCAGTTGATCTTACTTCTTGTACATTGTTTACTGTCTGTGATTGAGATACCTAGGATTGCTTGACCTAGGATCGAATGTTGGCTTGTAGTAGTAACCCCCATCTATACAGCTTATACGTTATTTCGGAGTACTGGAGTACTTTGGTATACGTAGCTGGCCTGGTCCGTCCCTACTTGCTAGTATTCTGGTTCTGGGGCGTGACATAGGTTTTAGTGGTGGCCCATACAGGTCTGATTTATCAGATATGTGGGGGTTACTGATGTTTAGATATCTCAGTCACAATTCTCCTTTATTGATATCCTTCATGTTATTCTATATCTCTGATCCATTGACCTGATATCTTCCTTGATCGTTGATCCTTCCTGTTCTCTCGATCTAATCCTTGTGTCCTTTAACATTCAAGGGCACGGTTCTTAATCCTTCCGATCATCTTGTTTGGGTTTTGCCGATAGCAGTTAGCAATCTTCTGTTAGGCCAGTTATGGAGGATCAGTCTCAGCATTCAGGGGCATAGTTTAGAGTTAACCCGAGAGCAGAGGTGTCATTTCAGCCTGATCAGCCAGCAGGGTCAGTCCTGCTATAGTCCAGCTTCACCGGCTACCCCGGCAGTCCAGCCGTATATGGCTTAGGTACCAGTTCAGTAGCACCAGGTTAGAGCAGCAGTTCGAAGACGTGGGCAGACAGAGTTTGCTATGTTAGAGCTGGTTTTGGCCGAGGGCAGTCATATTGTAGGTATTGTCCTATTCTGCTTCCACTCTTATTTATCTCTTGGGTTACACATATTTGGCGAGTTTCTCGTCCCACTCTTCTGTCTTCGTAGTCGAGGCATGTGATAACTTCATTAGGTATTGACTACGAAGATACGTCCTGGGTAGAGTAAGTCATTGGTACCCGGCTTATTTTGAGAATTGACTGTTATCTAAGTTGTGGACTTAGCGTAGGCCTGCTCCTACTCAACTGACTCAGGAGACATATTTATTCATATGCCTCCATCCCTTCTTGATTGTGGTTGTGTTACTGCTTACGTATTTACTTATATTACTGTTGTCTTTATCTTACCAACATGCCATGCTTTGTTTTGATTGACATGATTTTTCAGCTTTTTGGTTTGGTTTTCATGCTTGACTAGATTTAGGAAATTCCGAGGACGGAATTTATTTTTAAGTTGTGGAGAGTTGTGAGACTCGTCTCACAGTATCGGTATTTATATACGGATACGTACTTTGTAGTGTATTTCGTATTTTCTTGATTTTCATAATGCTTTAAAATTTTCCTAACTTATAGATTTTCTTCTTGGCCGGCATACCGCCAGTATACCGGAGTATACCGACGGCATCCCGTCCAGACAGATTTTCCACATTTTAGATATTTTTGATTTCAGATATTTTCATGAATAGTATTTCCGATATTTTCGTGAATAGTGTTTCCGATATTTTGATGAATAGTATTTTGGATATTTTGATGAATAGTGTTAAGATATTTTCATGAATAGTGTAGATGCACCCTATTACCCACTGGATATTTGGTTTTGTTTCGATGGTTAGGATTGACCTAGATTTTGACATGGATCACGATCCGATGGCTAAGATTAATTCCCCCTTCTATATATACCCTTTCACTTTCTCTCTCCTCCCTCTTTTCATTCTCTTCACTCTCTCTTCATTTCTTCTTCCCTCTCTCCCCCTTGGAGCTTGCCAAGAGCTTGGCCTTGAGGCCTTGGGTGTGGTGTCTAACCCCCCTAGGAGGAGGAGTAGAAGATTAGGCTTGGAGCTTAACCTAGGCAAGTACATCTTGTCAAATCTATGAACCATATTATTTTGTTGTCATTTTTATTTTCCTTGGTATTAAATGCTTAGAATTTTTCCAAACTCACTTTGTTAAATATGTTTTCCTTATGATTGTCGTATATATGCATGTTTTCCAAAATTTGTTTAAGCAAGGTTTTGATTTTCTGTTAAAACCCAATATGGACTTAGTAGAAAACTTGGTATCAAGAATGATACTAGTGTTACCATCATGTATCTTGGTCACATATACATATATGAGGTCCTCACATAGTTTGTATATCATGGATTTTGAGTTTGGTGGCAATCAGAACCCGTTTCGGTGTCCCGAGGACCTCTGTTTGGGAGTATTTTGAGGTATTGATCTATCAAATGTTTTGATTTATGAAAACTAATACTCCCATGTTGTAGGGAATTCAATTCTATGCAATTTTAACTTTTGAAAATCCGAATTTCGATTTAAAACGAAGTTTTTATGGCCGAAACAAGTTTTGAGTTCAAAAATCAACTTTCTGTGACGGTTCGGAAAATCCGCCGAAAATTCGCAATAATCCGCCGGATAATCCGATTAGGCTGTTTTTTGTCTGTTTTTTTCCCGTTTCTGCCCGTTTTTGTCCGTTTTTGATATTTTCTTCGATTGTAATAATTTCTTAACAAGATTAGATGATCTTGAATAGTTAGAGAATGATTGTACACCCTATATACACTTGACACTAGCGCATGTTCAATCATTTTTCTATGAAATGTACTTAGCTTTAATTATTGTTTTCCACATGCCATGATATGTCTTTTTGATAGATTCTTTCTTACAAGCTATGATAATTGTTACATGCCTTCCTTGCTTACATGATAGTGGTCCATCGTGACGCACTCTTCTTACATGTCTTCTTTGCTTACTAGATAGTGACCCGTCGTGGTGCACTCTTGTACATGTCTTTTTTTGCTTACATGATAGTGGCCTGTCATGGCGCACTCTTGATTCCAGTACATGTCTTGCTCCTTGATAGTGGCTCGTCGTAGCGCACTCCTGGCTTCTTGTCTATTATACTTTTCTTGTTGTGGCTTGTTATGGTGCACAATCTTGCTTGTCTTATCCAGTCTTGCATGTCTCATGTCTAGGATGGATTCTACGGAATGCCACAGCCAGAATCTAACAAAAAAAAATGTTAAGGACTAAACAACTAGTTTGATTACTTAGATCATTGAGAATTTCCCAGTAACCTATTGCCCCTTTGGTCTTGGCATTAAATATATATATATATATATATATATATATACATTAGGATTTGGAGCTATCTGTCATGATGAGCACACTTCCAGCTCACCGTCGAGTGGGGCACCTCTTTAGGACACATGTATCTTACTACAGTGTGTCTGCTATACCTCCTTAGGACACATGTATCTTACTGCAGTGTGTCTGCTATACTTTTTTTCTTTTTGGCTTGGACCATTCAGGTAGTAGCAGGCAGGAGCTGGACTTGGAATTCTCAAACTTGCATTTGTTAGTAATTAGGATTGTGACAACCCTAGTTAGCTAATGTATAAAGCCGTACTCATTGCTTGGCCGTGACTATTGTATGGAGTCCATTCTTGTCTAGTCTAGTCTTGCTCCAGTTTATCTTATTGTAGTACTTAGCTTTCTGTCATTCCTTACATGCTATTCTTCCTACTACATGCTCGGCTTCACCATATGCTCACATGTTCCAGTTATGTCACATGCTCCAGTTGTCTAACATGCTCACATGCTCTAGTTACCTAACATGCTCACATGTCCCGTCTACTTAACATGCTCACATGTCTAGTTTATATTTCATGTTCACATGCTTCTTTTTCCTTACATGTACACAGTTTACATTATGTCACATGTTCTTTACTTTATGCTACATGTTGCTTTACTTATTGTCTTTCCTATTCCCGGGATAAGTGCATTGGTAGCGCACGAGTCTCGATTTACTTTTACTTATTTCTGTCTCTATCCGTTGCTATGATTTGCATGCTGGTTTTAGTTCATAGTTTGGCTTCCTTTGTGGTACTTGCTATTGGGGGTCTAACCCCACTGGTTTTGTTTGGACAGATCTGATAGAGGAGCCCGGAGGATCTTCCGTACCTTCCACTCGTTGGTGATTACCCAGAGCACCAGAGTACCTTAGTGGGTTTTCTATTTCATTCTCCCACTAGTTATGTACATTATTCTTTTGTGGCGTTTAGCCTCCGAGCACGTGTTTAGCTCGTGTTTTGGACTTGACATTTAGCCTACGGGCCAGAACATGATTTGTGTATTCTAGACTATAGCTAGAGCTTATCATGTATGACTATTACTCTTGCTAGTCTTCACTCTGTATTACTAGCTTCATGATCATTGATATATGATAGTTTGGGACGCTTTACTATTTTATATTCCAGTTGATCTTACTTCTTGTACATTGTTTACTGTCTGTGATTGAGATACCTAGGATTGCTTGACCTAGGATCGACTGTTGGCTTGTAGTAGTAACCCCCATCTATACAGCTTATACGTTATTTCGGAGTACTGGAGTACTTTGGTATACGTAGCTGGCCTGGTCCGTCCCTACTTGCTAGTATTCTGGTTCTGGGGCGTGACAGTTATGGTGATCTTGCTCCAATCCTGACTGGATAACTATTTTTTGGCTTTAGACGACGTGGTTTACCCTGAGGTTTATGATGTATATTTTGGTGACACTGATGTTACCAATGTGCCGTTGCTTCTTCTGATGTGGAGTAGCATATTTCTTTCTTATGTTCTTTCGTGTTATTCTTGGCTAGTGAGCTTAGCGGACTTCAATTCTAATTGTTTTATACTTACTTTCAGCAGGTTTGTTCCCGAGACTATCTGTTTTGTAGTGGATCTTTCTTTAAATCATTTATTGAGAAACTATTACACTCTCTAGTATTGCTAGACATTGTAATGCTAAGAGTTATATTACATTTCTTTCATTAACTTGAGGGAAAAGAAACTATTACATTCTCCATACTTCTATCTGCTATTCACAGCTTATTTATAGAAGACCCAATTACATGAATTTTCTATTAAGCCGTTCACTCTTGTGAGGTGTGAATGCACTATTATTGGCCCAAAGTTGCTCTGGTAATAGGCCCATAGCTGGACTGGCCCAGATTTGGGTAATTAAGGTCTCTAATACTCTACTGATATCAAGCTCATTACCTCTGATACTAACTGATATCAAGCCCACTGTCGTGGTACATCAGTGGCTAATAGTTTGTACTTATCATAATTGATAAAAAAAAGCATTAGAAATGTTATTTGCTTATGGGTTCCATGCTTACCAAAGCTATTTCCCTTTCATACTTTGCTAATCGTGTAATATATAAGTAGATCTGGTGATTGCTGTAAAGAATATTCATCATTGTGCAACTTTACTGCCAAAAGATCTTCAGATTGGACACTATGAGAAAGAGTTTTGCCTACATCTGCAATATTTATTCGAAACGAAATAATGGCATCCGAGTTTAATATTCCAAATAATATAAAATAAAACTCATAGACCTGCTAAAATAGACTCCTTTGAGATGTCCTCCTCCAAAATCAGAGCATCATAGTCACATGCTTTATCCTCAACTAGCACCAAAAGTATCTATAAATTCAATGCCTTCTCAGAAGTGTATGACACATCAGAAGTATCTTGTTGGGACACAACAAAAATAAATCGAAGAAATCAGAGAATAATTTAGAGAAAATTCATAACACAAAGACAGTGATTTACGAGTTCGGCTAATATGCCTACTTCCACGGACGAGGGTGATTCAGTTCCACTATAAAAAAGAAAAGTAATTACAATAACTCTCAACACTTCTCTCATTGCTCTCAAAAATTCTCTATCACAATGATAAAGAAAAAAATCTTTCAAACTTTTGTGTTGAACTTATTCAACAACTTTAGCTCTCTTGTGTTGAACTTATTCAACAACTATTATTGAGCACAATGAGATATCTCAAGAAGCACCTATAGACCCATTTATATAGCATAGAAATCCAATCCTATGTAGGCTTAAAATCCAATCTTATGTAGGATTACCATATATATGGTCAAATCCAATCTTTTATAGGATTACTATATATATGGTCAAAAACATCATAGGCCTATTTTTGGACATTTTCCTTCATATCTCCACCTCTTAGCAACAATCACTTAAAAATATACGACATAGATATTTAACTACCCAGATTCTTTTATACTTGTGTTAGATGTAGCCTACATACTTAACAAAAATAGAATTTATTTTTTTGTAAATGATGATTAACATAGATCATGCTTTATCATGGATTTTATTGATATGAAAATACTGAAATAATTCTAGATAATCAACAACTATGTATATAAAAAAAGATCACATAAACTTAAATAGGCTTAGCTATCTCAGATCCAAGTCGAAGTGGTAGATTTAAGTAAATGGTTTAAATCATGCATGCAACGAGACTTTTGAATTCAGGTCTATAGATTTAATACCATAAATAATTTAATGCACAAATAAGTAAATCCAAGTTTTGAAATCAATATCAACTAAGATCTAACAAAACATGGTAGATCTTAAAAGAAATAAGTATTCTTGTATCTACCAATGAAAGAAATAAGGAGAATCAATTTCTTTAATAAAATTACATTATGATCTCAAATACGATACAGTTAAGAGATGAAAGCGAATAAATTTGTTCACTTTTCCTTTTAGCTTGTTGGGGAAGAGCTCGTGCTGATAATGTGTCAACGAGAGAGGAAAAGAAGAATTGGTAGCCGAATCAATCATATGTGACTTTTTTTATTGATAATATATATAAAGAAGGAATATAGTAGAGGTGTTTGTAGATAGAGATAAGGGCATCCATATTTGATTTTATCCCAAATCACAACGAGCATTCCTACGTTCCTTGTTTCAAAACAATGGGTAGAATAATATCTCCAATCAATGTGTTTTTTCTTGACGATTTCAAGTGAGGTAACTAAAGTTGTTTTGCTTACCAATCAAGTGAGTACTATAAATGTATCATTGTGTGGTCTTATTTTTTTGTTACTCAAGATTTATGTAATATCAAGATTTTATTTCCACAAGGTTCAGGGTTTGGGATAGAAATAGAACAGTTGGGATAAAGATGGGGAAGTTGATAACTTGTTTGAATTAATTGGAAGCAAGAGTCTGAATGGGATATGTTTTCCTGCAGTTCACTGACGTAAATTGCAAGATTTTGGAGCATTTTTTTTACACCTTTGATGAGTACGTTCTCGTATTTGTAAAATTATTACTAGTGAGCCCAAATGGCATACAATACAGTATGCATAAAGTCCAAGGTGCTACTTTGGGCATCGCAAAAAAATCTTTATTCTTATCACACGTGCAAAGCACTTGCATTTACTAGTTTTTTATAATGCGGCTTGGAAACATCTCAGGAGGTTTCCATGCCATATGTGTATCATCCACCATTTATTTTATTAAAGAAATCACAGATAAAAAATAACTCTATCCCTTATATATAAAATATTTATATTTATATATATTTAAAAATTAAATCTAAAAATGTATAAAAACTAAATTTGATATTTAATTTGAAGTAATTTTTTTAACTTTTTAAATTGTTACAAATCTAAATTCAAATATATTAAAATATTTGAACTATTTTAACTACATTATCAAAAATTATTTAACGTGCAATGCACGTGAATTTACTAGTATTTTATAAGGAACATTGTCGGGCAACGACAAAATATCTTGTTGCAGTGTGCATCTGTCAAGAGCACTATTTAGTGCTAATTGATTGAACACATTCGATATTATTCAATTCTCACGAATTTATAACAACCATTCTTGACTTCGTTATATTGCTAGCAACATTTCCTTCAAGAATTGTTTGCTCATTTTTTTTATTAATAATAGAAAAATCTTTCTCTTCTTCTTTGAGTTTTTGAAGAACAATTTATAAATATAAAAAGATAATAAATATAAAGATTTTCAAGAAGATATAAATCTTCTAATACACAACTGAAATGGACAAAATCAGTTTTGGCTATGTTGGGAGTTTTGATTAAACAACTATCCGACACAGACTGAACTAACATGCATAAGAGAAGTCATGCTAGGACACTATACATAGGTTAATGTCCTTAGTGGAGAATTATATTTTTTTTCCTATGAGTATGTTTACATAGATATTAGAAAAATAAATGTACCAGAGATATATCGAAAACGGTTTTAGGGATTATCTTCGATGCATAATTGAACCAGACTTCTCCTATGTTATCTTTGATGCATGATTGAACTAGACTTCTCCTACAATCTGTTGAGACACAGTCGTGAAGAATTTTACGAGAGAAAACTCCTTAACCTCCACAATGCAGATGAAACCCCTATATAGAAAGAAAAGGAGAGGGTGGAGAGGAAACTCCTTGCTTTTAACATCGCAGATAGAACTCCTACGTAGGAAGGAGAAGAGGCGGGGTGGAGGAAGAGGAGAAATATATTAAGAGGCTAGGAAGGGTATTTCTCCTATGATAATCCCCCTCTCTCTATATCTATCTTAGGGTTCCTAATTTTACGAGTCTAGACAAGTCCTTATGGGTGCATCCCTATGGGCACACCCAAGCGCAAATAGAGATCAACTCCAAGTCTGTTAGCATGGAACATACCCAATCTAGAGAAAGCAAGACAGCTCGGTCAACTTCTTTTTTCAACGTACTCCTACTCGCACATTGTTGGTGCACTCATCCCATTTTCCTATCATAAATAGAATTATATATCCTTGCGACGTGCGACCTTAAGTACTTACAAGTAGAGCATATTAAAACCAATCTTCTAAGGAACCAACCTAAGAATAACCCCTATCACAAAATCTAAAAATGATGAGAAACTCATGTACCCTAGACCATTCACATTGTCTTACTTGAATCTCTCTTAATCCCTTTGAGAGAGAGGGGGAGAGAGCATATCTAAACACCATAGTTATATTATGACTCTATCACATTTTTTTGCAATTCACGAATGCAACTAAAATTTGGCCATTGGTTGATCATATGACACGTCTCATGAGCTTCCTCCTATCTGATACAATTGTCCCCATTCTAAATTCGGTTTCCCAATCACTCTCTTTTGATGTGCAATATTGATTTTATTTTACAAGGAAGCACATCAAAGTTATAGTCGTCGAGCTTCACTATATAGACATGTGTCCTAAGGATCCTATCATTATGAACCTCAATGCACAACATTTCTAATCTAGCCTTAGAGCTCACATAGCAAAGGTAGCATGGATCCATTCCTCGCTCTCAATTGCGATCGCCATAGAACACGTCATATGGAAATGTGTAACAATGTAGAGACTCGATCTCCCAAAGAGCGTATGTCTATCTCCATAAAAACACAATGCAGTCCAGCTCAATAGCCCCCTGGTATCTGGCTAATTAGTCCCCTTAAATGACAACTACAATATAGCAATTTGGCTTATAACAAGTCATAAAATGTGGAACACTTCTATGTCGATTAGATTATACGGGATAGTTAACAACCTCATCTCGACTTTTCATGACATATATTAAATGCTCTTACTATTACCATTGTCA
This sequence comes from Iris pallida, assembly GCA_029216955.1. Classification (NCBI taxonomy): domain Eukaryota; kingdom Viridiplantae; phylum Streptophyta; class Magnoliopsida; order Asparagales; family Iridaceae; genus Iris; species Iris pallida. Next base: position 598,273 of record JANAVB010027000.1, on the reverse strand, counting down.
TGTAGACAAGATGCTAATAAATATTTTCCAAGGGAGGTAAGTGATAATCTTTGTTTTGCACGGATGGACAATGTCGTCTATGGATAAGATATCATTGTACAAGTGATATGGTTATCTTTCATGCTTGTATTTTATATTCTCGATTATGAATTGTTAACAAACTCTAGTGAAAATAGAAAAATCATTTTAATAATTTTATGTTTCACATGTATAGTGTGTTGGTTTGGGCGAGTCAGGTTGGTACCGCTTGTATTCTGTCACGACCCGCACCCGAGGTAAGGGTACGAGTGCGTAACAGCGTCCCAGCCTACGCCGTAGAAACGTCGTAGAACGCTGTCTAGGTCTACTATCTATCAATAGTATAATATCAAACCCTGTCGAGAATGGTCAACTCCGAACGGAGGACAAGAAATGACAATATAATATACTCAATCACAAACTCTAAAAATGACGATAAATAATACTAAAAGATAAAGACAACAAGATTTATAAATATCGTCCTGAAAATCAACACAGAATAATACGACTCCAAAACCTCTGAGTCAACAATCTCAATACAAACAACTAACAAATATTAACAAGCCAAAGTAATCTGAAGGCAGAGTCCAGTACTATACTAGAACCTGCTAAAACTATCCCAAGGCCTCATCTGCTAGATCTAGCCCCTGCTGCACTAGGGTATCCAACTCTATACCAACCACGTCATGAGGACCGTAATAGGTAGGGCACCCCTCCTCATCATCTGTAATATTTTCAACAGGTCCAGTCAGGACGGGAACGAGTACAAAATCTCAAACAACAGTTCTAGTTATACAATATTAAAAATGTAGCAGTAGATAGAGAGAATATACTAGGTAAAGTAGAGCGTACATGTTTCCTGGTAGAGTATATCAAAATTGTAATGAGATAAGGCAAGAAAACAATGTATAACATGTATGAAATCTGGAACTGCAATCTATGTAAATTTAGCACTAGTTTCAACATGTGATCGGCTTAGAACTTGATACAATGTTTGGCCTGGCTAATCATACGTGAGTGTATGATTAACACTATACAATGAGGATACTATAGTGATACAATGATGATACAATATAATACTATGGGGTATTGATCACATATCTACGCTAACACCTCCATCCCTGACTAATATAGTGGATCCAGTCATGACACGTCATGACACGTATTCTCTGAGGAGGTCGCGAGCCTACGTAGGAATCGTATCTATACAATGAACAATAAACAATGAAGACTTGTCCAGTGTATACCATATATAAGAGGAATAACATCTTATGACGGATCCAGACAATACCAATCCGTGTGCACCATGTGTCAAGAGAACAAGGATATCTACACTAAATACTAGAAACAAAGACGATATCATAAAACAAAAATATTATCAGAGAATGTACTCACATGTCACCCTGTATGACTGATATGAATAGATGTCCGAACTGGTGTCATAAAGTCCTATTTAGAGTAAAACAAGTTATGATTTATTCGGAAATAAGGTAATTGAAGTGTATGATGCAATCTATATTATTTTTAAGTCAATCTAGACTAAAGTCAACTCTAAGTCAAACCTGGTCAACTGTCTAGGTCAAACTAGGTCAAACAAGTCGAACTAAGTCATATTAGGTCATACTAGGTTATAGCAAGTCAAGCAAGCCAAACCAGGTCAATCTAGGTCAAGGGTTGACTTACAGTTGACTTTTGGTCAACTGGTCAACTCTGGTCAACAAGTCATGATTGGTCAAACTAGTCCAATTAGTAAACTCTAGGTTGTATTAACCTATATCTAAGTTTTCTAGGTTGTATCTTAAAGATATAAATCAAATAACTAATACTAGGTTAGGATACCCTATAATATTACCTTGGTGTTACCCCCAAGATAATATCAATACTTTACTCAAGGTATCTTACCCATGAACTAATGGGATATATTCCCCCTTCATTCATTCAAACCATCTATCCATCCATCCCATTCCTTCATCTCTTCACTCACTCTATTTCAATTCAATCCTCCAATTTAATTCAATTGAATTCATACATCCATTCCTCCCATTCAAACATCCATTCATTCATCTAATAATCCACCTATTGATTTAATCATCATTTTACAATTCCATTCATATATTTTATTTCATATATTCATTCATTCAATCATCCACTAAAACATATTCATCTCACAACAACTCCACTCAAAACCTAATTTAACCTCCAACTCACTAAACACACACACCAGTCACACTCATAAGAAAATCAACCCAAGGCCTAAAGCCAATTGGTCAAGTGGCCATGTGCCACTTGTTGCTAGCCTATTGCCTAAGCCCATGCCATGCATCCTAAGCCAAGAAAGAACAAGTGGCTTAATGCCACTGTTACTGTGGCTGCTACTAGGCAGTGTGCACTCATGTGCCACTGCCCTTGCTACTGCTGCTGTTGATTTAGTCCAAGCCAGCAAGACCATGGCCAAGTCAGGCCTAGGCAGCCAAGCAAGGCAGCACTGCTGCTGCTAGCTCCTACTGCTGCTCCTAAACTCAGGAATCCCCAACCTGAGATTCATTTGAAAATCTAAAACCTACATCATAAACCAATTCAACCAAATAACATTTGAAAACCTAAATAACTATGAAACCAAATCCTAATATCTAATCATACATACACATTCAAACTTTTTAAATGAAACTAAAAGAAATTTACCCATATATATACATTTAGATTTTAAGATAACTTCTAATACCCCAAAATTGAAGTACTGAACATACATATATGTAAATAACTGATAAACTGAACATATCTAATGAAACATGAAAACAGGATTTCATTTTGAAACCAAACACTGAATTCGAACCCAATACAAATCATGAAAAGCAAATTTTAAAACAAACTGAACTTTGGTGAATCATACAAAGACTCATTTAAAACCTTAGGATTCGAATTGAACATTTTGAAACCAATTTGAAAATAGTTTTAAATAGGTATCACCATGTATCAGTAAATCGTGCAAACACTAAAAAATCCAAATTTCGAATATTAAAACCATGTGAAAACCTAAAACAGTTTATAACAAAGAAGAGTCACATGTGCACAAGTGTCTCAGAGTAGATTTCGTGTCCAAAAATTGGACACGAACGTGTCCTAACAAAGAGAACACACACAGACACTTAAAACGTGCTGGCAGCCTCATGCACGTGTGCCAGTCGGTCCAGGACACGACACACGATATAAGACACCGCGTGGTCGTATCAAGGGGTTCTCTAGGTATAGGGTTAGGTGTCTAGGTGCCTGATATGTATCCACGTGGTGTCCAGCTTCATGTCCAAGCCCGTATCAGTGACCCAATGTGCATGTGTGTGTGTGTTTGTAAAACCAGTGCAAGCCCGATTTTTCTCTAACCACTCGATAATTTCTCCTAAAATTTTGTGTGCTTAATGTCAGTGATTTCCCCCTCGTGTACATAAATTTTTGTGTCATAAGATTCAGTGTCGTTTCCGCTAACAGTGTCGAGCAGCAGGGCAGCCGCACGAGCCCCGTACGGTGTCTCGTACTGCGTGTCCAAGCCCAATAACCGTATCCAAACTTACCTAAAATTGACTCAGTAAATTTGGGTTGTGATCTACACATAATAAGCTTCCAAATATATAATTTGTTTTGAAAACTAAGAACAAAAGTCCTATGAGGCATTTCATCGAACAACCAATTAATTACACCGATACGTGTCCGATACCAGTATCGAACGGACACGAAATCCTACCAAACTTGGGCTACACCTAAGGGAACCCTAAATGAATGCATCTATGAAGAAAAATCATGATTTTAATGGGTGTAGATAGGTTTACCTATTGAGAGTTAGAATCTGAATGTAAAGGGCCTAGTATCGATGTCTTCCTCGATTTGCAATAGTTCAAACGTCCTCAAACCTCTCTAGCAAGCCTCCACAAGTCTCCTCTACTATTGGGGATGATGATGCAATTGATTAGGATCAAATTGGACTTAATTTGGATATTTGGGGAAGGATTTTGGGGAGGAACAATTAGGGTTCTAAGAAATTATAAAAAAAGGCAAAGGCCTTCTTAAGGATCCTTTATAGGAAGGGGGGCACTTGATGGCTGGTCCTCTAAGGGAATTAGGATTTGTTTAGGTATAGATGAGTGGCTAAGATCATTCCACCCAATTTTAAGCCTTCCTATTGGTTCTAGGCTTTCCTTTCACAAATATCCTAAGAAAAAAAATACCCTACTTATAAATATCTAGATATTACTATCCTTGGCACTTAGTAGGAATGTTCTAACCATGATCCTAACCTCAATACTAATCTAGATTAGGTTAAGCTTCTAGGTTAAGGCTTAGCTAAAGGATTAGCACAATATTTAATTAATCAAAATTATAATTTCATAAAATTGTCAAAATGACCAAAATACCCTTAGGCTAAAAAGTCGTAATTAGTCATCCTAATCACATGACTAAGCTCCCTTGGTCATGGTTAGTCTCTAGGCTTAGCCAACTCTAGGGTTACACTAGTCAATCATCAAAATCACAAGTCGTGGTTTTAAATAGTTTTAAATTAACTAAAAATCACCAAAAATTATAACATGGTTTAAATATCATTATTAAATGATTATAATTACAAAATTTCATAATTATCCTCATTTAAAAAACTGGGTGCTACAAGTCTACCCTCCTTAGAAGAATTTCGTCCTCGAAATTAAAATGGTCGTACTCCTTCTAGGTCAAACACCCAACAATCAAAGCCTACTAAATTTTTCTATCCAAAGTTATATAATACAATCCTGGGAATCAGAACACATGTATGGTTTAAATCTCTACACCCTCATGCTATTGCAGTCTTCATTGGGGTTTTCTATTTAATCTAGCATGATCATCACATATGCAAACTAAAGGTACTATAAAAGCAATCATCAATCAATGGACGGAAAGAAACAGGTAGAAAGAAAGTACAAGACCTAACCTCCTAGTCCAATTCCTGCAGGATCCTCAACTGTCATCGCAAAAGCCCTGCCTTGGCGGGGTATATCCCGCTGCTGGTGTGGGGCGTGATGCGGTGCCATAGGTGGCCTACCATGTGCTCCCTGAGCTGCACGGTGATTGTTCGAAGGACAATCCCTCGCTTACTGCCCCTCGGTGCCATAGTATAGGCACACACCCAAATGTCTCCTGCAAACCTCCCAGAGATGTCCGGACCTCTTGCAGTAGTGGCAAGTAGGCACCTGCTGCGTCGGTCCCAGCTGCTGCTGGGGCACCTCCTGAACTGGTGCCCTAACCGGAGCAGGAATCTGTTACGGGCGTTGCGGAATAGAATGATGTTGGAGTTGAGGACGCTTAGCAGCCCCCGCGCTGCTAGTAGTCCTCGAAAACAGATCACGGTCCCTCTTGGGCTTCAGGCCCAACTCCTTCTCCACCTTCCGAGCCTCCGCAAAGATCTCGGTATAGGTCGCATAGAAAGAGGGAATAAGGATCTTGATATCCCATATCAATCCCTCTCTAAAGTAGCTCGCCCTGATCTCTGGCTCACGCACCATGTACTCTGTATATCGACTCAGTCTGTCGAACTCCGCAGCGTACTCCTCTACAGACAAACCACCCTGCTGGGGGTGCTGAAACTGTCTCGCCAAGTCGATCTTGTTTGTGGAAGAAAAGAACTTCGCCTTGAAGAGGACCTTAAACTCGGCCCAGGTATGGCCCTCCCCAGTAAGGTCTGGCTTGTTCCTGAACCAGTTACGAGCAATGTCTAACAACTGTAGCCCCACCGCCTCGACCTTCAGGTCGTCTGCTAGGCAAAAAGCCCTCATCTGACGCTCGATGTCCTCGAGCCAGTCGTCAGCATATACTACGCCCTCAGTCCCGCTAAAGTCACGAGGCCCCAGTTTCTTGAAGTCCTGGATATTGCCCTGCCTTGGATGCACTCCCTGATACAGAGTCCTCTGCTCCATGGCTGCTAGAGCCAACTGGTATGCATCCCTCACGTCCTGACGCATCACGTCTGTCTGCCTCTGCTGAGCTTCAGTCTGGACTCGTTGGGCCTCTATCATCTGCCGAAGGAAGGCAAACATCTGCCCCATATCGGTAGGTAGTGGAGGCGGAGGAGACAGATCCTCGACTACAGACGGAGGAGTTCGATGTGCAGGAGGATGAACACCCACGACTGCTCCTGCCGCAGCGACCTCCGGGACAGTCCTCGTAACTGGTGGAGGAGCACCCCCGACTACTGCTGCAGATGCAACGACTGCAGGAGAAGTGACTGGCTCAGGTTTGCGAGATGTGGCGGACCTCTCAGTATCCACAGGCTCTAAATGTTGAGATCGAGTCGTCACCATCCTGAAGATAGATCGAAAGAAAGAAGTCAATATGGCACAAGATAGATCATATCAAAGGAGGATAATTTAGAGTACAAGTAATCAACATCAAGAAAGGACAGTTGTATAGAAGCAAATTGGAAGTTTTCTAATTGTGATTGAGTACCCTTAGCCTATAGCCTATATCTTCTAAAACAATAGCAGGCTCGTAGCAGCACTCTAAGTCGAGCACCACTACGACATCGTATTAATTGCGACTTCTGATCTGCATGGGCCACCACTAAAAACGTGTCACGATCCGCACCCGAGGTAAGGGTACGAGTGCGTAACAGCATCCCAGCCTACGCCGTAGAAACGGCGTAGAACGCTGTATAGGTCTACTACCTATCAATAGTATAATATCAAACCCTGTCGAGAATGGTCAACTCCGAACGGAGGACAAACAATGACAATATAATATACTCAATCACAAACTCTAAGAATGGCGATAAATAATACTGAAAGATAAAGACAACAAGATTTATAAATATCATCCTGAAAATCCAACACAGAATAATACGAGTCCAAAATCTCTGAGTCAACAATCTCAATACAAACAACTAACAAATATTAACAAGCCAAAGTAATCTGGAGACAGAGTCCAGTACTATACTAGAACCTGCTAAAACTATCCCAAGGTCTCATCTGCTAGAGCTAGCCCCTGCTGCACTAGGGTATCCAACTCTATACCAACCACGTCATGAGGACCGTAATAGGTAGGGCACCCCTCCTCATCATCTGTAATATTTTCAACAGGTCCAGTCAGGACGGAAACGAGTACAAAATCTCAAACAACAGTTCAAGTTATACAATATTGAAAATGTAGCAGTAGATAGAGAGAATATACTAGGTAAAGTAGAGCGTACATGTATCCTGGCAGAGTATATCAAAACTGTAATGAGATAAGGCAAGAAAATAATATATAACATGTACAAAATCTGGAACTGCTATCTATGTGAATTTAGCACTAGTTTCAACATGTGATCGGCTTAGAACTTGATACAATGTTTGGCCTGGCTAATCATACGTGAGTGTATGATTAACACTATACAATGAGGATACTATAGTGATACAATGATGATACAATATAATACTATGGGGTATTGATCACATATCTATGCTAACACCCCCATCCCTGACTAATATAGTGGATCCAGTCATGACACGTCATGACACGTATTCTCTGAGGAGGTCGCGAGCCTACGCAGGAATCGTATTTATACAATAAACAATAAACAATGAAGACTTGCCCAGTGTATACCATATATAAGAGGAATAACATCTTATGATGGGATCCAGACAATACCAATCCGTGTGCACCATGTGTCAAGAGAACAAGGATATCTACACTAAATACTAGAAACAAAGACGATATCATAAAATATAAATATTATCAGAGAATGTACTCGCCTGTCATCCTGTATGACTGATATGAATAGATGTCCGAACTGGTGTCACAGAGTCCTATTTAGAGTAAAACAGGTTATGATGTATTCGAAAATAAGGTAATTGAAGTGTATGATGCAATCTATATTATTTCTAAGTCAATCTAGACCAAAGTCAACTCTAAGTCAAACCTGGTCAACTGTCTGGGTCAAACTAGGTCAAACAAGTCGAACTAAGTCATATTAGGGCATACTAGGTTATAGCAAGTCAATCAAGCCAAACTAGGTCAATCTAGGTCAAGGGTTGACTTACAGTTGACTTTTGGTCAACTGGTCAACTCTGGTCAACAAGTCATGATTGGTCAAACTAGTCCAATTAGTAAACTCTAGGTTGTATTAACCTATATCTAAGTTTTCTAGGTTGTATCTTAAAGATATAAATCAAATAACTAATACTAGGTTAGGATACCCTATAATATTACCTTGGTGTTACCCCCAAGATAATATCAATACTTTACTCAAGGTATCTAACCCATGAACTAATGGGATACATTCCTCCTTTATTCATTCAAACCATCTATCCATCCATCCCATTCCTTCATCTCTTCACTCACTCTATTTCAATTCAATCCTCTAATTCAATTCAATTTAATTCATACATTCATTCCTCCCATTCAAACATCCATTCATTCATCTAATAATCCACCTATTGATTTAATCATCATTTCACAATTCTATTCATATATTTCATTTCATATATTCATTCATTCAATCATCCACTAAAACATATTCATCTCATAACAACTCCACTCAAAACCTAATTTAAACTCTAACTCACTAAACACACACACTCGTCACACTCATAAGGAAATCAACCCAAGGACTAAAGCCAATTGGTCAAGTGGCCATGTGCTACTTGTTGCTGGCCTATTGCCTAAGCCCATGCCATGCATCCTAAGCCAAGAAAGAACAAGTGGCTTAATGCCACTGTTATTGTGGCTGCTACTAGGCAGTGTGCACTCATGTGCCACTTCCATTGCTACTACTGCTGTTGATTTAGTCCAAGCCAGCAAGACCAAGGCCAAGTCAGGCCTAGGCAGCCAAGCAAGGCAGCACTGCTGCTGCTAGCTCCTACTGCTGCTCCTAAACTCAGGTATCCCCAACCTGAGATTCATTTGAAAATCTAAAACTTATATCATAAACCAATTCAACCAAATAATATTTGAAAACCTAAATAACTATGAAACCAAATCCTAATATCTAATCATACATACACATTCAAACTTCTTAAAATGAAACTAAAAGAAACTTACCCATATATATACATTCAGATTTTAAGATAACTTCTAATACCCCAAAATCGAAGTTGGATGGTGAAGACGTAGAACTAGGAATTGTATCACAAGGGTGATCTCGTTCCTAGTTCCTCTGGCGGGCTGTCTTCTCTCCACCAGTTGTATTGACAGCAGCTCATCTTTGGACTGCTGCACTCTAGGTTCTCTTCTCGTCTTTCTGAAAGAGAAGACCAGAGTTAATTCTATTGTCTGACTCGTTTCTTTAGGTCGAGACGATAAGGAATTGCCACCAACAAATAAGAAGATCCAAAGATGTAATAAACCTTCATTATCGATAGGAAGATCCAAAGATGTAATAGACCATCATTAGAATGAAAATCCAAGATGTAATAGATTTTCATCAGGATGTAAAGAAGAAATAAAGAAATGATTATCTTATTGTTCTCCCCCTTTTTTTAACTTGATTTTGCTATATTGTCATAGAAAACCAAGAGAAATATGAATGAAGCAAGTTGTTTGTCATGCATATTTGGAATTTAGGGTCGCAAGAGGCATGAATTTTGATTACGATAAATGAATAGGCGATCAGTCACTTCAATTTCCGAGGAAGAAATATTGAATGAATGAATGGTCGTTTAAACTCTCGAAGAAGAAAGTGAATGAATCCAACACATTGGTTTCGAAAAAGGGAAGATGAACGGTCGGTTATGAATGAACCGTTCAGAAATGAACAAACAGTTGTGCCTCTTTCCAAAAGTTGCATCAGTTTAGTTGTTCTGCTATAAATAGAATAAAACTTTTGTAAATATTGTCAATCTCTTTTCTTCCTGTTAAAGCAAAATGTTTTCCAAAGATTTGATTGCTCCAAAGACTGAAGAAGAAACCAAGATTCCCCTTGCTGAGCCTCCAGTTCCTTTTCAAAAAGAAAGGGGCGAAGGTTTAACTGTTCCTCCTGCACCAGGACAAGATTTAATCTCCAAGTTAGTAGAGCTTGGAAAAACTACCGAAAAAGAGGCATTGAGAATGGCTGCTTGTGAGTTCCTGGTACATTCAGACAACGAGATGTTTGAACGGTTGGCAAACTTTGTATTTAATCATGAAGGATCGAGGCCTCCTCCCCGTCCGTAATATTATGTAATTATATTATGCTTTTGAATAAAATGAACTTTTATTTACATCCTGTCTTTGAAAATAAAGTACATTTTGTCTTTATACATAATATTTCTTGAGAAATTTGCCATTGATGGGCATCATAGCAACTCTCCCATCCATATCTGTTAATTGATAGGCTCCATTGGAGAAGACTTTATTTACCACATATGGTCCTTCCCATTTTGCCTCGAACTTGCCTTTGCTTATATATGTCATAGTCATAGGACGTCTGACCGTAAGGACCAACTCGCCTTATTGAAATGTCCGCACTCTGACTTTACGATTGAAAGCTTTTGAAATCTGGGCCTGATAAAGTTCAATATGCTGTTGAGCTAATAATCTTTTCTTGTCGAGTGCCTCCAGTTCCTGAAGCCGAAGACGATCATTATTTTCTGTAGTAAGCTCATTAGCAATGGCAATTCTCAATGATGGAATTTGAATTTCTAAAGGTAGAACAGCTTCACATTCATATACCAAAGAAAAATGGGTGCAACCTGTGGGGTTACGGATAGTTGTGCGATATGCCCATAGACATTCTCTAAGTTAATTACTCCAATTACATTTGTTAATAGAGACAAACTTTTTAAGGAGTTTGATAATAGTCTTGTTGAATGCTTCAGCCAGCCCGTTGGCCGTATGATTATAGGCCGTAGAGGCAACATTATTGATTCTGTTGTCATCACATAACCTATTAAACTTCTGGCTGATAAATTGTGGCCCATTATCATGGATGATTCGGCGAGGGACACCAAATCTGTATATCACATGATGTTGATAAAATTGATAACACTACTAGTCTTTACTTCCGCCAAAGGTATAGCTTCTGTCCATTTGAAAAAATAATCGATTATAGCTAAGATGAACCGATGTCCTTTAGATGAAGGAGGATTGATAGGGCCAATTATATCCATACCCCAAGCTTCGAAAGGCTATGAGTCTGCAGTTGGATGAAGAAATTTCGACGGTTGGTGAATAAAATCTGCATGAATTTGACATGTACGGCATTTACTTGCATAATCAATAGCATCTGAAACCATAGAGGGCCAGTAGTAGCCCATACGTCTGATACGATCCTATAGTTTAGGACCAAGTTGATGTGCTCCACAAACACCATCATGAGCCTTAATATCTATTTTGTTTCATCACCAGCGAGACACCTCAAGAGTAATCCATCAAAAGTTCTTCGATATAGTGTCTTAGTAGTATGATTATAATAGAATCGAAGTGATCGACGACGGATACTTGTAGCTTCTTTAGGGTCTTCTGGCAAAATGTCATGTACTACAAAATCAATAAAAGGTGCTTTCCAGTCCTTGCTAAGGACATTGACTTCAGTTAGGTTGCTAAATTCAATGTTGTGGTTGTTTTCAACACAGAACAGTTCTCTATTAGAGATAACAACGTTCTGTTGCCTTTTGACTAGAACTGCAATTTATAACAAATAAAATAACAAATACAAAATAGCAAATAAATGCTGAAAATAATAATGTGACAGTTAATTAGCAAGGTATACTTGCCTGTTGCGACGCCTGGTGAGCTGCCTGGTGTGCTGCATTGGTCAAGGTGGCACATTATGCGACTTCGTTGTAACAACTACGCAAGGTGACCTCCGATGATGATACGGACTGTTCCATTGGGTCCAGAAGGGTCAATTTAGTTAGGGACGGTATAAATAAGTTCGGGATTTGGAAGAAGATATGAATGTGACTAGAGAGACAAGATCGATAATTGAAGAGATTTGTTTAAATTAAATAAAAAAATATGTATAACTATTTTAGAAGATAATTATCGTATTTAAAAACTATATTATAGTAGTCAAAATAATATTTGAAAACATAGGAATTATTTTGATATCAAACTATAATAAAATTAGATTAGAAAATTTTAAAAAAGAATATTTTTAGAGTCCCAATCCGTAGTTAAAATACCATAAATAATATAAAATTAGGAAGATATTCATGAACTTTTAGAACCATTTACAAATATTATATATATATATTTTGTCAAAGTAATATAAAAGCCCTAATGAGTTTCAAAGTCCAGTATTATACTTTGTAACGAATAATTTAGAAATACTACTATATATATTTTAATAAGACAATAATATTTATAAGTATATATATTGTTAGTAATATACCATACTTATAACAATTATTCTGTATCCTCAACAAAAATAAATATTAAAGCAAAAAAATAAACTATAGAGGCAGGACTGCTGCAATCTTGTTTTGAAAAGAGGGAAGAGATTTAAAATTAAAGTCTTCTCTCAATGTTAACAATGCTTAACATTATAATAAAAAATCTCTATTAAAGTAGGAAAAATCCATTGAAAAGAAGAATCATAGCAGCAGTTGCTGCTGTTCTCGAGAGAACAGAACAAAGCAACTCTACTGTACATAAAAGGAAATCAAAAGAGAGAGAGAGAGTGAGTGAACCACAAAAACAAAACCACAAAGAAAAAAATGTTATACACTGGAGAGAATAAAGGAAGAGGGGAGAGAGTGAGAGATCGGGGTCGGGGCTCAGGCGAAAAAAGGGAGGTAGGGAAGTCGCCGGTCGGTGGCTGCAGAGGTCGGAAGAGGAGCGAGCTGGAGAAGAGGACCGACGGATGAGCTCGGGCGGCGGAAGGAGAGTTTGGAGGAGGCGGCGCGCCAAAGCACGGCGAACGGGAGACGGTTGACGGAGGAGTAGAGTCGGAGAGGCATCGGGAGAGGGTTTGGCCTGCGATGGGTTGCGCGGCGACGGCGGTGCGCCGCTCGCGGAGGAGAGGAAAGGGAACGGGGGTTTGGGGACTCGGCCGGCAAGGTTGGAGGCGGGCTCGCGGCTGGGCTCATCGGCGGGCGACGCCGGAGGCGTACGGTACGGCGAGGGTTTCATCGCCGGAGTTGGCAGCTAAGGGCGGGGAGGGGAGTTCGGTCGGCGACGGCTAGGGCACCGACGGTTGGGAGAGAAAGTGGAGAGGTGGCGGCGCCAGAGGTTTTGGTCGCGGTGGTCGGCGCTTGCGGACGGTGCGTCTAGGGCGCGTTGGGAAAGCTCGCTCGGCCGAAGCCGAGCGCGGGTGGCGGACGGCGGTTCGCCGACGGAGGTGAGTCTGGGTTAGGGTTTTGATTTTTTTTCTTTGTGTGATTATTTTCGATGGTGGTGGCGGGTGTCATGGTGTTGGTGGAGGTCGTGCGGCGACGAGGATTCTGGTGGCAGAAGGTGAGGGTGGCTGTTTGGGGGGTGGTGCACCGGCCTGGGCTGGTGGTGAACGTGTGGTGGCGGTGGTGTCGGGAAGAGTCGGAGGTGATGGTGAAGGTGGTAGTCACGGTGGTCGGGTTCGGCTAGGACGGTTGGGTGTGGTGGTGGAGAAGGGCGAGGTGGTGGCTTTGCTAGATTTGGGACGACGGCGTTGGATGGGGTACGGGGAAGACGGGTTGGTCGGGGGCGGTTGACGACAGTGATGGTTGTCGGGGAGGTGTTTGCGGACGTGGTGGGGGCGAAGGATATGGCGAAGGGCTCTGACTGGAGCTGGTGTCAACAGGGTTAGAATAGGGTTAAGGATTAGGTATTTGAATTGTCGGAGGTGTGTCCGACACAAAAAAAATTGTATCTGTACAAATAGAATAAGAATTGGACGAGGAACACGGACACGATGCACGCACATTTGTGGTGGAGAAAATTGTGGAGGAATTAATAAAAAAAAGTTGGAGGAGTACCTGCCTATTTATAGGATGTGGGAATTCCCAATTGGATAGGATTAGAAAAAGATTTAAAACCCAAATTAGATAATTCAATCTATTTAATATAAATCCAAATCTAAATCCAAATCTAATTCCAAATACAAATCAAATTTAAATCTAATTAAATTTTTGGTTTAAAATCAATGGGATAAATCAAATTTCAAATATTAACTATTTAAATAAATCCATAAATTTAAATCAAGATTTAAATCTCCACAATAATTTTGAAATATATTTTCAAAAAATACTAATAATAATAATTTCAAAAATTACATTAATATTTTTAAATATCTTTTTGAATAATAAAATATTTAATATTAATAGATTTTGAAAATGGAATTATATATGAATTCATATGCAAGGAATATTTGCATAAAATAAACTTCAAGTAAAATACAAATAATTATTATATATATTATTTGATCTATATAAAAATAAATAATGTTTTACTAAAATATGTACGCTCGCACATATTCGCACTCGTCGAGCAATTACGCGAAAAACAAAATTTTGCGCACGATGTATAATACGACTACGCGACGTATAATACAAAATTTTTTAAATTAGTACCAAAATCGAAAAAATATAGTAGAAATTTAGGGGTTTTACATCCTACCCAACTTAAAAAAATTTGTCCTCGAAATTATGAATTAGTAGGAGGTGAGAGGACAAAAGGGGGTATCTATGGGGATCCAATGAAGATAATATTTTCACAAAATCATGTCGTAAGAAATTGCGATCTAAATCGTAGAAAAACAATACGGTATGGTCATAATCGATATGAAGGCTTAGAGGAGTTCTAGCACAACGCTTTCGTTCTTCTAAAATAGTGAAGGCGAAAGCAATAAGGAGTTCGAAGGAGGCATTATCGAATACGAATACGTGGTTCAAAGACGATCGAATAATTTCAAAAGAATTATCAAGACAGTCGTGGATGGGATTGTAAGGGCCAAGTTTAATTACGTCTACATCCACGTAGAGTAATAGACAAAAGTGAACCAAAGTGCACTTGGTTGATCAGACCATTATGTACCGGTTCTGATTAGACAATAGGCTAGTGAGCGCTCAATAGCATATATCATGAACAAACTCGATAAAGAATAAGCTTGCAAAAACTAGGCTACATTAGCATCATTAGTCAAAACGGTAAATACATAGGTACGAGAGATTAAGATTTAAAGAAGGTAGAATGATTCTAAGTCATACAGTCGTCCTATAGTCTTCTTGTCCAAGTCCTTGGTTGGCTAGACGGGTTAGGTCCTCTAGATTTTAGGATCTAAATAAGCTTGCTAATATAGGTCACTAGGTCAAAGGGGTTGCTAGTTCATAAGGTATTCTACCCAACTTAAAGAATTAAACTAATGGTGTTTTGGGACAACTAACTAGTAGGGTCAATCTCTAGCAAGTACGAAGGGAAGATAAGAATATGGATGGAAGGAAGCAAGCAAGATGCAATTGATGAGTCAAACGGTAGATAAAATCAAGGAAAGAGGTCAAGTATGTGGATGAGATCCTAAACTTCTAATCCTATATGCAGGCTTGCTTGGTACGATAAAGTAACCAAACAATTTATCTTGACCTGCATGGGCCACCACAAAAACATGTAACGCCCCAGTCCCAAAAATACGTAGGACCAAGTACGTAGACATGCCAGCTGTATACATACGAAGTACATGGGCCTTGTATGTATACATAAGCTGTAAAATACAGTAATCTAAGACAAACTAAATCTCATCCACAATAAAAAGATTAATAATTTAAAAATCAACTCGAATATTTATGATACAATCGTTGGGCGGAGACAAAGTCCACTACAAACTATCTCAATGAAAGAAATATAAAAGAAATCGAGCGACAAAAATGGCAAGACGAACCAAGCGCAATCGTCTTTTAAGGAATGGAGAAGACCACGGCCTTGAATAGGATACCTGAGGAAGACATGAACACACACCTGGGGAAAAACCAGGTCCTCAGACGGACGTAGCAAGATACAGAAAGAACAAGCTAATATGAACTGTCAGAATAATAAAATAATATATAAACTAGACATAAATATGCAAAGAAGATTCTAACCGCCTAATGTACAATTTAGAGGACAACTTTCATGCGCATGGGTGGGATTTTTGGCTATGTGTACGTAACTGGCATCCAGTCATCTGTATCCGGCCGTAACGTCCAAAACGTCAGAGGGTATCTGCAAATATATCGCCACAGTTCCATCCGGAGACTGTGGTTTACCTGTTTGGATTCCCATACGTACTAGCGACTGTCCTTCCCCAATATTTCCTACACTGTTTACGTCATGTCCATGGCTCGCCCAGTTTTGTAACTGCTTGAGTCTCTAAAACCCTAATCATAGCAGTTACGAATATCTACCATCACACGACTTTAGAGATAGCTAGTCAATAAGTCGTGCCCCTAATAAAATGCCTCAAACCGTGTAGTGTAAGTGTCACAGCCAAAGGAGATATAAGGATATCCCCCAACAAGAAGGTAGTCCGCTAACACTAAGTCAACATGCATAAAATAAAGTAAAACGACTAATAGAGTCGCTTGCACCCAAGTGTGGCTTGGACGCGCAATTTATAACAAATAAAATAACAAATACAAAATAGTAAATAAATGTTGAAAATAATAATGTGACAGTTAATTAGCAAGGTATACTTGCCTGTTGTGACGGCTGGTGAGCTGCCTGGTGTGCTGCGATGGTCAAGGTGGCACATTATGCGACTTTATTGTAACAACTACGCAAGGTGACCTCCGATGATGGTATAGACGGTTCCATTGGGTCCAGAAGGGTCAATTTAGTTAGGGACGGTATAAATAAGTTCGGGATTTGAAAGAAGACATGAATGTGACTAGAGAGACAAGATCGATAATTGAAGAGATTTGTTTAAATTAAATAAAAAAATATGTATAACTATTTTAGAAGATAATTATCGTATTTGAAAACTATATTATAGTAGTCAAAATAATATTTGAAAACATAGGAATTATTTTGATATCAAACTATAATAAAATTAGATTAGAAAATTTTTAAAAAGAATATTTTTAGAGTCCCAATCCGTAGTTAAAATACCATAAATAATATAAAATTAGGAAGATATTCATGAACTTTTAGAATCATTTACAAATATTATATATATATTTTGTCAAAGTAATATAAAAGCCCTAATGAGTTTCAAAGTCCAGTATTATACTTTGTAACCAATAATTTAGAAATACTACTATATATATTTTAATAAGACAATAATATTTATAAATATATATATATTGCTAGTAATATACCATACTTATAACAATTATTATGTATCCTCAAAAAAAAAATATTAAAGCAAAAAAAATAAACTATAGAGGCAGGACTGCTGCCATCTTGTTTTGAAAAGAGGGAAGAGATTTAAAATTAAAGTCTTCTCTCAATGTTAACAATGCTTAACATTATAATAAAAAATCTCTATTAAAGTTGGAAAAATCCATTGAAAAGAAGAATCTTAGCAGCAGTTGCTGCTGTTCTCGAGAGAACAGAACAAAGCAACTCTACTGTACATAAAAGGAAATCAAGAGAGAGAGAGAGAGTGAGTGAACCACAAAAACAAACCACAAAGAAAAAAAATGTTATACACTGGAGAGAATAAAGGAAGAGGGGAGAGAGTGAGAGATCGGGGTCAGAGCTCAGGCAGAAAAAAGGAGGTAGGGAAGTCGCCGGTCGGCGGCTGCAGAGGTCGGAAGAGGAGCGAGCTGGGGAAGAGGACCGACGGATGAGTTCGGGTGACGGGAGGAGAGTTTGGAGGAGGCGGCGCGCCAAAGCACGGCGAACGGGAGACGGTTGACGGAGGAGTAGAGTCGGAGAGGCGTCGGGAGAGGGTTTGGCCGACGATGGGTTGCGCGGTGACGGCGGTACGCCGCTCGCGGAGGAGAGAAAAGGGAACGGGGGTTTGGGGACTCGGCCGGCAAGGTTGGAGGCGGGCTCGCGGCTGGGCTCATCGGTGGGCGGCGCCGGAGGCGTACGGCACGGCGGGGGTTTCGTCGCCGGAGTTGGCAGCTAAGGGCGGGGCGGGGAGTTCGGTCGGCGACGGCTAGGGCACCGACGGTTGGGAGAGAAAGTGGAGAGGCGGCAGCGCCGGAGGTTTTGGTCGCGGTGGTCGGCGCTTGCGGACGGCGCATCTAGGGCACGGAGGAAAAGTTCGCTCGGCCGGAGCCGAGCGCGGGTAGCGGACGGTGGTTCGCCGACGGAGGTGAGTCTGGGTTAGGGTTTGTTTTATTTTCTTTGTGTGATGGTTTTCGATGGTGGTGGCGGGAGTCATGGTGTTGGTGGAGGTCGTGCGGCGACGAGGATTCTGGTGGCGGGAGGTGAGGATGGCTGTTTGGGGGGTGGTGCACCGGCCTGGGCTGGTGGTGAACGTGGTGGTGGCGGTGGTGTCGGGAAGAGTCGGGGGTGATGGTGAAGGTGGTAGTCACGGTGGTCGGGTTCGGCTAGGACGGTTGGGTGTGGTGGTGGAGAACGGTGAGGTGGTAGCTTTTCTGGGTTTGGGACGACGGCGTTGGATGGGGTACGGGGAAGACGGGTTGGTCGGGGACGGTTGACGACAGTGATGGTTATCGGGGAGGTGTTTGCAGACGTGGTGGGGGTGAAGGATATGGCGAAGGGCTCTGACCGGGGCTGGTGTCAACAGGGTTAGAATAGGGTTATGGATTAGGTATTTGAATTGTCGGAGGTGTGTCCGACACAAGAAAAATTGTATCTGTACAAATGGAATAAGAATTGGACGAGGAACACGGACACGATGCATGCACGTTTGTGGTGGAAAAAATTATGGAAGAATTAATAAAAAAAAAGTTGGAGGAGTACCTGCCTATTTATAGGATGTGGGAATTCACAATTAGATAGGATTAGAAAAAGATTTAAAACCCAAATTAGATAATTCAATCTATTTAATATAAATCCAAATCAAAATCCAAATCTAATTCCAAATACAAATCAAATTTAAATCTAATTAAATTCTTGGTTTAAAATCAATGGGATAAATCAAATTTCAAATATTAACTATTTAAATAAATCTATAAATTCAAATCAAGATTTAAATCTCCACAATAATTTTGAAATATATTTTCAAAAAATACTAATAATAATAATTTCAAAAGTTATATTAATATTTTTAAATATCTTTTTGAATAATAAAATATTTAATATTAATAGATTTTGATAATGGAATTATATATGAATTCATATGCAAGGAATATTTGCATAAAATAAACTTCAAGTAAAATACAAATAATTATTATATATATTATTTGATCTATATAAAAATAAATAATGTTTTACTAAGATATGTACGCTCGCACATATTCGCACTCGTCGAGCAATTACGCGAAAAACGAAATTTCGCGCACGACGTATAATACGACTACACGACGTATAATACAAAAAAATTTAAATCAGTACCAAAATCGAAAAAATATAGTAGAAATTTAGGGATTTTACATCCTACCCAACTTAAAAGAATTTTGTCCTCGAAATTAAAAATTAGTAGGGGGTGAGAGGACACAAGGGGGTATCAATGGGGATCCAACGATGACAATGTTTTCACAAAATCATGTCGTAAGAAATTGCGATCTAAATCGTAGAAAAACAATATGGTATGGTCATAATCGATATGAAGGCTTAGAGGAGTTCTAGTACAACGCTTTCGTTCTTCTAAAATAGTGAAGGCGAAAGCAATAATGAGTTCGAAGGAGGCGTTATCGAACACGAATACGTGGTTCAAAGACGATCGAATATTTTCAAAAGAATTGTCAAGACAGTCGTGGATGGGATTGTAAGAATAAGTTTAATTACGTCTCCATCCACGTAGAGTAATAGACAAAAGCGAACCAAAGTGCACTTGGTTGATCAGACCATTATGTACCGGTTCTGATTAGACAATAGGCTAGTGAGCACTCAATAGCATATATCATGAACAAACTCGATAAAGAATAAGCTTACAAAAACTAGGCTACACTAGCATCATTAGTCAAAACGGTAAATACATAGGTACGAGAGATTAAGATTTAAAGAAGGTAGAATGATTCTAAGTCATACAGTCGTCCTATAGTCTTCTTGTCCAAGTCCTTGGTTGGCTAGACGGGTTAGGTCCTCTAGATTTTAGGATCTAAATAAGCTTGCTAATATAGGTCACTAGGTCAAAGGGGTTGCTAGTTCATAAGGTATTCTACCCAACTTAAAGAATTAAACTAATGGTGTTTTGGGACAACTAACTAGTAGGGTCAATCTCTAGCAAGTACGAAGGGAAGATAAGAATACGGATGGAAGAAAGCAAGCAAGATGCAATTGATGAGTCAAACGGTAGATAAAATCAAGGAAAGAGGTCAAGTATGTGGATGAGATCCTAAACTTCTAATCCTATATGCAGGCTTGCTTGGTACGGTAAAGTAACCAAACAATTTATCTTGACCTGTATGGGTCACCACAAAAACATGTAACGCCCCAGTCCCAAAAATACGTAGGACCAAGTACGTAGACATGCCAGCTGTATACATACGAAGTACATGGGCCTTGTATGTATACATAAGCTGTAAAATGCAGTAATCCAAGACAAACTAAATCTCATCCACAATGAAAAGATTAATAATATAAAAATCAACTCGAATATTTATGATACAATCGTTGGGCGGAGACAAAGTCCACTACCAACTATCTCAATGAAAAAAATGTAAAAGAAATCGAACGACAAAAATGGCAAGACAAACCAAGCGCAATCGTCTTCGAAGGAATGGAGAAGACCACGGCCTTGGATAGGATACCTGCGGAAGACATGAACACACACCTAGGGAAAAACTAGGTCCTCAGACGGACGTAGCAAGATACAGGAAGAACAAGCTAATATGAACTGTTAGAATAATAAAATAATATATAAACTAGACATAAATATGCAAAGGAGATTCTAACCGCCTAATGTGTAATTTAGAGGACAACTTTCATGCGCATGGGTGGAATTTTAGGCTATGTGTACGTAACTGGCATCCAGTCATCTGTATCCGGTCGTAACGTCCAAAACGTCAGAGGGTATGTGCAAATATATCGCCACAGTTCCATCCGTAGACTGTGGTTTACCTGTTTGGATTCCCATACGCACTAGCGACTGTCCTCCCCCAATATTTCCTACACTGTTTAAATCATGTCCATGGCTCGCCCAGTTTTGTAACTGCTTGAGTCTCTAAAACCCTAATCATAGCAGTTACAAATATCTATCGTCACACGACTTTAGAGATAGCTAGTCAATAAGTCGTGCCCCTAATAAAATGCCTCAAACCGTGTAGTTTAAGTGTCACAGCCAAAGGAGATATAAGGATATCCCCCAACAAGAAGGTAGTCCGCTAACACTAAGTCAACATGCATAAAATAAAGTAAAACGACTAATAGAGTCGCTTGCACCCAAGTGTAGCTTGGACGCGCAATTTATAACAAATAAAATAATAAATACAAAATAGTAAATAAATACTGAAAATAATAATGTGACAGTTAATTAGCAAGGTATACTTGCCTGTTGCGACGCCTGGTGAGCTGCCTGGTGTGCTGTGATGGTCAAGGTGGTACATTATGCGACTTCGTTGTAACAACTACGCAAGGTGACCTCCGATGATGGTACGGACTGTTCCATTGGGTCCAGAAGGGTCAATTTAGTTAGGGACGGTATAAATAAGTTCGGGATTTGGAAGAAGATATGAATGTGACTAAAGAGACAAGATCGATAATTGAGGAGATTTGTTTAAATTAAATAAAAAAATATGTATAACTATTTTAGAAGACAATTATCGTATTTGAAAACTATATTATAGTAGTCAAAATAATATTTGAAAATATAGAAATTATTTTGATATCAAATTATAATAAAATTAGATTAGAAATTTTTTAAAAAGAATATTTTTAGAGTCCCAATCCGTAGTTAAAATACCATAAATAATATAAAATTAGGAAGATATTCATGAACTTTTAGAATCATTTACAAATATTATATATATATATTTTGTCAAAGTAATATAAAAGCCCTAATGAGTTTTAAAGTCCAGTATTATACTTTGTAACCAATAATTTAGAAATACTACTATATATATTTTAATAAGACAATAATATTTATAAATATATATATTGCTAGTAATATACCATACTTATAACAATTATTCTGTATCCTCAACAAAAATAAATATTAAAGCAAAAAAATAAACTATAGAGGCAGGACTGTTGCCATCTTGTTTTGAAAAGAGGGAAGAGATTTAAAATTAAAGTCTTCTCTCAATGTTAACAATGCTTAACATTATAATAAAAAATCTCTATTCAAGTAGGAAAATTCCATTGAAAAGAAGAATCTTAGCAGCAGTTGCTGCTGTTCTCGAGAGAACAGAACAAAGCAACTCTACTGTACATAAAAGGAAATCAAGAGAGAGAGAGAGTGAGTGAACCACAAAAACAAAACCACAAAGAAAAAAAATGTTATACACTAGAGAGAATAAAGGAAGAGGGGAGAGAGTGAGTGATCGGGGTCGGGGCTCAGGCGGAAAAAAGGAGGTAGAGAAGTCGCCGGTCGGCGGTTGCGGAGGTCGGAAGAAGAGCGAGCTGGAGAAGAGGACGGACGGATGAGCTCGGGCGGCGGAAGGAGAGTTTGGAGGAGGCGGTGCGCCAAAGCACGGCGAACGGGAGTCGGTTGACGGAGGAGTAGAGTCGGAGAGGCGTCGGGAGAGGGTTTGGCCTGCGATGGGTTGCGCGACGACGGCGGTGCACCGCTCACGGAGGAGAAAAAAGGGAACGGGAGTTTGGGGACTCGGCCGGCAAGGTTGGAGGCGGGCTCGCGGCTGGGCTCATCGGTGGGCAGCGCCGGAGGCGTACGGCACGACGGGGGTTTCGTCGCCGGAGTTGGCAGCTAAGGGCGGGGCGGGGAGTTCGGTCGGCGACGGCTAGGGCACCGGCGGTTGGGAGAGAAAGTGGAGAGGCGGCGGCGCTGGAGGTTTTGGTCGCGGTGGTCGGCGCTTGCGGACGGCGCGTCTAGGGCACGGAGGAAAAGCTCGCTCGGCCGGAGCTGAGCGCGGGTGGCGGACGGCAGTTCACCGGCGGAGGTGATTCTGGGTTAGGGTTTTGTTTTATTTTCTTTGTGTGATGGTTTCCGATGGTGGTGGCGGGAGTCATGGTGTTGGCGGAGGTCGTGCGGCGACGAGGATTCTGGTGGCGGGAGGTGAGGGTGGCTGTTTGGGGGGTGGTGCACCGGCCTGGGCTGGTGGAGAACGTGGTGGTGGCGGTGGTGTCGGGAAGAGTCGGGGGTGATGGTGAAGGTGGTAGTCACGGTGGTCGGGTTCGGCTAGGACGGTTGGGTGTGGTGGTGGAGAATGGCGAGGTGGTAGCTTTGCTGGGTTTGGGATGACGGCGTTGGATGGGGTACGGGGAAGACGGGTTGGTCGGGGACGGTTGACGACAGTGATGGTTGTCCGGGAGGTGTTTGCGGACGTGGTGGGGGCGAAGGATATGGCGAAGGGCTCTGACCATGGCTGGTGTCAACAGGGTTAGAATAGGGTTAGGGATTAGATATTTGAATTGTCAGGGGTGTGACCGACACAAGAAAAATTATATCTGTACAAATGGAATAAGAATTGGACGAGGAACACGGACACGATGTACGCACGTTTGTGGTGGAGAAAAATTATGGAGGAATTAATAAAAAAAAGTTGGAGGAGTATCTGCCTATTTATAGGATGTGGGAATTCCCAATTGGATAGGATTAGAAAAATATTTAAAACCCAAATTAGATAATTCAATCTATTTAATATTAATCCAAATCTAAATCCAAATCTAATTCCAAATACAAATCAAATTTAAATCTAATTAAATTCTTGGTTTAAAATTAATGGGATAAATCAAATTTCAAATATTAACTATTTAAATAAATCCATAAATTCAAATCAAGATTTAATTCTCCACAATAATTTCGAAATATATTTTCAAAAAAATACTAATAATAATAATTTCAAAAATTACATTAATATTTTTAAATATCTTTTTGAATAATAAAATATTTAATATTAATAGATTTTGAAAATGGAATTATATATGAATTCATATGCAAGAAATATTTGCATAAAATAAACTTCAAGTAAAATACAAATAATTATTATATATATTATTTGATCTATATAAAAATAAAAATGTTTTACTAAAATATGTACTCTCGCACATATTCGCACTCGTCGAACAATTACGCGAAAAACGAAATTTCGCGCACGACGTATAATACGACTACGCGACGTATAATACAAAAAATTTTAAATCAGTACCAAAATCAAAAAAATATAGTATAAATTTAGGGGTTTTACACAAAGCTCCCAAGGAATGATCCATTGCCCAGACATACATTAAGAAAGGTTTTCCTGAGACCGGTGGTACAAGAACCGGTGGACTCATTAAATATCGCTTTATGTCATCAAATGCTTGTTGACATTCTTTCATCCAAATGAAAGATACACCTTTCTTTATTAACTGAGTGAATGGTCTGCAACGTCCAGATAAATTAGAAATGAACCGCCTGATGTACGCAAGTCGGTCTTGAAATCCTTGTAGCTCTTTTAGGTTGCGTGGAGGACGCATCTCTTGAATGGCTTTGATCTTCTCGGGATCAACGTGTATACCTTTAGAGGTAATGACGAAGCCAAGAAATTTACCACTAGAGACACCGAAGAAAGACTTGGTGGGGTTCATTTTGAGTTGATGATGGCGCATTAGATTAAAGATAGTTCTTAAATCTTGAATGTGATCTTCTTCGAGACGTTTTACAGCAATATCGTCAACATAGCATTCGACAGTCTTTCGCAAATGATCACGAAAGATAGTACTCATAGCCCGCTGGTAGGTTGCATCTGCGTTCTTTAATAAACCAAACGGCATAAATATATAACAATACACTCCCCGAGGAGTACGGAAGGAAGTATGTTTTTTATTTTCAGGATTCATCCGAATTTGATTATATCCAGAAAACCCATCTATAAAAGAAATTCGTTCAAATTCACATGTATTGTCGATCATAACATCAGTAATTGGGTGAGGGAATTCGTCGTTAGGGCAAGCATCATTGAGATCCCGAAAATCTATACAAACTCGAACCTTTTCGGTCTTCTTTTGGACTGGGACGACATTGGCCACCCAGTCAGGATATTATTCTTCTCTGATAAAACCGCAAGCTATAAGCTTTTTGACTTCATCATCAATTACATCCATCATTTCAGGCTTGAATCGCCGTTGTTGTTGTTTGACCGGCTTGGCATTCGGCAAGATATTAAGCTTGTGAGTTGCAATTTGAGGATCTAATCCCGGCATATCTTCGTAACTCTAGGCAAAGACATCAATGTATTCACAAATAAGGTGAATTAATTCTTATTTATCATCCTCTGGAAGATTTTTGCTAACGAAGATTGGTCGTAATGCACCTTTCTCTCCAATATCGATTTGGACCAGTTGATCTTCAATAGGTGGTTCTCGTTGTTCAAAATGAAGTTTCCATTGATTGTCCATCCTTTGTGCCCAAGGGTCCATTTCAGTAGCTTCTTCAATGTCACTTTCGTCATCTTCTGAGAATTTGTTAGACACCATGTTAGAAGATACTACCACCTTATGAACATGACCGATGCTGGTATCAGAATCCCATGAGATAGAATCAGGAGAGTTTGAACGTTCTTCTTCATCAAATTCAGAAGGTTCTGGAGTTGGAAGTAGTGATGCATAACCTAGTCCTCATTTCCTTTTACTGTGGTATTGTTGTGATTTTTTTTGGAACAGCAATACGAAGAGGGGTTCGCCTTCCTTTACCATTGTTGAGACCTATTCTGAAATCATAGCCCATTTTACGGATGATGGCTTTAGATTGTGGACTATAGCGTCGTAATTGTAGCCTTCCTGTATCATCTCTATTATCATTATAGAGCATAATTTTTGGTTCTTCTCTTTTGTTGAAGAGTATAGGCTTTTTATCTTTCTTTCGAGAGGGTACTAAGAAGTACGACTCTTGTATTGAATCCAGTGATACCACATTTCGTAGAGATGATATGACTTCTATTGTAAGTGGTTTAAAGCTATCAAGCATATCCAAATAACACTGAGTATAGTAAACGACATCAGTATACTGCAAAGAAGATGCTTTATTGATTTTTACACCATCATTTACAACAGGGACTTTAGCCTTAGCAGTCTTAGTCAGATTGATGACAAAAGGGGGAGAAGAAGAACGAGAAGGAGAAGGGAGCTTCTTGCGACGAAGATCGATTAGAAGTGGTTCAGAAGAGATAAGCTCCTTTTGTTCTTGACTATCACCCTTAGGTCGCTTCTCATGAGAAGGAAGATAGATAGTCAGTGGTTTGGAAGACTGAGGACAGGAGGTACGTCTTTTGACCGGGATCACCAGAGTATCATTCGACACACTTTTCTGTTCTTCCTCTGTGTCCATTGCTAGTACCACCTTCATGAATTCCTCTTTGTACATATGAGAATCGTTGCAGTATGCTTTAACTCCTTTGAAAGGATTCAGATCTGCAACCTATTTTTGGACTTCTCCATTACCATCCACATATTTGAAACATCGGTGGAGCGTAGAGGGTACAATATTGTGTTCACACTACACCATATTGGCCAATTTCTAATGGGCCTTGTTTGCAGGTTCTAACGGCCTTAACCTGTTACAAAACACTAACTATATACACCCGTTAGTATATATATATATAGTCTGTTAGAAACGATATATATTTTTCCTAAATTATTAACACACACTTGAAAATTTCCAGCGGGAGAAAAAAGGGATGGCGCTCTAATTTCCCCCCAATTCCCCTCATTTTACTCTATACATACTCTATTCTCCATGGTCTCCATCATTTCTTCCCACACACTCTCTCTCTTTCTCTCTCATTCACCAATTTCAGTGTATGCATACTCCATTGTCAACCTACGGTGAGTCCCGTGAGACTATCAATCGTCGGCTGCGGTGAGTCCTGCGAGTCCGACGCGTCGTCGACCTACGTCATTTTCTCAGACATCCGTCATCGGATACGGCGAGGCCAACTCTTTTTTGGTGTCCACCTGTGGCGGGTCGGCTGCCCAATTAACCCCTATTTGAGGTGAGAAAACCCCCCTTTTTGTGGCGAGAAAAAACCCCGTCTTCATTAAGAGTTGTTTTCTTCTTTCCTTTGCGATGAATTCACAGTTTTGGATTTCATTAGTTATTTTGTAGGTCTCGACATGAGTTCACAAGTTATTTTGTAAAAAATTTGCTCGAGAGAAGTCAAACATCTTAAACGCAGGTTCACATCTTGTGTTTGCACAAAAAATTAGTTCTTATAAATGAACACACTGGTAGGAACATTAATGTCTGGGTTTACACAAACTATGCATCAAATAATTAGTATACTACATAGAAACCTCCAATTCTACTTACAAATTTTCCTATGTCGTCATCTGCCATAAAGTTTTATGTGAAGAGTGATCATGCTTTTTTTAATTAGAAACTTCATCCTGGTAGCTGTAACAAAGGATCGATAAGATATTAGTTAAGAAAGCTCCTTGAACTATGGATAGGCCTAAACATACTCGATTGAAACCCTAAATAAGAAAATGGATTTTGCTAAAGTTACATAGATCATGGCCCTTAACAGAGATTAATGGAAGAGAAAGATTCAAACAGTTGACAAAAAAAGTTGTATAACGGCTTTCTTATCTTTGTTTGGTGGAACAAAGGAAATGTCTGAAGAGTGCAGTTATTTTTCCTATTGGGAATCAGAAAAACAACAAAGCCTTTATACAATGTTTGTCTGTCTAATTGGGGAGGGGGGTGCTTCGCGCCACCTGTGGCTATCGGACAATATCTTGTGAGAGGCTTGAAGATTATGAGGATGGAACTTGGTCATTTTTTTAGCGTCAACACACCTAGGATACGGTAAGAAATCAAAAAAAAAAATTTCATCTAGAGCATTAGCTTTTATTGGGTGTTTTAGTGCAATAATGTGATGCAAACTAGCAAAGAGGGAAACTAGAAAGTGCCATTAGTGAGCTAAATAAATGGCTTATGATAATTTATACATGATGTTAGAAATTAACAAGGAATAAAAGATACCAATAAGCTTGCTAAGAGAAAGGAACAAAAGGAAGGATATATTTGTTATGACAACAACAAAGCCTTTATCACAAATATTTTGGGTCTGCCATTGTGACAACCTAGCAATCCACCCATGCTCACTTTTCATTGCACCGGGGTAAGAGTGATGCAATACATTGCTACCAAGGGAAGCCCCAAGTTTCTTAGATATCTGACAATGTTTTACATTGGATGTATGTTAACTAATGAAACCTTCCTTTAGCCGGGCTTTGGACCAACATCGAAAATATAAGACATTAAGGATAGTATTGACAAAGTTTCTGTAGATCTCTGTCAAAAACAAAAGAAAAATATAGTAAGGAAAAAAAAGAGTATTAAAGAGGTGGATGGATCATCTTGTAGGTAGTTTTGAGAACCATATGGGACAATGTAGTATCAAAACTGATTAACTATTCCTAAGTTAGGATTTGTTACATTACTTGTATACTATATTGATTAGCCATTAAGTTGAACAGAATGACAGTAATTTCAACAGCCTTTAAGAAAGGAGACATATCTCAGGTTATGGGTTGGGTGGGTTCGTGCTTAACATTTCTATCTTGTAAAAGCGTTGCCTTTGGCGGGTTATAGTCCAAGAGGAGGCAGGATACATCAGTAGAGCAAAAAAAAGGAGGGTCGACTATGTAAGGAATATCTGATTGGCATTTTTCAATACTTTCTGAAGGGCTTCTCTCATGCATTTTGTAGTTAAGGAGGTGGAAATCAGCAGAACAGTATACAGAGGCATTTGGTGCAAATGGAGACTGAGTTGATATTTGTGTTGAGGAAGAGTGACTTTACTCTGAGAGAACCTGGAGGAATAAGGTACAGGAAGGAGGAAAGTAGCTTTGTGTTGAGGATAATTATTAATTCTGAGTTTGATTTCTGATTGCGGAGTGGTAATAAAGATAAAATGTTATAGTTTCAAGAACTTGTTGGTGGAGGCATATATATCATTCACTGAATAGGATTTCTATAAAAGAGGCCAATGTTTCTTGCTTTAACTTTTGATTGATTGAATTTCTAGGTCGAGTAATAAACACACCAATTTATATAGAATGATATAGTTTTGTTTCAGACAATGTGACAATTGCTTTGTTATTGCCTTTGTGCATATTATGTATGCAAAGTTAGGTTGTCCGATCAGGAAGTTAGTTTGTTTTGGTAATTTTATCCAATCCTTCTTGAGACGTTTCTGCATATGTTTGGTTATATATTTCCCGTTACCAAATTGTTTAGTTGGAAATTCGAAATATGTGTAATAACAATTGCCTTGCTCATCTGTTGTGCAGATGGTTAGGGTGTTGGACATACTTGCTGAGTATTTATCTCTTAGGGGATTCCAGTTCCAAAGGCTTGATGGTAGTACAAGGGCTGATCTCCGCCACCAGGCTATGGAGCATTTCAATGCACCTGGAAGTGATGATTTTTGTTTCCTTCTCTCCACACGTGCGGGTGGGCTTGGGATTAACCTTGCTACTGCAGATACTGTTATAATATTTGACTCGGACTGGAATCCTCAGAATGACTTGCAGGTTTGAATCTAGTGATACTATTTCATATGCTGTAGATATTTGGTATTATTTCTTTTAATGATTAGTCTTCAATTTTGTTGGGTCGAATTTATTCAAGCCTTTGATGGAAATAAACATACGCATGCATGTCTGCCTTCCCCTGTGTGTGTGTGTGTGTGTGTGTGTGTGTGTGTGTGTGTGTGTGTGTGTGTGTGTGTGTGTGTGTGTGTGTGTGTGTGTGTGGAGAGTTATGTGGAGCCATATTAATAGATGATGAATGTGTTACTTTTACTCAGGCAATGAGTAGAGCACATAGGATTGGACAACAAGAAGTTGTAAACATCTATCGTTTTGTCACCAGCAAAAGTGTGGAGGAAGATATCTTGGAACGTGCAAAGAAAAAGATGGTAACGTCTTCCTATATAAGTTTATGTTCCTCAAATGAAGATTTTGTTCAACATATGGGATGCTGTTGGTTTGTCCTGTTGTGAATGGTTTTCAATTTTTTATTTAACAGGTTCTAGACCACCTGGTAATTCAGAAGCTAAATGCAGAGGACAGGCTTGAAAAGAAAGAATCAAAAAAGGGAACTTCATTGTTTGACAATGTGATATGTTCTGTAGGGATTCTAGATTAGGCAGTTCCTTTTTCTATTCAAATGCTAGAAAGATGGTGAGAGTTTATTGTTAGATGTTGTTATGAAAATTGCTTATACTGGGAGTTTATGCATGAAGTGGTTTGTTCAAAATACACTTGTACTGATTTTCAAAACGAGTATCTATATCTTTGTTTTGCGTATCTTTATTGGATGACTTTTTAATGTTTAGTTTTCTTGTATGATTATGTCTTTGAACAATGTTTTAGTCGGAATATCAGAATGAGCTTTCTGCAATATTGAAATTTGGAGCGGAGGAATTGTTCAAGGAAGAAAGGAATGATGAAGAAAGCAAGAAGAGACTTGAAAGTATGGATATTAATGAAATTCTTGAGAGGGCTGAGAGAGTTGAAACCAAGGGGGCAGATGAGGAGCCTGGGAAGGAATAGTTAAGTGCTTTTAAGGCAAGTTTCTTTTACTTGTAATATAAAGTGCAAATGATTCCGATATTATTTTTTTTGCATCTTTCAATTGTATTTTCTTACACCGCCTCTGCTCTCCTTTCTAGGTTGCTAATGTCAGTGCAGAAGATGATGGGACATTTTGGAGTCGACTAATATAGCCAGAAGCTGTAGATCACGCTGATGTATGGGCTCGTATATTGGTTACTGCATTTATTTTTATGGTTTATCATCTCTCTTCTATCTTTATCCATTTAGTTATTGAGTTATATGAGATCGTTTGGGAACTTTTGAGAGTTAATTTCCTGACATCAAGTATACTTAATGCATGTATGCTCTGTTAAAGGTTGATGTTATTTATGTGGTCCAGGAAGAACTAGCACCTCGTGCTGCAAGAAATACCAAGAGCTATGTTGAAACTCACCAACCCGAGATAAATATTACAACTACTAAACGAAAAAAGAGGGGTGCAGAGCCTCGAGAAAGAATTCAGAAGCGTTCCACTAGAGCTTCTGATTCGTTGGCTCATTCTTTGCCAATGATCGAAGGAGCAGTTGCACAAGTTAGGGGATGGTCCTATGGAAACCTAACAAAGAAAGATGCTTTCCATTTTGTCCGAAGCGGTAAAGTACTGGCATCTCATATGTGCATTCTATGCACTCTTTATAGTGCTTCATTCCTTAGCTAGTTAGCACTGAGGAGCTCTATCTTGTCTCCTAGCTATATTATGTTAATGTTGAGAACAAACTGTTATTGGTTCAAAGGTCGAAAGAATATGAGTTGCGATGTGTCAGTGCTTTTTACATATGAGGGTGTACATTGACACAAATTTCTTATATCATTCCCCATGTGAAGTGGAAGGCCGAAGGTCAGTACATCTTAGTATTACTCGTTTGTCCCTTTCAACATGGTAGTTGGGCTGTGTTACAATGTTTGCTAAAGTTGGATTGCTTCGAGTTAGAAACTTAGAATATGAGTTCACATTCAAAGTTAGTTTTTCTTGTTTTCTGAAAATATCGGGTAATGTTATTTATCTGCTTCATGTATATATAGTTGGTTAATCTGTTTTCTCCATATTATGTCTTCATCTGTTTACAACTTTCCTTGTGCTCTATCTTTTTCA
The DNA here is from genome assembly GCA_029216955.1 of Iris pallida. Classification (NCBI taxonomy): domain Eukaryota; kingdom Viridiplantae; phylum Streptophyta; class Magnoliopsida; order Asparagales; family Iridaceae; genus Iris; species Iris pallida. Next base: position 566,520 of record JANAVB010027000.1, on the reverse strand, counting down.
CCCTAGTGCATTTCCTATTTTTGATTCAAGATATGTTAGGAATCGTGACCTTTTGTAGCCCAATCTATGGGGCTTATGTATCCCCATTAGTATTCCATCAATGATTTCAATCCTGTTGCTTCTCGAGGAGTTATATCAGATTATGCTTGTGTCAGTATTTCAAATGTCTGATTTGTTACTAGGCCAAAGTGGTTAAATTGTGTTACTGATCCTTTCAGCAGTTTCAAAGTTGTATTTCATGAAAATCGTGTTCTTACCAGGGAATGGTGGTAAAATTTATACTGTATAAAGTTTTTTTTAGACTATTGTATTGTTAGAGTTCAAAAGTTAATTATGTCTGAGTTCATAAAGTTTGCAAGTTATTTGCTCAGGGTTTGTCATTTTCTGACCAAATTCTTTGTAGGAGATGTACATACGTCAAATGGATGGTTGCATTCTTGACTCGAAAAAATCGATACGGAGAGGGTAGTCAAGTGCACAGGTGTGCATCTGCTGTACACCTTCTCTATCTAAACCTTCCTGCTACTGTTGCTAACAAAACAGCGGGTGCCACTCTGCTGTAGCTCCTTTTAGCCAATTCCCTTCCACTGTTGTATGCTGCATACTGTATTCTTTATTGGACTGATGCACTCCATCACACAAAGACAACAACAGTTGCTGCTACAAGGCAGTTCAAACTGCTGCTGTGCACTATAGATTTTGTATTTCATGAAAATCGTGTTCTTATCAGGGAATGGTGGTAAAAATTATACTGTATAAAGTTTTTTTTAGACTATTGTATTGTTAGAGTTCAGAAGTTAATTATGTCTGAGTTCATAAAGTTTACAAGTTATTTGCTCTGGGTTTGTCATTTTCTGACCAAATTCTTTGTAGGAGCTGTACATACTCAAATGGATGGTTGCATTCTTGACTCGAAAACCGATACGGAGAGGGTAGTCAAGTGCCTTGAAGCTGCAATTTTAAGAAGAGTGTCTGAGGTAAGTACTACCAAAAACGAATAACTTATTGGCCTTTTGACCCCATACGATTGTCATTGGATTTCCGAAATAGTGTAATGTAAAAATAAGTGCTTTGAATCATTGCTAGTTGATTGAGACCATTAACCTTTTTTTTAAACATGAAGCGTTAGCATAAATCTATATCTTAAAAAACCCTTCAAATTGCTAGCTTAAGTCCAAATATAATATCTATAAGCCATCCAAAATTATGGAGAATCTTGGTACAATAACTAGTTCAGTAAGAATCATTTTTTATTTACACACACACACACACACACACACATACACATCAATGTTTTTTGTAGAATTTGAAAATTTATTGCCTTTTCATTTACAAGCTGAACTTAACTTGGAAGTTTTTAATTGTTTCACTATTGTTTTGTAGACTTCACTCAACTTGATCTTGCATGGACTTTTCTCTACATTTTTCCTTGCGAGCTTCTCCATCGCATACCAGCAAAGACCTTGGATCAGTTATACAGAAGAGATGCAGCCCACTTATGTGCTAACATCTTATGTCTTCGTACATGTCTGTGTATAAAGCTCAATTTGTAGAAGTTATTGCGAGTTGACATGAATAAATAAGAGAAGAGTATTGTTTATACCTTAATTGATGCGGCCTTTTTTGCTAAATAGTTGTATTCTTTTCTTCAGAAAGTGAAGCTTTTCATCTATTAGCTGCTCTTGCAATTTTTCTAGAATTAAGAACTTTATGGATCTCAATCATCATGTATGTATATGATGTTACTTTGGTTAATAATACAATATGGTTGATAATCAATGATTTGTGCGATCTAGTTGTATATATATATAGTTGAAATTTGTGTACATATTGTCATCTGGATGTAAAATAAAATAAAATATTTAAATTAAACAATAAAATTTGAATTTTTTTTCACACTATTAGATATATACTAACGGTCAAAACCTGTTAGTATTCATTTACATAGATGTTTATGAGTTGTTAAAAAAAGTGATCACTAACGGCAATAAGCTGTTAGGAAAATAAAAATACTAACGGCAATAATGTGTTGGAAAAATTAAATTACTAACGGCAATAGGCTGTTAGGATTATTGAAATAGTAACGGCAACAGGCCGTTAGAAAGGCAGTTAGTAATAATACCCACGCCTATATACTCACGGAAGTTGTCCGTTAGAATTAATTTTAGTAACATGTTTTGCATGTTACAATACATGCGTTTTGGTGTAGTGTCATGGAGGAATGGCCTTCCCAATATAGCATTGTATGAGCCATAATTGTCAATAACATAGAAAGTTACCTTTGTACGAAGATTGCCAATTTGAAGTTTTAGGCGTATTTTCCCCAGAGGTACACTTCTTCCTTGATTGAATCCCAGGATGGTAGTGATAGTTGTAGAAAGATTGTGTACTGGGATCTTCAAAGCATCCAGTAAGGACTTCGGTATGATGCTAAGTGCAGATCCGGGGTCAATCAGAATGCGGTCGACTCTCACGGTGTCGACGTACCCCATAAAATAGAGAGGAGTCAGACAAGTCATCTTGTGTAAAATTGATATTAGGCATTAATTCAAATACACTATGACAATGAGCACAGCTGACTGGCTCCTTTTCAGGCTTCTTGAGAAGAGTCAGACAAGTGTCAGCCTGCATCAAGGCTTCATTTAATGTCTCACGGATTTTTTTTGAGAGACGTAAAAGTTCAAAGATTGACAATCTTGCTGGAGTATTGGCCAATTGAGCCAATATGTCAAAATTGTAAGGCTTTTCAAGTCCAAGAGATGAGGACTTCTTTAATGCTTTGTCAAACCGAACAGGTTGCTTTCCCTTGTCTGCTGATGTTGGTTTAGGAGAAGATGGTTCGGCTACCGGTAAGGATATAGATGGTATATCTTCAGCAGGAGAAGATGATGAAGGAGGAGCATCATGAGATGGAGCAGGGTTCTTTTGATTTTCGGAATACTCCCGAAGATAGGGTTTCCCAGATCTAGTGCCTATTAGATTTTCTTTTTCTGTTACTGGTTCAAAGGATACCATATTACAGTTCTTGGATTTAGACTTGGAATGCTTCTTTTGCTTAGCAGAGGAAGGCATTTCAAATTCTGCCACCAGGTCTGGATAAATCCACATAATCTCTCCTCTGTCAGTAGACAGCGGAACAAGACCTTTATTTTGAGGAGGTGGGATATTCACAATTTCAAGAGTAGTCCTTTTAATAGGGACAGCACCATCTTGTACAAGTTGTGGTGGAAAATCACCGAATTGAAGAGAGACCACATTAGCGGTTACCGTTTTCTCGTCCTGCTACAGAGTAATTGCTCTAGAGTTGACCAACTCCTGGATTTTGCCCTTGAGCACATAACATGCTCTGGTTGGATGCCCTATAAATCTGTGATAAACACAGTATTTAGGGTGATCAGTTTTACCAACTTCTTCTGGTCGCTTTGCCTATGGAAGTTGAAGCTTATTGCTTTTGATCAAGTAATCGAAGATGCTTAAAGTATCATCTTCATCGAAAGAATACTCTTCTTTTGGACGAGTTGACTTTTGCAGTGGTGCTGATGGGGTGGATGTCGTCTGAGTAACATTAACAGCCAAAGACTCTTTGCCTTTGAGATTAATGGCCAGTGTTTCTTTATTCTTACAGTTATTCTTGCGATTACTACCCCCGGGTGTAGAATGTTCATCTTGGTTAGGATGAGTCATCTGGACTCCTAACTGCTTGAACTTTTCGGTACTGACTTCTGCCGCCTTTGCATTAACAATGAAAGAAGGCCAATCCTGGAATTGTGTAGATCCCGTCCACATACTGAAAATAGGTAACAAGTTTGATTTACCAGTGTCTATTGTTACAGCAGATGGAGTACCTAAAGGCATCTTGAGCACCTCTCGGTGGAATCTTTCAATGAAACTCTATGTGGATTCATTGTGCCTCTGTTTAATTTTAATGATGGCAGACATCGTCATGTCATTGACTCCCTTATAAAATCGTTCCAAGAATATTTGCTTGAAACCAGCAAAAGAAGTGATACAGCCATCGGGCAGGCTACGATACCAGTCATATGCTGTACCGGCTAAACAATCGACGAACACTTTGGTAAGGAGAGCATCATTTGGCTGTAATTGATCAGTCATCACTTCAAAATAATTGATGTACTGACTTGGAGAAGTGCTGCCATCGAACAACATAATGGTTGGAAGCTTATACTTAGGAGGAAATGGAACTTCCTTCCACTCTGTAGGATATGGTTGCTTTATGCCCAGTCTTTGTAAACCATCTTTCTGCTTGAAGGCTTGAAACTGAGTGCGTAAGAGTTTTACGGCCTCATTAGCAACCCTGATGTTTGGGAATTAGTAGGCTGGTTAGAAGCATTAGGAGGAGGAACAGCGTGGTAATTACCATCCCCAGCACTAGACTCACTTGGATCAGCTTGAATTGGCACGGAAGCAACCTGAGGGGCTGGTACCCCCAGACTAACAGGTATAAAAGATGCTATAAGCTCAGAATTTGTAGCAGGGTTTACAATTGGGGGCACTGTATGTTGAGCCACCATTATAGTATGCATGCTTGCAACCATTTCTGCCATGGTTTTCAATTTGTCTTCTAATGCAATAATTTGTTGCTCTTGACTGGTTGAAGTCGAGGCATCTTGGTCTTCCGTAATGGTATATACCGTCACTTCTCTTGCAGCTGTTGATGAGGTAGTTTGTTCAGAACTTTTACTATCTGCATCAAACTCTGAAAAAGGGTCCTCTCCCACATGGGTGATAGGGAGATCTTCTTGATTAAAGACACTTTGGTTCAAATGTCTATTTCTCGATCTAGTGTATTGAAAGACACCTTAACTGGATGCATGGATCCGATCTAAGTGTTGCTGACTGGGATTACGGGATGCATTACGTCTTGGACGTTTCCCACCCCCAGTGCCTTGAGAAGTCATGTTAACAGAAGCATATAATAGTTCATCTTCGTATTCTATTATATATTCAGGAGTCGAAGCATAGTTCAGACAATCGAAGACAGATCGTCGAGCCGATTGGCAACAATAGTTGATGACAACTTCATGTAGGCAGTGGCGATTTGAAGCACGATTTGGAGGTGAGGGAAACATTCTCGTAGTCTCTCATCTTTGTGTAAGACATTGCCGGATATCAGTTACAACTACATGACGAGAAGAAGTCGGAGGAACATATTCCTTAATGATGTTAGGAACATGTCTCCTATTCTTCAGGTGTTTAGTTCCCTGAGTGTACAAGGATGTACTCAAATTATTAACATAAGTAGATGGGTCTTTATTTTCAAACTTTGGCTTTTGGTACAAGTTGGCCTTTGGCATAGGGTTCTTACATTTTGCCAAAGTTGATATTGGTTGACGCCTATTGAGATAAGCGCGTAAATCTGAAAATTCCGCTCCCGGTGTCTCTGTTTGTGATACCTTCAATTTTTTTTGCTTGGATCTTAAAATTTGCAATGTAGGAAGGTCTTGACCAGACCCCATAGGGGCAGGTAAGATACCTCTTTGATCAGTATTCTTTCCAGTATCAGAGATCCGAGGACCTCTGTTTACAGGAATAGAATCTGATGTCTTCCTCTGAGTCATAGACCAAGGAAGTTTGAGGAAAGACCAAAGGGTGCTTTCCTTTATTTTGAAGTGGGTTAGCTAAGAAGCGTTTCTCTTTGTTCTGTTGTGTGACCATTTTAGGCATAGATTGTGCCAATTGAGGAAATATCAAAGGACTTTTCCCTTTGTTCTGTCTAGTGTTGGCACTAGGACATGGATTCTCCAAGTTCAGAACTTAAGAATTGGAAGAGGGAATAGCCAAAAGACTTGTTCCCTTGAATTGTGCTAGAGTAGCAGACTGCGCATGGGTTGCTGATTGCTTGGGTTGCGCTATAGTCCTACGGACTACTAGTGGCGCTTTTTGCCCCTCGACAGCAGCTTGAACTGACTGCACCTTGGCAGCAAAGATAGTGGTAGACTGCGCATAGGCAGCAGGATAAGCAGATTGCACCCTAGCAACAGAAATAGGCTGTGCTGGAACCACTGAGGCGGATTGCGCCTTGGTCATTGAGCACTCAAGTTGTGCCTGGACAACAGCGACTGTAGGAGATTTAGGAGTCCACACAGTCCAGTTCTTGGCGATAGCCACCGTACGCTTATTGCTCTTGGTGTTGATCATATTCTCGTAGGCTGTCTGGTTGACTTGAACAACCAGAGTCTTCTGCGTCTTACCGATCAACGCAATATCACATTAAGTTGTCACCTTCTCGTCGGAGGAGAAAGTCGTCCCCAACAGAGTTGTCATTTTGTTTGCAAAAACAAAATTTATTTTATTCAAAACTTATAAAAGAGTACAAAGAATAATAAATTCTGGAGAAGTACAAGTGTAGAAATCTGATCAGAAGATGATCACTTTATCCCTTGGACGATGTGAACTTGAAGACTGTAGCCTCTGGAGAATGCAGCAGCAAATTTTGCAAGAGTTCTTGATCTCTGTGCGTATGTGTCCGTCCTTCATAATGATTGGAAACTCTATTTATAGAGTTCTTGAAATAATTGTTTTAGCAGTTATTCTGATTGTGCGCGAGGCTGGATTGTGCCGCATTGGATTGCGCCAACCTCCTGTTGTGCCAACTTTCATTCAGTTGTCAGTCGTGTACTAACTGTATTTAGACGCGTGGCATCATATGATTGAGATGTACGTAGTCGTGTACAGGATAGTAGACAAGTCTTAAGAGATTAGTGGCATGTGCTCCACGTCATCCTGCTTTAGAATGTAAGTTGTCTCAACTTCATCAGGTTGCGCGAGCTTCAAACTGCGCTTGATTTGGGCTGCGCCTAGACACGTGGCAGCTTCTGAGCAAAAATTGTTCAGGTTGTGCTTAAGCGCAACTAAGGATTTTGTTTAGATTATGCCTGGAAGCAACTCACGAAGCGTACAGGACAGCTGTCCACCAACTTTCTTTGAGCGACATAATTCACGGGATTCGAAAAGATTTTCCTCGTTCACTATTGTGTCAGTTGTCAGTATTGTCAGATAATGATGACCATTAAGTGTCAGACGTTATGTAGGTTTTGGCACAAAAAGACTGGACGCAGTCAGATATGTGGCACAACCTGTTCAGCGGCGTAGTCTGTTCTCTGGGCTTCATATCAGTGGCACAACCTGATTTTTGGGATGCAACTTGATCACTGATCATTATATTCAGGGCGTAACTTGATTTTTATGCTCTACAGTTTGTCAGCAGCCGGCTCAGCGGTAGTCCCCTCGACCAACCCTTTAGCAGTTAGCTCGTCAGCAGTCTCTTCGATCATCTCTGTAGTGACTGCATCGACAGACTCCTCCACGGCCTCCTTCACTGCTGTCTCAGCTGTTTTATTGACCAGCTCCTCAGCGACCAACTCATCAACAGTCTCCTTGACCTGCTCTTCTATGGTCTTTTCGGTTGCCACCCTAAGAACCATATCTACCAACTCTTTAATAGCCTCCTGGGACGCTTTCATAATGACCTCATCGACTAACTATTCGATGGCCATCTTGACCGGCTCCTCAATGGCTTTGTCGGCTAACTCTTCGACAGCCTCCGTCGTCAATCTTTCCATAGTCTCTTCGACCAGCCTTTGAGGCGGATCTCTGATATTTGCAGGGGTAATTCATTGGCCGCTTGATACTCCTCACCTTCCGGTACATCTGGGTTCTCTTCAGCCCCTTCCTCGATATATGAAGGAGGTTCAGTAGAGGGGTCCTGAGCAATGCCTTCAGTATCCTCAGTTGTTTGGCCTGTCGCAGGTACAAATTCTGGAATCATGCCTTTGGCCACAGCCAAACCGATCCCGGGTATCTCTACGGGCTCGTCCACAGTCGGCTCCACGAAAGTTTTTCGCTGATGCGAAGCCATTAGCTCCGAAAAGTCATGAGTCTCATACTTAAAAGGAGCAGGAGCAGTGACATCTTTCGAGTCAGCCGCCTCAGTAGCTGCGGTCGCCAGGTTCTCCTCTGGGACACTAGCCTCTTCGGTCCTCTCAATCGTAGGCATCTCTAGATTTGAAGAACCCACGACAGAGGCGATTCTTCTTTCCTTCTCAAAGAAGGACCTTCGGCGGACAAAGGGATGGTAACTCTAACCGCTGGCTGCAGTAGCTCCCTCTGGGCTACCTCCGGGGCAGGTTCCTCAGGAAGTTCACGGAGTATCTCCGACAATCCAAACTTCTTCGCCTGTACAAGAAAAATAGTAATAAACAGAAAGTGTGGGATAAAAATCCGAATAAAAAGGACTGAAGTATAACTGTAAAGAAGATTCAATAGGCAGAGTTCTCTGTCGCGGTAAAGATCATCGTGAGGGTCCACACTGCCTAGGTACAGCCTGCTTGGTTTTCTTGGCAGGAGGAGAACTTGCCTCCGATGGAGCCCAACGTTTCGATGAGGTATTCAAAGGCACTGCCTCCTTTCTTCTTTCCCGAGAGATACTAAAACCATCTGAGGATCTACCACCAGATAACAAAAGCTCTCGGACATGCGCAAGGGCCGGCTGAGGCACCTCCAACTTCGTCCCCACAATCAGATTCCATTCTTGATCGTAGCATGACGAGAAGTTATTGGCCGTGCAGTAAAACTTCACGGTGGAATAAAAGATATAGGCCTCTTCGTGTATCGTAGGGATCGTAAACTTCGTACCAGTATATCCGACATTGTAATAATACCATGCCCAGGCGCCATCCAGTAGACTTCCCTTATAACCAAGGCAAAATCTTGGGTTATCCATCATTGTCTGACTATAGCCGAACTGTCGCACAAACCGACTCGACAAATAGGGCTCTAGATATACCCGGTTCGGATTCTGGTAACTAAGTGTGAGGGACGAATGGACTGCAGCCAGTAGAAAGCACCGAGAGTCAAATCACTCTCCCCTTCGCCCTGGTCTATTAGTACCTCATCTGCAAGGTAACCCCGGTAAGAGGGCGAAACCTTGTTAAAATCGTAGCCATCCAAGCAGCCTAACATCCACCTGCAGATAGGGACGCCCTGATGAAGCCATTTTGCCCGGTGATAGTTGCGTAGTGTAGTGTCCCCTTCCTCATAACCGTCAATGGTGTTAGGGACTATGAAACCTGGGCGATGTAACGGCAACCAAGCCGTTAAATAATGGTAAGGGAGTTCAACCTAAGGGAATTCACCGTCTCCCCACGATGCTCTATTATTTTCTTCAAGCGCTCCCGTAGGCTCGCAAGGTATTACACACCAAAGCAGGAAGCAAAGCCAGCGAATGTTTAAAGGCCTGATTCATAGCTAACAGAATAAGTTTTTGATTGATCAGACCCACGGATCCAGAGCCTCCAGGAACTATGGCTTTCCGTAGCCATATCATTAGAAAAGCAGCCAGCACCGCTTTCGGGCTCAAAGCAGTCAAGTTCTGATAAAAGTAGTTATGAACAGTGGAGGTGGGTTTTCTCTCAACATCTACTGAGGGAGCGGATAACCCCACTTCGACCATTATATCTTCTACCTCGTTAGCGGTGTACTTCCTACGCATGGTAAAGTAGACCGTACCTGGCTCTGACGTTTATTGATCGAAGATATAGTCCTTCCAAACCTTAATGTGGGGATGAGTCTTCGTCGAGTCCTGGCGTACACACACTTGATAATGGGAAAGCTGTTCTTTGTACATTGCCATTATTTCAGTATACTTGTTCTCCAGCCCCAAAAACTTTTCTTTTCTATGAGCATATTCCTCATACGGTTCTTCGCCCTAGGGCAGCTTCGAGATGTCGTACAGCTTTTGGAGGGCCAACCCCATCTCTCTGTGCGAAGTTTAGAAGGTCCCAGTATGGTGATTATACATCTCCAGCAAAGCCAAAAACAGGGGCTAATTGACCTCTATACCATGTTCGGTGGCCCTAATGGCACGACGTAAGCCGGTACCTTTCAACTATATCTTGAAACTACCCAATACCCACTGGGTTAATTCGTGCCACTCAGTCTTAGGATGGATCTAGCCTTCGACTCGGAAGGCTCTTTTCGGATACGTGCATCCCGTCGCTAGAAGCATATTGATGAAAAGAGAAGCCCCGAACGGATGTACATCCGTAGTAAAATCGCTGAGCAGGTGACCAAGGAGCAACACATGCAAAGTGTACGATGGACCATCATGTACACTCTTAAAAGTATCCTTTCTCTTGGAATGCTTGTCCACCTGGAAATAGCCTATCATTAAACCGCCTTGCTCCGGGGTCAAAACCCATTTCATGTACTGTTTCTCGACGAAGTAGAAGAAAACCGGGAGCGAAAGCTGCCAATCGACTGACAGAACATAGAAAGAGAGACCGTCGTTCTCAAAATATCAATCCTCCTTTATCTTCAGGAGGTTGGTCTCTTTCAAAATCAGCTGATCACCAAATAGGAATCGAGGCTTTATCATCTCGAGGGCATCAGAGGGGAAAGACAACTTCCTTCGGTCCATCATACGACAGAAGTATGGATGTTGTTGATCCCATATCATAGCCAGCCGCTCTTTCGGTTGGCCTTGGGCGATCGACTTCTTAGCAGGATTGACAAGCGCCTCATCGATATTTATGCCGAGTGCGTAGACCGATGAGTCAAAAAGGACCTCGCCAAAAAGAGGCATATCCATGAAAATTGCACATAAACAAAATAAGGGTCAGGAAAACACACGTCTTTTTTCGCAAGAAATAAAAAAGTCAGGGCTCTATCTAGTGGCACTGTATGCCAGCAAGCAAGCATCCGCGCAGGAATTATGAAAGTTGCACTACCCGTAAGTAAGCAAGAATCCGCGCAGGTGCTACGTAAGTTGCACTGCGCAGAAACTATTAGTGACTCTGTGCGTCAGCGAAAACCTCAGCACATATTACAATTGTAAAATCATAAAAGTAACGACCATGCGCATCAGTTGAGGAAGCTTCAGCACATCATCGGGAAGGTACTTCGAAGAGTGGCGCCTGTAAAAGCATGGAATTTCAGGCACATCCGAAGACTAAAGTGTATACACACCACAAACATCATACACCAAAAACACAGGACAAATGTCAGCACATCATTCAAAGACAGCAGAGATAAAACCCACATAAAGAGTAGACTTTTATTTCATAAAAAAATTTATTACATGGCTAAAAAATGATTAAAATAAAAAGAAGCCTAAAACTCTACAACTAGGCGCATCACTCTGACGTCTCAGCATAGGCGCATCATTCCTCCTCATCAAAGCAAATCAGTTCTCCGTCAAACGAACGAGTGCTTCGGCTAATGAAGCATTTATTGAGCAGAATGCGGGTTGGCAATCAATCCAAACCCGATGGCTCTTCCAGCATAACGAAAGTCGGGGCACACAACCCCGATCTTTGGATGTAATAGGCACCCAATGCCATCTCGTAGAAGAATACTGTCGACATCGAGCTCGAACATAAGCTGTTGTGTCCATTGCTCTTCCAGCGCATCTTAGTCTTCCGAAAGAGTTTGTCATCAAAATCAAAGATCCTTTGAACGAGAAGATCCAGAATCCACAGTACAACTTCTTGCCAAGAAGAAGGATCGGTCGTGTTTATCTCAAATGAGAAGTTTTGATGAAATGAATGAGCAAACTATCTACACTGCTATCTATAGGCCAGGGCAAATCAAACTCATGCACCAAGTTGCAACTTCTTCGAAGTCAGCACAATGAAGTTACATTAATGGTGATGAATATGCCGTCTCAAAATCAGCTAAGTCAAAGTCATTACCTCGAAAGAAACAACAAAGTTGACCAAAGAAGATGCGCCACGCAGCTTATGCGCTCATCAGCCTCATGCGCTATACGACTGATGCACCACCTAAAGCTCTCTATCCATCAAAGCATTTAATGATAAAATGATCGAAATGACAGCAGCATACGTCTCAAATTCTGAGCAGTCAGCTTTTGCAGAAGACAAAGAGACGCAATCATCACTCGTTTGTCGGTTATGGCTGTCTTCAACTATATGGTCGACTGAACACTCGCATACGCCTCAGTAGCCATGCGCTCAAACTCTGTATGTGCCTCAAAAGCCATGTGCCTAGACTTGCTTTTGACCTCTAAAAGTCAAATAAATAAGTCTCTCCATACGCCAAATCCGAGGCGCATCCAAACAGATCAACCTGCAACAGATCGAAGATCTTTCAGCAATAAATATGCACCACGTGTTATTGACTCAGTTATGCCTACGAACGGGTGCCAACCACCCAAGATTTCAGCAACAACCAAATCTCAACAACTGCCACATGCCAGCTCCTCCGCAGCTTAATAGTGCAGTTCAAATAGATTTAGCTCCAGCTCTCCAGCGTATCACCCATGCGCCCAACAAAGTCAGACACATGGCATCCCTACGTGCAAAATCTCCATGCGCGCATCGCATATATGCGCACAAACGGATCATTTTGTTGCCTATAAATAGAAGGATTATTCCTTCATTCAACAGCTTTGGGGATCTTCAACTTTCCAACCACTTTAGCATCTTGAGCACTTGCAAGAGCTTCAATCCTCTTCAAGTCACTGCCCATTCCAGAGCAATCAGACCTTCAGAGAGTCCGAGATCGTCGTTAGATCGTAAACGGAGTAAAGAATCACCTCTTTATCGCCACGGTTCCCAGATAAAAACAAAAGTGTACTCCTAGGATCCCAACAAGATCCTGTATTATATATTGTTCTGTCTGTGATTATATATAAAGTTCATCCCAGACTTTTTAATGGCAAACAAGCTGGCGACTCTGCTGGGGACCACTTTCTCTTGTAATGAGAAGGTCATGTCGCAGTCTGACGACAACAAGCTCGGCTCCTCCCACAAGGCGCTTGTGGGACGCTTTGATCAGCAAGCATACAAGGAGTTTCTTTCTGAAGGCAGCGCGAGTCCTTACAAGCGACTGTCAAAGCTGAAGAAGACTCGCCAAGTCTGGGTACGCAAGGGCGATGCGACGGGCACCACCACCGAAGGAGCTATGCATACATAGCCAACCCTTCATGCGGATTCTCCACAAGCAAATTATTGCTACTGGTATAACGTATCTACCAAGGAAGCACAGTGCTAACTGCAGCTCCCAACCTTCTTCTTTCCAGTAGAAAAAGATGCACCAACGGAACAAGGGCGCAGCTTCTCTTCCGCGCATCAGCTCTGATGTGTAGGAGAAGACTTCTATCTTTGACAGAATCACTCGTTGTTATGGCGAGAAAAAATTGGATTCGAAGTACTATGCGCCTCCGCGGGCTAGTACAAAAAAGTCCAAGACAGCATAAACCATACGCCATCAACGTGTTATGCCAACAGCGGACCAATAATGTATATTGAAAGTCATACGCACAGATGATAGAAAGCTGTACAAAGTCGACTCGGGTGCTTCGGCACCAGTAACAAGTCAACTCTCGAAGTCCCCTTTCCACTTGGGCGTATCTTTTGCGCATGGAACCAAGCTAGATAGGGCAAACCTTGCGGCTCTGAACACATGCACCTACATGGGCTGTGCTCATGAAGTGGGTTTGATTTGCAATACATGTTGCTCTTTCACCAACGATCTGGACGCATCTCTTACGCTGGAACTGGATCATGGGCGCAGCATTCACATGACCACACCAACGCTTGGCTCTGCCATGCGCCTGAGATGGGTACGAAAGTGAAACTCTTCTTGCATGATCTGTGTAATATGATTACTAACAGAGTAGATAAGGAGAGATGTCCTCTATGCACAATGTGCCCCCCGTAGGGCATACTTGTGCAATGGTCACTATCAACTGCTGTTATTGCAAGGCAGTAGTTGTACCATCAAGACAGTCAGTCTTCCAACGACTGCAATCAGCTACACCCATCCGACAGCGTCTCGGAAAGAAGTACCAATCGACAATGAGACAGAACCCCTGGTCGCCTCGTGCCATGTCATCTTCAACTCCCATGCATCCGGAAGAAAAACAAACACCACCAACTCCTCGGCCTCGGCTGGTCCATCGAAGAGCCGACCAAAAATAGCAAGGTAATAGTCCCATCAACCAGAGTATTCCAGAGTACTCGGTTGAGGATGAAAGCTACATCAACGGCACAAGCTGGAGGTGATCAGGCCTCGGTTACCCACAACAACCCCTCCTTCGAAGAGGAGGGAAGTTACCTAGAAGCTAATACCGATGTAGTTGGGGGTAGCCAGTTCGAGGGGTCAGAAGAAAAAGCACATATGCTGACCTTTCCACAAGAATGTAAGGCTGAGAGGAAGGCATCCACCGATCCCTCCATTTCAGCCCATATCATGCCTGTGTATATGGCAGGGGGTCGCAACGAAGAAGAAGCAGACACTTTATCTCCGAATCTCGTACGGCTCATAAAAAACTTGAAAGATGGCCTTAAAATCCTGTCTACCATTATGAAATCCTTAACTCAGGTCATATTCGAGATCCGGAGTACCTTGACAGCCGTCGACAAGGCCCCCTTTATCTGCCAGTCCCGATCTTGGGGCAAACAGAGAATCGAATGAACCCCCTCAGCGGATATCTTCAGGGATAGTCCATCACACTCTACCCCGAGTATCAACCCCCTCAGAAGCTGAACATCGTACCTTACCTCAATCACCTGCTCCTAACTCGACGGAAGAATTATTCGAGATGGTGAGGGACTTGCACGACCATTTTGAGGCAAAAAACAAACGGGAGGAATGCCAGAAGCTCGGAATCCGGCAACCCTTTCCTCCCAAATGGAATAATATTGTTTATCCTCCCAAGTACAAACCATAGTCACTGATACCATTTGATGTGAAGGAGTCCCCCATCAATACCTGACCTACTTTCACTCTATGACGGGACACTCACCGATAGAGGACGCCCTACTCACAAACATATTTATTGGGGCACTGAAAGGGATAGCCTACGATTGGTACTGTAGCCTCCTCGATAATTCCATCTCTTCCTTCGAGGATATGAAGTGTCTCTTTCTTTCCTGATTTTAAGACGGTGGAAAGGACATGAACATATCTTCCCTTATGGAGACAACCCAGAAAGACAAAGAGCATCATCGAGCGCTTCCGACAAGCATGTCTGAGGTTACCTTCTGGTATTCCTGAGTCCGTAATAATGGACTCCTATCGAAAGAATATGATGCCAGCTATCAAACTCTGGATCGACTCTACCCACTATACGGACTGGACCACGTTTATTATCGGAGCTGAAGCCGCTGAGGTGAAAGCTCGCGATGCCCGTCTTCTAGGTGTTAGCTTTCCTTCCTTTGAAGATAAGGGGAAGCACACCGTCAACAACAACAACAACAATTGGCATAAGCCAAAAGGAAAGCAGGTACTGATAGTGAATGCCTCAAAAGGTGTGCCGGACCCTGCTCAGAAGCCACCAGCCGTACCAAGACAGAAGGAGGTCTACTCCTTCAATGACAATGACACCTTACAGCTCTTCGAGATACTAAAGCAAGGTGACAAGATCAAGTTGCCTGATCCAAAGTGCCCCGACGAGGTGGACAGGGTAAACGACCCGAGGTATTGTCACTACCATTGGTTCGTCGGGCACCTGACCCAAGACTGCTATAAAGAAAAGACAGTCTCGACGAACATAGTGTCTCTCCAGTTCGTCACCCTGCCACCGACTAAAGCTCAAGATGGCATCGTCCCTATCTCCAGGGCGATAATGGAAGTAATCAACCTTCCACCAACTTCTGACAATGTGAGTAGGCTGATACCACTCACGACATCCCGAGGGGAGATCATGTGGGTTCACCAAGATCTAGCTCCGGAATTGACTCAACCGGGGGTATGTCCTACCTCCAAAACCAAGGACAGGAAAACCAAGTCTTACTGAATGGTTACTTCCTTTCCCGAGGAAGCCCTTCCTATAAAAATGTGTTCACAGCATAACGTTCAACAAGAGGAGGCTTCGGCCAAAGTGATGCCTTTTGTCACCACTACGGCTGCCCAAGGGGAAGGTTCATCCCAACCTCCAGCAACCGACAAACATAAGCAGAAAGAGGCTCATTTTGATAGGCCTCTATGAAAAGACAAAGCTTCGGGGTTGACTAAACCCCACAACTTCGATATATTGTGGCAGCTCGCCAGTACTCCGGTTATCCAAAGATACTTGGGAGGCTCTATATGAAGCACTGAAGAATGCTGAGTCTTTCATCAGTCAGGTCAAGCAGCCTGAAGAAGATCCAACAACTTGTCCGTATTGCTATAGTGTAGGGGAAATCATCTCCAACATCACATTCACTCAAAAAGACATATTGCTCAAGAATAATCGACATAACAGACCACTATATTACACAGGGTATATTGGTGCCATCAAGGTGGATCGGATCCAGATCAACCCTGGGTCCTCTCTTAGCATTATCCCTCGGACTCTGTTCTAGAAGCTGGGGATACCGATGCATCGCCTGACTGCATCCAACACCACAATTAGCAGCTTCAACGCTAGCTGGAGCGAGCCTCTAGGGAAAATCTGACTAAAATATCATATCGGTGATCTCCAGACAGAGGTGACCTATTACATCATTGATGCGGACATCAATTATAACATCCTGTTGGGATGTCCATATACATGTGTACATGGTGGTGCTATCTATCCTCCACCAATGCATGAAAT
The DNA here is from genome assembly GCA_029216955.1 of Iris pallida. Classification (NCBI taxonomy): domain Eukaryota; kingdom Viridiplantae; phylum Streptophyta; class Magnoliopsida; order Asparagales; family Iridaceae; genus Iris; species Iris pallida. The sequence goes on along the minus strand of JANAVB010027000.1, from coordinate 549,959 downwards.
ATGTATCTACAACGGCATAGTCAGGACGGAGTTCGCTGATGTTGATCCCTTCAGAGGGATCGAGGCATTTTTTACTGATGCTGATCTATACAAGCCAATCCACTTACAGGACAAGGCTAACGACGCCGATGATGAAGCAGAGGCCAAAACAGAGGCCGAAGCTGAAGTGAGATGGCGACTGAAGCTCCTCTGAAGGTACGAGTCAAGGGGAAACCTCCCCAAGTGTCGGCTCCTCTCGTAGCCAAGTTATACGGGAAGGCACCTGCTTTCCTGATTGAAACAGCCGCTGAAGCTCATTTGAAGGTACGACTCAAGGGGAAACCTTCCCAAGTATCGGCTCCTCTCGTGGTTAAACTGTGCGGAAAAGCACCAGCCTCTGAAATGCCAACTGAAGCACCTCTGAATGTGTGGCGTAAGCGGAAACCTTCCCAATCGTCGGCTCCCCTCATAGTCAAGCTACAGGGAAAGGCCCCAACATCTCTCCCAGTGCAGGCTCACGAGCCAATACGGGTCAGACTCCCGAGGAGCTCTCCAGAAACATAGCCTGCCATGGCGTCAACTTCTCTAGTGGCCAAAATTCGGCTTAAAGCCACAGAATCTCCCAAAGCTACTCCGATGCTCACCGATAAGGAGTTAGGTGTTTACATATCTGCTAATATTGATGCTCCATCTCTTGACGATGTAATTCCTCGGGATAAGATCCCATATTTATTAATAAAATATTGTCTTTGAACTACTCTGATCTTCCACATTAGAATGCCATGTATACTTTAGATAATGTCTTATAGTCATTGCAAACACAAATAATGACTATTAATCATATAAATCGAGTTGTCCCGTACCGAGGGGTCAGTTATATAATGACACCCTAGAACTAGGATGAGAAACCTATCATCTTCGGCAAAGTCGAGCGTCATCAAGATCTTCCGCCAGTCAAAACAGAACCGGATACAGGTAGATTGCAAATATACTGGTACACCAATCAAGCAAAGTATCTCATAAAGAAAATAGGCTACGACTTGAAAAGGGGCAAAGGCTCGAACTATGGAAAAGGATGACGTCTTCCCCTACGACTTTCAATTCTAAAAGGGAAGCCTCAAGACTACTACTGCCACACTCGACGGAGAGTAGGCTACATCACACCTCTGACAACCTCAGAGAGTTTAGAAACTGGAGAGGCCATGCACTCTCACTCATCTGAAGCTTCAACTTAGGACTCTGACAATAGCATCGGCTCGATCTGTAGAGAAGTATTGTCAGTCAACATGACATCCTTACATCCTCCGAAAGAAGACGAGTTCTTTAAAGAGGAACCCTGGGCTCAACGTCTAGAAGAGTAATGGGAATCTCATTTTGAAATATGAAAGCCTCCTACTGAATATGAAGTCGAGCAAATCGACTTAGGGGATGAATCCCCGCCTAAACACATCTTCATCAACAAAAGCTTGACAGGAGAAGATCGAGAATCCTTGGTCCAACTTGTCAAAGAATATATTGACGTCTTTGCTTAGAGCTATGAAGACATGTCAGGTTTAGACTGACAAGTCATAATGCACAAGTTTAACATCGTATCTAACGCTAAACATGTTAAGCAGCAACAATGACGCTTTCGTCCTAATATCCTGGATGCCATCGACAAAGAAGTGGATAAACTCATAGAAAATAGGTTTATTCGTGAGGAGCAACACCCAGACTAGGTGGCCAACATCGTTCTCATCACTAAGAAAAATGAAAAGATCTGAGTCTGCATCGACTTCAGGGACCTCAACTTTGCTTACCTGAAAGATGAGTTTCCACTTCCGATCATAGACGTAATGATGGACAACACCTATGCCTTTGAACGGATGTCCTTTATGGACGGATATTCGGGCTACAACCAGATCAAGATGTTTTCGGAAGATGAGAAGCACACATCGTTTAGGACTCCAAAGTGGGTTTTCTGCTACACGGTAATGCCCTTTGGCTTAAAGAATACAGGTGCGACGTACCAGCGAGCTATGAGCACGATCTTCCGTAAGCATCTTCACAAGATAGTCGAATGTTATATTGACGACATCACGGTCAAAAGTCGTCTATGAGGTGATCACTTGCAAGATTTGAGGGCAATCTTCAATCTCATGTGAGCACATCAGCTAAAGATGAACCCAGCTAAATCCTTTCTCATGGTTGTTTGTAAAGAACAAAAGCTTTATTACAAACTAAGAAAAAGAGTACAGGAGTACAATTGATTTTTGGAGAAGTACAACTATAAGAATCTGATCAGAAGACGATCACTTTATCCCTTGGACGATGTGATATTGAAGACACGAGCCTCTGGAGGATGCAATAGCACTTTACCAGGAGATTATGATCACTCTTGATGTTTTGTGATTGATTTGAAACCCTATTTATAGAGTTCTTGAAATAACTGTTTAGTAGTTACTCTGGATTGTATGCACTTCAGGTTACGCGCCTCTTGTTCACTTGCACAAACGGTTGTACTAACTGCTGTGGATGCGTGGCATCATTTGATTGAGATGTGTGTGGTTGTGAACAGTGTAGTGGACATGTTCTATGAAGTTAGTAGCTTGTGTGCCATGTCACTTTATCCTGAACAGCATTTGATCGCCTTGCGCGTAGGCGCAACGTAACAACCTGTACGAGCGATTTGCACTAACTGCTGTAGACGTGTGGCATCGTTTGATTGATATGCGCATGGTCGTGGGCAGTGTAGTGGGCACGCTCTATGAAGTTAATGGCTTGTGTGCCATATCATCCTGTTTTAAAATAAGAGTTGATCAAGTGGCGCCAATTTGTCAGGCTGCGCATAGGCGTAACTCAACGACTAGTGCCTTTGACTAGGTCTTCTGTGTTGTACTGATTATTCCTTTCACTATTCAGTCACTTGCACGAACCAGCTGTTAGCATTAATTACATTCTGACAAAATCTTCTCGAGCGTCGCATTGTACGAAATTCGAAAGGATTTTCCTTAATCTTCGTGCTTAGTTGTCAGGAAATGATGATGCCGTTACAGCTTCTCAAAGAAGTGCGCCACGTGTCGCTCTACGCACCTTGACTCCAGAGCAACCTGCTGTTGGCGCAACCTGATGCTGCACAACTTGATTGTTTGGCACAATATAATTTTTTAATGCCATCTGATGATTTGAATACCTTAATGGATGGCGCATCTTAATTTTTAGGCTCTACAAGACCCCCTTCAAAGTTTTTGAAACTTGAAATGTACTTCAAAGTTTTGAAATACTTTGAATTATGCTAGTTTTGTTTGGATTGTGCCAGTCAATGCTCAACGATCATAATAAATTTCTTCTCGTAAACATTCGATCTCCTCTTCGTCTTCCCGAGTTTTATTGATGATGTTCGGTTTCCTATGGAGAATATGAAACGTTGGTTGGTTATATATATAGGGAGAGGTCCTTATACTCATTCCTCACTTTTGTACTTCTATGGCATCTAAGAAGAAGAAGATGGCGACCGACGTTAATACTGAAGTGAAAGCTCAGGAGACAAGGCCTGACACTGCGCCTATGATCCTGTCCGAGGCTGACCGATCACTGCGAGCAAACAATTTCTTAGAATGCTTTGGATTGACCCCAGCAGTCTTTGATCATCTGAACGGTGGTCCTTCGTCCTCTTCTGATGAGCACGGTGATGCAGAAGGATTTCTTTATCTGATGCGTCGTTCAGGGATTCGTGATATGCGCGGGTTAGGCGCTTCTCTTTGCCAAGCTGTTGAAGAAGACGAGAAGAAGTAATAGTTTTTGTAGGGACGCCACTTTTTCTTTTGTCTTTTGTGCAACTTATTTTATAGGGACTTGTTTTCCCTTTTCTTTTATAAGAAAAGAATAAAAAAATTATTTCTGGCGCCCTTTTGCAAACCTTTTTGTATGATCTGTTTAGTGGCATGTGCCAATGCACCATTTTGACCAACTCAAATGTTTGTTTTTTTTGAAGAACACGTGGCAGTTTTTGTGTGGTTTGAACACCTCTCATTTAGGTCCTTCCCGAGATAGGCTCCTAAAATGACGTGCACGTTCACATCTTTTAAGCTCTTTAAATAGCTGATAGAAGAAATTAAAAAGAAATGTCCATGAACTCTTTTTTTTCATTTTTTCTTTCTGTTGATGGCGATGGTTCTTCGTAAAATCCCTTCGACGGTCAAGAGTTAAATATTCATGAGCCTTTCTGCGCCATCAAAATTCGATGTTGTTCTTCTACATACCGTACCTTCGGATGTTGGTTTTCCATGCTCTATATCATCGACGATCTTCAGCACAAACATAGTTAATTTTGATGGTAAGTCCCAACAAAGAACCAGAAGTTTCTACACATGAGGGCCATTCATGAATTGTGTTTAACTTGTGCCACATTTTTCTGAGACTATTTTAAAGACAGGAGCTGATTTGTAGAAATGAGGCATATGTTGTAGACGTGCGCCTAAAATTCTGAGAAGAGGCGCACACTGCGATCCAGTGCCTGACTTCGGTCAGAGGTGCATGTTTTATCATAGGCGCCTATAGGTTGACTCTGATGATGTGCTCCTGTTGATCAAAGGTGCACAGTTTGATAGATTTTGCTAACTTTTCTTTCTTTGTTGATATTTGCATAAGTCTGGTTGGCAAGCTTCTTCAAAACTGGCATCGGCAACTTGGATGCTGTGGGGAGCATTCTTCTGACACTCACATCAGACAGCTCATGTGATTCTGACACTCAGATCAGACAGCTCAGGACTCACCATGTTCCAGAAGGGTCTTTCTCAGATAGTAGGAAGGGCCTTTATACATGAAAGTTGGACGGTGGAGAGACAGAATTAGGAATCGTATCACGAGGGTGATCTCATTCCTACTTCTCATGACGGGCCATCTCTTCTCTACCAGTTGTATTGACAGCAGCTTATCTTCGAGCTGCTATACTCTAGGGTTCTCCTCTCGTCTTTTTGAGAGAGAAGACCAGAGTTAATTCTGTTGCCTTGCTCGCTGCTTCAGGTCGAGACGACAAGGAACTGGCTTCAACAAGAAGATCCAAAGATGTAACAGACCTTCATTTATTAGATTTGGAATAAAAATCCAAGATGTAATAGATTTTTATCAAGATGTACCTATGTTTTTAAAGAAGGAATAAAGAATGATTTTCTCTTCTTTATTATTTGATTTTGATGTGATGATATAAAAAATAGAATCCATAGGTAATGTGGACGTGAATTCATTTATCTATAGATGATCTTCAAGTCCGCTGGGACTTTTAAGGACAGAATATCATGTCTAAAAAGACTATATCTGCGATAATACAGATCTATCATAATGAAAAGACATCTTTCAAAACAACTTGGATGATTTGGATAAGCTCCACTTGGGATTTTTATTATCTTGTGACTTTATTTACGAAAGAGTAAATAAACGATAATAAATAAAATAGAGATGAAAAGACTGATGAATAAGCATGTCTTTTCGAGGAAAGGTTGTTTCGATTCTCGAGACAAATAGTGAATGAAGATCTTTTCACAAACATGCCTTTTCGAGGAAAGGTTTTTTTCGATTCATGGGACAGAACGTTTGGCTTTCATCTGCCTTTAAATAGTGTGGAACTTTTCTGAAAGCATCATTCACTCCTTTTCTCTTATTTGCAAATGTCTTCAGAAGATTTGCCTGAGGAGACGGAGTTATCCCGAAGCTTGAAACCGTCCTCGACACTCCTTCTGATGAGCCTCTGTTGCCTGCTCAGCCAGAAGTCGGAGAAAGCTCGGCTGTCCCTGGACAGATGCAGGACATTCTTGCCGAACTAGTAGAGCCTGGAAGTATTGACGAGGAAGAAGCTCTGAGGAAGGCTGCCCGTGAACTGCTGGTGCCATCGGACAATAATGTTTTCGAGCTTCTTGTGAAATACGTTTTCAATCAAGCGGGCTCCGGTCCTTGTTAATTTTATGTATTTTCTTCTGTCTAAATTTATGCAAATAAAAAGGAACTTTATTTACATTTTGAGTCTCTGTGTTGATATTTCTTCTTTATGTTCAAATATAATATTTCTTGAGAAATTTGCCATTAATGAGCATCATGGCGACTCGACCATCCATTCCAGTCAATTGATAAGCTCCATTGGAGAAAATTTTGCTTACAACATAAGGTCCTTCCCACTTCACTTCGAATTTGCCTTTGCTCATGTGCGTCATAGTCATAGGACGTCTGACGGTTAGAACTAGTTCTCCTTTTTGAAATGTTCAGACTTTGACTTTACGGTTGAAGGCTTTTGATAGACGAGCTTGGTATAACTCGATATGTTGTTGAGCTAGGAGCCGTTTTTCGTCAAGTGCTTCAAGCTCCTGAAGTCTCAGGCGATTATTATTTTTGGTTGTGAGTTCATTGACAATGGCAATCCTTAGGGAAGGGATCTGGATTTCCAATGGTAAGACGGCCTCATATCCGTATACCAAAGAAAAATGTGTGTAGCCTGTAGGAGTACGTATAGTAGTACTATAAGCCCACAGACATTCTCTAAGCTTCTCACTCCAATTTTGTTTGTTGATAGAAACAAACTTCTTGTGGAACTTGATTATGGTTTTGTTAAATGCTTCTGCCAACCATTTAGTTGCAGGATTGTAAGCTATAGAATCAATATTATTGATCCTGTTGTCATCGCAGAATCGGGAGAACTTCTGAACGATGAATTGTGGCCCATTATAGTGAATAATTCGCCGAGGAACACCGAATCTATAAATCACATGATGCTTGATAAAGTTGATGACGCTGCTTGTCTTGACCTCAGCTAGAGGTATAGCTTCAGCCCATTTTGAGAAGTAATCAGTTATAGCTAATATGAACCGATGTCCTCTGGACGAGGGAGGGTTGATAGGACCGATGACATCTATTCCCCAAGCTTCAAAGGGCTAAGATGCTGCCGTTAGGTGAAGGAATTCTGACGGCTGATGAATAAAGTCAGCGTAGATTTGACATGCTCGGCACTTTCTTGCATACTCGATTGCATCAGATACCATTGGTAGCCAATAATAGCACATACGGCGAATACGATCCTGTAATTTAGGACCAGGTTGATGTGCGACACAAACACCGTCATGAGCTTCACGAAGTATTTGTTTTGCTTCTTCCCCCGCAAGACAACGTAGGAGTAAACCGTCAAACGTTCGTCGGAAGAGTGTCTTTGTAGTATGATTATAGTAAAATCTGAGTGACTGTCGTCGAATTGTTGTAGCCTCCTTGGGATCTTCGGGTAGGATATCATGGACTACAAAGTCTATGAAAGGAGTCCTCCAATCTTCATTAATGGCACAAATTTCAACTAAATTGTTGAATTCTATGTTTGGGTTGTTAACTTCCATGTTTAAGTTATTTTGGACACAAAACAACTCTCTATTAGTGATGACGATCATTTATTGTCTTCTGACGGGAATTACTAATACTGCTGCAAGATTAGCGAGTGCATCAGCTTCTGTGTTACATGCTTGACATACATGCTTGATGAAGAAGCCTTTGAATAAAGTTGCCATCCTAATTGCCGCATCATGATATGGAACCAAATCTTGATGTCGAACTTCGTATGTGCCTCGAACTTGATTGACAATTAATTTGGAGTCTCCGTAAACTTCAAGATATTCAATATCTAATTGTTGAGCCAATTGGAGACCAATCAGCAGATCGTTGTATTCAGCCATACTGTTGGAACATGAGTCAGCTAAAGAATAAGCTCTTTGGATAGCTAACCCTTCTGGCGAGACGAGAACGACTCCAACTCCAGCAATAACAGTACCTTTTGGTCCAATCCTAGTTGCACCATCAAAGAATAAATGCCAAATAAGAATTTCTTTTGAACTCATGTAGGACTCCAAAGTTTTATCTAGAATCTCATCGTAGAGTTTAGATGTTTCGGGAACTGGATGGGCTGCTAGAAAGTCAGCAAGGGCTTGACCTTTAACAGACTTTTGAGGAACATAAACCATATCATATTGTGCTAACAATATGGCCTATGTTGCAAGCCTAGAATTGAGTGTACTGGGCTTCTTCATCAGGACCCTGAGAGGGTTAACTCTATAAATAACATGAATAGTTTGGCCAGTGATATAATGTCTCGTCTTGTGAACAGCGAACATCAAAACTAGACGTTCTTTTTTTACTGGAGTATATCGATACTCAGCTCCAATCATCATGCAGCTAAGGTAGTAGATAACATGCTCATGACCTTCTTTATTCTTCTGAGCTAATAAAGCACCTAAGGAGTGGTCCATTTCTCAAACATACATCAGGAAAGGTATTCCTGATACCGGAGGCACTAGAATTGGAGGGTTCATCAAGTACCGCTTTATGTCTTCAAATGCTTGTTGACATTCTTCAGTCCAAATAAAAGACATGCCTTTCTTCATGAGTTGAGTGAACGGTCTACAGCGTCTAGAGAGATTTGAGATGAATCTCCTGATGTACGCAAGCCGTCCCTGGAATCCTCGTAGCTCTTTTAGGTTGTGTAGAGGATGCATCTCTTGAATGGCTTTGATTTTCTCAGGGTCAACGTGTATACCTTTAGAGGTAATAATGAATCCAAGAAATTTGCTACTAGAGACTCCCAGGAATGACTTGGTGGGATTCATCTTGAGTTGATGCTGGCGCATTAGATCAAAAATAGTTCTCAAATCTTGAATATGGTCTTCTTTCAAACGACTTCTGACAGCAATATCGTCAACATAATATTCAACAGTCTTTCGTAAATAATCACGATAGATGGTACTCATGGCCCGCTGATAAGTTGCACCAGTGTTCTCAAGACCGAATGACATGACAGTGTAGCAATAGACTCCAAGAGAAGTGCAGAAAGATGTATGTTTCTTATCTTATGGATGCATCTTGATTAGATTATATCCTAAAAATCCATCCATAAAGGACATACATTTAAATTCGCAAGTATTGTCAATCATGACATCAGTGATAGTAAGAGGGAATTCGTCTTTGGGACAAGCTTAATTATGGTCTCTGAAGTCGATGCAAACCTGTACTTTCCTTGTCTTCTTCAAAATTGGGACAACATTCGCTACCTAGTCCAGATGTCGTTCTTCTCTGATGAAACCGCAGGCGATGAGTTTTTTGACTTCAGCTTCTATGGCATCCATTATGTAAGGTCAAAACCGACGTTGTTGCTGTTTGACTGGCCTCGCATTTGGCAGAATATTGAGCTTGTGGGTAGCGATCTGAGGATCCAACCCCGGCATATCTTCATAGCTCCAAGCGAATACATCAATGTATTCCCTAATGAGTTGGATTAGTTCTTGTTTATCCACTTTAGGGAGGTTTTTGCTGACAAATATCGGTTTTGGGGTAATTTTGTTCCATTCCTTTACTAAAAAGTACAGAAAGTTCATCTTTCTTCCTGGAAGGACTAAGAATAAGGAGTCCTGTATTGGCTCGAGTAATACTTCATTTTGGGAAGCTTCAACTGCTCTTTTGTAAAGTGGTTCAAAGTTATCTAACATTTTTAAATAACATCGAGTATAATAAAAGACATCAGTATACTGTAAAGGAGATGCTACTTTATTGATTTGTACATCATCATTTACAACATGATTCTTAGCCGTCACAGAAGGCTTAGTAAGGTTGATAACCAGAGAAAGAGAAGGAGAAGGTTGTTACGACGAAGGTCGATAACGAGAGGCTCAGAAGAGGTGAGCTCTCTTTGTTCTTTTTCTACAGCAGGAGGTTGTTTGTTATGAGAGGAAAGATGTATGGTCAATATCTAAGAAGAAGAAGGACAAATAGTACGTCCTTTGACGGGGATCATGATAATATATTTTGAAGTTTTTTCTGATCCTCCTCACTATCTATTGCCAATACAACTTTCATGAACTCCTCTTTGTACATCCGAGATTCCATAAAATATGCTTCAATGCCCCTGAAAGGATTTAAATCAGCTATTTCCTTTTGGACTTCTCTATTGGAATCCACATATTTGAAGCATTGATGTAAAGTGGATGGTATAATATTATGCTCATGCAGAAAGGGTCTTCCCAGCAAAGCATTGTAAGATTATGTACAGGAATTTAATCCCAGGATTGTCGTGATGGTTGTTGAAAGGTTATGTATAGGAATCTTCAATGCATCTAGTAGATTCTTTGGAATGATGCTGAGCGCAGACCCAGGATTGATTAGGATACGATCAACCTTCATGGTATCAACATATCTCATAAAGTAGAGGGGTCGATCATGACGATTATCTTCTAACAGCATATCGTCTTGTGTAAAGGTGATGTTTGGCATTAGCTCCATCACACTATGACAATGAAGGCATGTTATAGGCTCATCCTCGGGTTTCTTGAGAAGTGCTAGACAAGTATCAACTTGCGTTAAAGCGTCACTCAACGTTTCTGGAGTCTTCCTCGAAAGACGGAGTAGCTCAAATATTGACAATCTTGTCGGAGTATTAGCTAGCTGAGCCAGTATATCAAAGTTATACGGCTTCTCAAGTCCCAAGGTTGAAGTCTTCTTCAATACTTTTTTGAAAAGGACGGGCTTTTTTCTTTTGTCGGCTGTCGTCGGTTTACGAAGAGTTGGCTCTATCTGGGGTGACGAAGTTGATGGATTATTGACAACAGGAGAAGATATTGCTTGAGGAGCCTCGAGAGCTGGAGCAGGGTCTTCTTGACCTTTTGAATAGTCTCTTAGGTAAGGTTTCCCAGACCTGGTACCAGTTAAGACTTCTTCCTCGAATACAGGCTCAAAGTACACCATATTACAATTCTTCGCCTGGATCTTATTTCTGGAAGATTTCTTTCGGCAAGATGGAGAGTTTGTCCAATGACACCCCCACTTTTCATAAATAGGGGTAAAATGGTCATTTTTGCATTTTTGGGAATTTTAGAAATTTTTATTTAATTATAATATTATTTGGGGATTTTTAGAGTCGGGTTCGAATACCAGCTCATTCCGACTTGTATCGGTGACCCGGGGTAGCTTAGACTCTGATCGGGACCCAAATTTAAGTTAGACATGGCCCATAAATTCCACTAATTAGTCTGGTACTTTTAGACAATTCTCTCGTAACTTAATCAATCAATTTGTAGATTTTAACTTGTCCTTTTCAACCCCGAAAAATTTCTTAAGTCAATTTTGACCTAAAGGAGGCTTGGAGGGCATTTTGGACATTTGCCAAATGCCTCCAAACCCCCTTCTATGGTCGGCCACTAGGGAGAGACCCTCCCTCTCCATTCACTTCTTCTCCACTCTCAAGTTCTTCCCCCTTTTGTGTTCTTCCCCAAAACCTAGACCTAAACTTGAGATTTCTTCTCTAAATCTCCTCTTTTTCCCTAAATTTCTTCCATAGATCCTCTCTATACCATCAAAGGAGGGTGCTACCAAAGTTTGGAAGAAAAGTGCAAGACGGAAGTGTCCTTTCCACAAGGATCTTCGTATCAGAGAGAGTTTCGTTAGGAATCACTCCTAATAGGTAATTTCCTATCCTCTAATTCATTCTCCTATGAATTTTATTTGGTTTTAGAACCCATAGGAATTACCCCATGGTTGTGTCCCTTTGTGTCAAGGTTAGAGGCCTATGGGAGACTCCTAGGAGAGCTAGAATGTGTGTTTGTGTTTATATATATTTATATGTGTTTGTGTCCATATATATATTTATATATGTGTGTGTGTCCATATATATATTCATAGGTGTGTTTGTGTCTATATATATATATATATATATGTGTGTGTGTGTGTGTGTGTGTGTGTGTGTGTGTGTGTGCAGGCCTCTCTCGGGGCCGCCTCCACCCCTCTCCTCCTCGCCATGGCGACCCCCTCTGATCTCCTAGCCGTCCTCCCCCGTCTCTTCGCTTGCTCCGCGCCCGGCCCTGCATCCCCGACTGCGCCCGCCGCCTCTCCCTCCTCCCTCCCTATCTTTCCATGCCTCCTCCCCCCCGGAGCAGCTCGGTCCCGGCCGTAGCTGCCCCTTCCCCCGTTCTTCCGCCACCCCCTTCCGCCTCTCCCCGTCAGATCCCCCCCATCTTCCCTTTGGCGCCTCTCCGGCTTCGTCGGCGTCCGACTCGGCCTCCTGCTTCCCTCTCCCCCGAGAGTCCCCCGGGCTGGCCGGAGCGCCCCCCTCCCCCCTCCGCGTCTTCCGGGGCTTGAAACCCCCTCCTCGGGAAGCCTACCGGTTTTCCGCCCATTCGCTCAGGCCCTTTCGAATTCCTTCCTGGAGTTGCGTGCGGGGGGCCACGTGCCCCCCTCGGTTACCGCCCCACGTGGGGAACCGTACGTGGGTGGCCACGTGCCCATGTGCAGTCCACCTCCCGTTCATATGCGCAGTCCTTCCTCCCTTCATCCGTTGGCGCAGTCCACCTCCTGTTCGCTGGCGCTGTCCACTGTCCCCGAGCGCAATCCATCTTCAGTTGGGGTTCTGACCCCCTCTTGCACGGTTTTATGGAGGGGGCCTGGCGCTGTTCAGTTCTCCCCGATCTCTGGCCTCGCGCCCATTTTGGGTGCATCCTCTGGACTGAGTAGGGGCGCATCCCCGCACCCGTGGGTAGCCCCCCTCTTCGCCGGGTTGCGCAGTCTCTTGGGGGGATGAGGCGTCTCCTGGCGCTGTTTTCGATCTTCTGTCCACTGGTCACATGGCCAGGAGCTGTGGCTATACACCTTTTGGTGCGGTAGCGTCTGCCCGTTTGGGCTCCACATCCGTCCCGAGCGGGGTCGCGTCCCAGTTGGCGCACCCTAGGCTGGCCCCTGTTCTCACAGCGGGTTGGGCTTCTCCCCCAGTGTCATCTTCGGGCGCAACCCTTCACCTCCCCCTTGAGCTACCTACAGGCGCAAACTATCTTCTACCCCCAACCTTGCCGAATGCGCCGAGTGCGGGTTCAACCTATTTTTCGTCCCCTTCCCTCTTGCCGGGCGCAACTCTCTCCCCCATCCCCACGACCCAGTACGCCGGGAGTGGGCCTTCCCCTCTCTCCCCATCCGCTCCCCTCTTTCCCACCATCCCCGACGGCAGATGTGATGTTACTCTCTGATGCGGCAGGCCTGCTGGGAGCTTCTCCCGCCGCCACCCATCCCTGCCCTTTTTGGGTCCGCCGAGCGCGCTCCCTGGGATCATCCGGGATCAGCCCCCTCCTCTTCCAGTCGTGAACCTCCCCATTTTGGGAGCTGTGTCTTCTAGAGCCCCTCCTCTTCCGGCCCACCCAGCCCCAGGCATCCCTCCTCGTCCACCTTCTTCATATGCCGACATCCTTCGTCCCGATAGAGCTCCCAAGCCGGGACTCCTGTTACCGGACGTTCCACTTCCAGATGTCGAATTCCCGCAGGCATCGCCCATGCCGACTGTGTCGTTCTCCGACCAGGAGCTCTCGTCCCTGGCCACCTCCTTCCCCTACTCCTTTGTCCTCAAATTTTTAGCAGGCTGCCCCAAGCTCGCCAGGGTGACCGAGGTTATCGCTAGTTGGCGATTATCGGCGGAGTACATGGTATCCCTCCTAGATCCGAGGCATATTCTGCTACACCTTTCTTCCGAACTAGACCACAGGACGGTGTGGGCCAAAAGTACCGGGCGGGTTGACTCCCTCCAGATGAAGATCATCAAGTGGTCACCGCGCTTTAACTCCAAGGAAGACTCACCGACAGTTGCCGCCTGGGTCACCTTACCCAATCTCCCCCTCGTCTGCTTCGTTCCGACAGCTCTAAAGCGTATTGCCAATTCATTCGGAACTTATGTGGCCACTGCAGACGAGACTAGCAACCTGACAAAAGATCACTATGCCAAGATATGTGTGGAACTCGACCTCACATCAGACCCTCCCAACCATATCCTCATTGAACTTGGCAACCAAACACACACTCAGCAAATCATCTACGACAACCACGTGATCTTCTGCACCCACTGCCATCTACGTGGTCACCTTTCAAAGCACTACCACCTTCTCCATCCAGAGTTGAAAAAGAAACTAGAGAGAGCCGATCCCCACCCAAGAAAGAACCAGCGCCACAATCTTGTCCAATCTCCTCTGCTTCCTCTCCTGAGCTCCTACACCAGATTCAACTCCAGTAAAGGCAAAACCAGCAGAGCCAAGTCAGCAAAAACTGTAGTGGTACCCTACCACTCACCTACCCCTTCCCTGGCAAATCAATTCAGCGCTTTCGCGTCAGACACCATAGACCCCCCCCCCCAAGAATTGGTCGGTCATGCTGTCATCGACCAGGACCCCGGAACGGCCTCAGAGGACCTCAGCACTCCACCAGAGAACTCAGATGAATCATGCCTAGCACCTCCAATAGCCTCTGACCTGCATTCCTCCCCCATCGAGGCTCTAGCCATCCTCGGGCCAGAGCAGGATTTTAGAGGTCGTCAGGTCCTTGCCGCTGGATTCCCTCTCCAAGCGGAAGGGGACCAGATCGGCATTACTGACGACTCCCTCCTCATCCCCCCAGAGTAACCCAACCTCGACTCAGCAGGAGAAATGGTCTTTCCTCCTCATAGCAGCGAGGACTACTCCTTCGGAACTTCTTACAAGAAGTCGGAGGAACCACCCATCACCAACCGGAACACAGACACTAAAGGGACCGCCAAATCCCTGTCCGTACAAACTAGGTCCGCTGCGAAGCGGTCCAACCAACCCCTCCCAAAGCTCCAAAAATGCTGAATATCCTCTCCTGGAATGTCCACGGCCTGGCGAACAAACCTACGATGAGGAGACTCACCAGCATCAAGAAAACCAACAAAATCGACATCTTGATCATCATCGAACCCAAAATCTCTTCCGAAAGGCTCAAATCCATTCAACAGCAGTTAGGCTTTCACTCGGCCATTGCCGGCAGACACGACATCTGGATCCTCCACTCCAAAACAGTCAATATGGGCGTCATCTATGATTCCAGTCAAGCCCTTTCTTGCTGGATGGAACATCCTCTTATCCCCAATCGCGCCATCCTTTCTGCGGTTCACGGCAGTTGTGACATTGCTGAATTTAGACTCCTTTGGCATGATCTCCTGGATACCTATCACCAAAACCACAACCTCCCATGGCTGTGCATCGGAGATTTCAACGCTATCACCTGCAGAAAAGAAAAGATTGGTGGCCGTCCTCCCCCTCTCCCTGCCATGCAAGACTTCAACAACTTCATATTCAACTCCCACCTTACCTCCCTTCCGTTCACCGACAACGCTTTCATCTGGTGCAATATGCAGGAAGGCGACCACTGGCAATTCTCCCGACTTGATAGGGCGTTAACGAACGCCCATTGGCTTGACATGGGGACTGTCTCCAAGCTTTCACACCTTAACGCCACCGAATCTGACCATGCCCCCCTGTTTGTGGGAATCACCAGCAGATCCAACCTTTCTAGAAAGAGCTTCCACTTCCTGGAATTCTGGAGCGAGCACCCTCAATTCTTAGGGGTCGTCACGGAAGCGTGGAACAGCACGGACTCCATTGATCCCCTGTATCGTGTGGCCACCAAGCTCCAGGCTACGAGGAAAGCTTTGACAGCTTGGAGCAAGCAAGCTTACAGGGATATCTTCCAAGCCATTCGTGAGGCGGAAGACGACGTTACCAGGGCTGAAGCGACTTACATAGCCAACTGCATGCCTGATACCCGGAAAGCGCTGAATCTCACTAAAGCTATCCTCAAATTCAGACTTAAGATCGAAACCGAATTTTGAAAGCAGAAAGCCAGGATCAAATGGGACAGCGAGGGGGAGAACAACTCCAATTTCTTCTACGCCTGCGTCAACGGACGGAGACAAAAACTCACTCTCTATCAGATTTCCACCGACAACGGCACTAGCATCTCCAATCAAATGGGTATACAAGCGGAGGTCGCGAAATTCTACTCCAAACTTTTTTCCAAGGAGACGATTATTAAAGACAACACCTTTTTGGACGGGGTTCCCCACCTTATCAGCGACACCGACAATCACCTGCTTGAACAGCCTCCCTCTGAGGAAGAAGTGAAAGTTGTTGTATGGGCCCTCGACGAGTACAGTGCCCCAGGGCCAGACGGATTCTCAGGGGTATTTTTTCGTACGTGCTGGGATATCATCAAGTCTGACATCCACAATGCGACCTCCGCCTTCCTCCAAGAAGCCACCTATCCCAGAGCCATATCGAGCACCAACCTCATCCTCATCCCAAAGAAAGACAACCTAGAGACTTTTTGTGACTTTCGCTCCATCAGTCTCTGTACCTTTACTAACAAGATCATCTCCAAGATTATCGCTTCCCGAATGGCAGACCTTCTTCCCAAGATCATCTCGGAGGAGCAGAGCGGGTTCGTTCGGGGGAAAAATATCCAAGACAACATCATGCTAGCTCAAGAGTTAGTCACTTGTATGAAATTTTCGGCCAGAGGGGGCAACATAGCTATCAAACTAGACATGGAGAAAGCCTACGACAGACTCGACTGGCAGTTTATAATCTGGGTCTTCAGGGCATTCGGCTTCTCCGAAACCTGGACCAACGTGGTGTGGAGATCTATCAGCGACTCATGGTTCTCTACGGTTATCAACGGCCAAGCGGATGGGTTCTTTAAATATACCCGAGGGGTCAGGCAAGGGGATCCGCTATCCTCCACCATCTTCATCATTACGGCGGACGCTTTGAGCTGAAACCTTAACAAAATGATGAACACCCCCAATTTCTAGCACTACCATACGGCTAGCGGCTGTCCAATCGTCACCCACCTAGCATTCGCTGACGATATCCTCATTTTCTCAGCCGGGGACTCTGGGTCAGTGGAAATCATCCACAATACGCTCTAAATCTATGAAAAGTGTTCAGGTCAGAAGATCAACCCGGATAAGAGCGTCATCTACACCCACCATAAGATCAAGAGAGAGAAAGTGGATAGCATTTTGACCACCACATCTTTCTCCATCAAACACCCTCCTTTTCTCTACCTTGGGTGCCCTCTAGTGTATGGGAAATCCAACGCCGGGATCTTCGAGAGTTTGACCAAATGAATCAGGAAAAAGCACGAAGGCTGGCATAATGCCATCCTATCTCCAGGCGGCAAGATTATTCTCATCAACCACGTCCTCACCTCCATTCCCATCTACACCCTGGCAGCGTGCTCTCCTCTCAAGAAAGTCCTTTCCTACATCGAGAGCATCTTCAGTAATTTTTTATGGGGTTACAACGGCGGCCACGAGAAGCACCACTAGGCCAGTTGGGACACCATGGCTCGTCCTACGGACGTGGGGGGTGTGGGGTTTACCAAACTCTCTCACATTATAAATGCCTCCTCGATGAAGTTGTGGTGGACGCTTCGTACCAGCAAGAACTTACGGTCCAGGTTCATGAAGGCCAGATATTTCAAGCACATCGATCCATCTACGGCTACCGCCAACAGCAGATCATCCGCGACCTGGCGTCGCATTCTTTACGGTCGGACCCTTGCCGAACTAGTAATCTACTTTACGGTGGGCATCGGGGATGCCTCACCATTCATGGAATACTGGATTGGCGACTTCCTGCTTACTCCCACCCTGGTGGCCCCCAGAAACAAGACTATCAAGGATCTTTGGGACCCTCCTAATAACTCCTGGGATTGGAGTAAAGTCAGGTCTTGGGCTGGGCCCGATGTGACCGACCTCATTCGTTGCAGCTGCTTGAGGATCAGTCCGGATGCTGATAAGCTCTTGTGGTCGCACGACGGTTCTGGCGCCTTCTCGGTTAAGTCTGCCAGAAATGTCATCCTGGGTAACACGGCCATGTCTTCTACCATTGCCTCGTTCTGGCAGACATGCATCCCCAAGAAGTGGTCTTTTCTCATCTGGAGAGCCCTACGCAATATCCTCCCCACTGACGGCAAGCTCAATGCCATCGGGTTCAGCCTCGTCTCTGCTTGCACGTGCTGCTCGGATCAAGAATCGGAAACAGCCAACCACATCCTCAGTCAGAGGGACCTACTGTTTGCCATTAAAATCGTTTGATTGCAAATCTTAATACAAACAGAATAGTGTTACAATATAGGACTTCGATGTAGTCCTAGGAGTATACTTTTGTTTAATCTGGGTCCTAAGTGCCAATGGAGCGAGTGGTAATGCGTTGACTCCGTTGACGGGCTGACGACGGTTATCGGTTCTCTGAAGGTGTAGATTGCTCTGGGTGCTGGAGCTGGCTGAGAGGAGGAAGACGTTGAGTGTCTGTATCTGTCTCTCTGATGATCACTGTCTGGATTGTTCGTATGTATGTCTCTGTCTGTGTGTGTAAGGAGGGGATGGTTCCTCCTTTTATAGCTGGGCAGGTTGACTGCTCATGCGCGCATATGTAGGATGCGCCCGTGCGTAGGGACGCCACGTGGAGATTGCTGATGGAGGCGCATGGACGATGCGCCCTACTCGCGGGGTTGAACTCTTCATACTGCTGTTGTGAGCCGGCACGTAGCAGAGGAGAAGATCTTTCTGTTGCTGAGATCTTGGATGAGTTGAGTCAAAGGACACGTGTCGTCGACCCACGGCTCGGAGATCTCTGATTTGGTGGAGGGAATGATTTGGGGGAATGCGCCTTGGATTGGGCGCATGATGAGATTTTGGCTCGTGACCTTTAGGAGTCACGAGCCGTTCTGGGCGCATGGCTTTTGAGGCGCATGCAAGCGACTTTCCTTCTGTCTTTCGGGATCAGAGATCAGTCTGGGGCGCATGGCTTTTGAGGCGCATGCAAAGCTTCAACTGGAGACTATTCTTCTGTCTTTAGGGATGAGTGAAGGGTCTGAGGCGTATGGCTTTCGAGGCACATGCAGGTTTGGGCGCATGGCCGCGGAGGCGCATGCGGGTGGTCGAGTGGCCACGTGGCAGTAGCCGTCGGGATAGAGTCATGATGATGCTGACGTTGTCGAGCTGTCAGCCGTTCAGACTTGGGAAGGCATGCTGCCAACTCTGTCAGTTCAGTATTTAATGTTGGTGACATTCGATGGACAGCTGAGTGGGCGCGTCGGTTGACGTTCTACTAGCCGTATGGAGATGCATCCCCTTTGATGCGCTCGGTACAGGGCACATCTGTGGGAGGTGCTTGGTGTTTGAAGGGGTGTGATGCGCTGTCCAACCGGCGCATCCAACACATCTTTAATGATGCGGCTGTTTCGCTTCTCGAGTGCTTTTAAATAGCCGTTTGGCTGAAGTCGAGGCGTCCGATTCATCCATTTAATGTGAGTTTATTGCTCAGAACTCGGAGAGCCATCCACTTGGCGCGTGGGTTTGATCTGCCCGACCTATAAATAGTGGCATGGAGAGAAGGTTTGCCTCTCATTCCCTCACGTCTTTCCAATATGAACTCAGGTTCTCGGGTGCATTCTGTTGACGAAGTGCTCCCGAGGGTGAAGATGAGACGCCATGTTGTCATTGATGCTCTTGAAGGTGACTGTTACATCCAAAAGACGGAGTCGAGGGCTTCTGAGGTAGGCGGAAGGTGCTTGTTGCATCCAAAGATGGGGATGCCCGGGCCTCGTCTCCGTTGTTTCGGAAGAGCCGTAGATCGGAATGGCGGTGCTAGGCTCTCTCTTCCTTCAAAGTGGGTGTCGCCCGCTCTGACTGTGTTGAAAACTGCCTTTCGCCGTGATTTCGATCACGGTCTTCCTTGGCCTTTAGAGGCTCTTTCGAAGCCTCCCCTGGCCACAGCTTTGCGGTGCTCTTCTCTTCCTTGGTTCCAGCCAGAGGGTTAAATGCTTTGTGTATCGAAGCATTTATCAGGCGAGCCTGGTTGGAAGAGCGGCACATAACTGGGCTCTGCTCGGCCAGGTGAGCCTGGTTGGACTGAAAGGATGCACATAACTGAGCTGCTGAAGAGATGGCGGGATGCGCCTGGTTGGAGGCGCATGACATCTGCTGCGCCTAACTGGCAGCGCATGGTGACTGGCAGCACATGATGACTGCTGCGCCTATCTGGAGGCGCATGGTGGCCGCTGGCCGTAGACTTAGGATCTTTTCTTTGTAAAAATTCTTCTTTGTACAACCTTTTCTAGACATGTAATAGACTTTTATATATAAATAAAAAGTCCTTCTTCAAATGTCTATGGTTAATGACTTTGCTGTGAAGTGTTCTGTGCGAGTCCTGGCGCATGTAGTGTCTGGCGCATGGTCTTTCTGGTTGTGAAATTCCATGCTTCTACAAGACCCCCTTCAAAGTTTTCAAAACTTTTGAATAAGTTTTGGAATACTTTGAATAAGAAGCATGGCGATCAGGGCGCATGACTGTTGGGGCGCATGCCTGTTCAGCCGCATGCTCTTCTCAATTAATGAATTTGATAATGCCTCGGTAACCGAAAAGATTAATGATGATCTTTTGGTTTTGTCTGCTGCTATCTTCACAAGACCCGAGGCGACGGCTGAGATCACTCGTCATCGGTTCACGCGTGCGACCACGGCCTATAAATAGGTGAGAGGTGGAGAGAGAGAGAGTTCTTCTACTCTGTGCCTTTGCCTCCTTTAGAGTTATTTCTTCAAAACCCTAACTTCTTCCTCTTTGTTAGAATGGCTCCCAAGACTCCTCGCGGCGGTGTCAGCAAAGGAAAGGGGAAGGAGAAGGAGCCCGTAGAGGCTGTCGTGAGTGACATTCCTTGCCCGCCTATCGAAGTTCGACCGGTGGTAGTCGGTGAGCTTTATTGTCTCCTATCGATGTTGAAAATTTTCCCGCCGACGTGCATAGGCCCAGGCCTTTATCATGCACCGTGGCTTTAATTGCTGAAGTGCATGGGTTTTACACCCTGATGATGTGCCGAAGCCTTCGCTGACGCGCATGGGCCCACGCCTTGATGATGCGCTGAGGCTCCTTTTTCAGATGCGCTTGATACGCGCATCTGACGAGCATGAAGCTGTCAGTGTCGATGACTATCCCACTCTTGAACGAAGTGCTCCTGGACGCTGCGCTCTGTCAGATGGGAGTAGATTATGATGAAAAGGTGATAAACCCTGCTCAAGAGGCTATTATGTTGGATCAGCATCCCGAAAGAATGATTCAAATTCGGGAACAACATCACGGGTTCCTTAAACGGATGATGGAACGTGGCGTTCTGAAATCCGCCACTTCCGATAAAGTAACCTTCTTAAAGCCCGAGTTCCTGTTCGGGGACCGCCTTTCTTCTACTGAAGCCCAGGTGCTGAAGGTCAAAGAAGACTGGTTCTTTACAGCCAAGGGCGTGCATATGACCGTCAGGCAGCTTGAACGTCAATGGCCTTTGTTAACTTTCTGTCGACTTGCTTCTAAAAGGAGAATGTCCTGGGACATTACCCCATCTCAAGGAGGAGCGATAATAGGCGTCATCAGAATTGATTCTTCTTCTGATCAGAGGGATACTCTGGTCGCCTCGTGAGCTGGAACCTCTTACACCTGGCGGACTCTTCGTCCTGGGAGTATTTATAGCGATGTTCCCGTCAATACTTTTGCCCTGGGTGCCTCAACTTTTGCTCGTCGCATGTTGTTGATGGAACAATCATACCCTAAGGAAGAATTTCGGGTAGAGGGTTGGTGTCATTATGTTTCAAAATGGGACAAACTGACATACTGGATCCTGTCGCGGTTTCAGACTGAGCTCCAAGAGATTGGGCTGACGGCCGCGATCCGCGCCACTCAGGCAGGTGTAGAGATTAACAGGCACATGTTCCTTGCTCTTTTGGAAATGTTTGATACCCATACCGGGACCTTCTTCACTCCAATGGGGGAGCTAGGGCTCGCGCTTCATGAGATGTACGAGGTATCGAAACTCCCCTGGGGATCGGAACCTTACGAGGAGTACTTCCCGACCAATGAAGAATTCCAGGTCTTGGGAGACAAAGCTGATGAGATGATGGCTGTCTTCAAAAAAGTAGCGAGCCATTACTACTATATGCAGAAGAAGGACAGGGGCGGGACGCAGCCTCATGTGACTGCTTGGAGAGATCACGTCTTTAGGCAGGACAAAGAGGAACCTTCTCACTTTTTTACCCCGCCGGCACTTTCTCGTAACGAGGTGCTTTCTGAAATGAGCAGATTAGGCGAGAAGAATCCCTTGGAGAGCGAGGACCAGCAGTCGGATGAACGCTCCTATAGCTGTTTTTGGCATCTCACCTATCGGATGTCGCCAAAAGCAGTATTAGTCTCGTATCTTATGATTTGGCTCCGGGACCACGTCTTTTCAGGCGTGTCTGGCTCTGTAGAGAGGGTAACTCGGAACTTAATTCTGCCGGCCGTGAAGTTAGCTTTCGGTCGTCCTTTAGCTTTACTCCCCGCAATGGTGTGTAACCTGTTGCGGGGTCTTCGTGAGTTCGCAGGAGATGTCGTTCACGAATGGGGCAAAAACAACAACTTCCCGCGTGTCGAACTGCCGTTTCATTATTTGATGGGGTGGTTAATTTTGCACCATCCCAATATGATGAGCCCGGGTTCGGAGGAAGACTACAGGTCCGGAGATGCATTCCTCCGGCGTTTCCATCGGAGGAATTGGTTACACACCGGTGTTCCTGTTTGCAGGAAAGTTTTATCCCATCTTTAGGGATGGGAGATCGCCAAAGTTGGTCCTGTCTTCTCCGATTTTGAGGCCAACGAAGATCTGGTGGACTCGGGTGAGGATGCCACCACTCTGTCTCCATGGGGATTCCGCTGGTTGCAAAGTATCTAGCCGTCCCATTTGGTATATCGAAACAGGAACCAGTGTTACCTGGAACCATATCTGCCGAGCCGCTTTACGAGGCAATTCGGGTACGCCCAGTTGATGTTGGATAATCCCAGTATCACCTTGGGGTATGCTAGAAGTTTGCTGGATGGTGCACGAGCTTGGCATTACTATAATGCCGGATGTACTGGAGCCCGCTTTACGCTCTCCGTCCAGAATCCGCGGCCGTCGATTCTCTACTCAGCTGCCAGATTTTACTGTGCTATGGCTGCTCCGCCCACCGGATATGATAGGGAGACCAGTTTTATTGCAGGCACCCATTTAGCGGCGGGTGCAGACACTTTGGCGAAGGCTCGGTCATACCGTCCGCCCGAGTTGGGTCGAGGCGCCCCCGCCGTATCTACCGGGGGTCAGGGAAGACCCTCGGTTGATCAAACGAAAAGGGGTGCAGATACAAAAGTCGACTCTCCTGTATCGAAAAAGCAGAAGAGGGCGTCGTCACCGACGGTGTCCTCGGACTCCGCATCTGCAGAGGTAAGAGTCCTGTAAGGTTTGATTTCAAGTTCAGCTCCTTATGTAATCATGCTTTTCCCCTTGTTGTGTAGGAGCCGCTGATAAGAAAGCCTCGCACTCCAAAATTTGGTGGGAGCAGGCCAAAGGAGATGGTGGACTCGTCTGACATGCGTATTCTACCTACTATGATATCTTCCATGGAGGAGAATACCGAGGGTGTTGCTGTAGAGATTCCAGCCTCTTCGGATTATGTCAGACGGGAAGCTGAGGATGCAGCAGCTTCTGAGAAGGTGAAGGCCACAGCGTCGGCCTTGGATGACGTTGCCGTAGATCCGCAAGAGTCTACTGCGGGGGCAACAGATATGGTTGGGGCAGAGGAGAGGGTTGATTCCCCTCCTTATCATGATGAGGGAAGGTCGGCTGGATCATTGCCGAGTCCTACCCCGGCTTCAACCGTAGAAGTTGAAGCGGCTACCGATCAGGAGGTAGCGACAGATTCTGTCCCAGTGGAGGGACTTGATGACGAGACCCGTCTGCCGGTCACAACCGCTGAGGCGGGTCAAGAGACGAGTGATAATTTCCCCTTTCTGCCAAGGGAAGTACCAGTTGTTGATAGGACGTTGGGGGTCGAAGAGGTGGCCGTTGACGTCGGTGGTTCCTCCGGGCTTGAGAAGGGTGAGGGTGTGGAACCCCCTGTTGCCCCTCCTACTTGGGGTACTATTTCGACGCCTGTGCGGGCTTCCTCTGTTCCTTCGGCTCCTCGGGCTAGTAGTCCAGCCCCCGTTGATGAAGAGCTCGTTGATACTGAGGTTCAAGCCTCGCAGGTTGAGGTTGGCGGATATTCTTCCGGTTCACAAACTGTTGTAGCTCCTCCAACTCCTGCTATGACGCCGCAGGTCCTGGCGGATGCAGACGAGTATATGAAATTCCTCGTCGAGGGGGTATACAAAATACTGCAGAAGGGTGTTTCTGCTGTAATGGATGCCAATGGAAGCTTTGCAACGGCAAGAACTTTAGCAATGCCCTGTATCGAGCTGATCCGCATTCACCAAGGCCACGACCATATGGCCGAAATTCTGGAGGCTTCGGTGATCGAGCTGGACGAGCGGCTTGCGGAACTTCAGCGCATCCAGCGAAACGACCTCTCTGTCCTGATAGATGCGGAGAAGGGGAAGCTGATTGCCGAGATCGAGTCTTCGTACCAGGCCACTGTGGGCCTTTGGGAGCGCGAGGTGGCTGAGACTGAGGCTGCGGTAGAGCAGTTGTCTCAGTCCATGAAGACGACGGTGGAAACTCGAGCTGCATTGGATGCTAATATCGCGAAGATCGACACCCAGAAGCGCCGTCTTGAGGACCAACGAACCCGACTCCAGTTAGATGTCGAGCGTGTCCGGGCTGAACACGCAGCATTCCAGAAGGAAGAAGCGGCCTTTAAATAGCGGACTCTTGTCTTGGCGCAGCAGCGACAACAGTTTGATGAGAAGCATGCGAGTGATACTTCCGCTAGGGCTGTTGAATTGATGCGCCAAGAAGCTGAGCGACGAGTCCTGGCGACTGTGGAGGCCCGCGCAGTCGAGTTAAGACTTCGAGTCAGGGAGCTCTCAGCCCATCCTGGGGAGGTTCAGGGACCGTAGCTTTTTCCTTTTTTATGTTCTTTTATAACCCTTTGCTGGGGGATAGTGTAATTTTTGTACTCTCTCTTTTCAGAAAATAAAGAAGTACATAACTTTTTTGTGATGTGTTCATTTTTTTGTTATTATGAACCTGATGATTTGTGTGGACCTATTATCTTTTGCGCACCTTAGTTTTTAGGCACAGATAATAAGTTTGAAGGAACCGACATGTTTGCTCAGAGGTAATGTGGACGTGGCAATCATTAGGGTTCAAATGATAGAATCATCCTACTCAGAGGTGTGATGGACATGGTAGGAATGATCCTGAGGGATACGCTGAACAACTCAGAGGTGATGTGGACATGGAAGTTCTGCGATCAATGTACGACAATGCAGGGGTTGTTTGTACGAGATATTTACTCAGAGGTAATGTGGACGTGGTAAACATGAAGGGTAGCGTCGGCTTACGTAGAGTAAGAGTCCGCTTTGTAGGGTGTAGAAAAACAACTCAGGGGTAATGCGGACGTGGTTGTCTTTCTACCGAAGGATGCCACGGAACAGCTGGGTTCCAGAGGCGTATGAGTTTGTGGAAGGAGATTGTGTGTGAGCCCTGATGATTGGGCCCACAGATCCTCTTTTGGGGAAGTACATGTCTGAAGGATGTCAAGAATAGTACTTCTTTAGGAACTTGCCATTGATGGGCATCATGAACAAGTCCCCATTGGGTTTGGCGAGGCGGTAAGCACCGTTTGAGTATACCGTCTCTATGATGAAAGGTCCTTCCCACTTGGGTTCGAACTTTCCTGGTGTTTTGTGAGTTAACACCATCGGCCTCCTGACTGCCAGAACCAGGTCACTAACTTGGAAAGTCCTCTGTTTGACCTTCTTGTTGAAAGCCTGTGATATACGGGCTTGGTAGAGTTCGATACGTTGTAGAGCTAGGAGACGCTTCTCATCGAGTGCCTCCAGTTCCCACAGACGACGACGTTGATTGTCTTCTTCTGTGAGTTTATTTGTTATTGCTACGCGGAGTGAGGGTATCTGGATCTCGAGGGGCAGTACCGCTTCGCTTCCGTAGACTAGGGAGAATGGTGTGTTGCCTGTCGGGGTCCGTACCGTTGTGCGGTAGGCCCAGAGGCATTCGCCAAGCTTTTCATCCCGGTCGCGTTTATTAGACGACACGACCTTTTTGAGTAGCCTGACGATGGTTTTGTTGAACGCCTCTGCTAACCCGTTTGCTGCCGGATTATAGGCGATGGATGCCACATTTTGAATGCGGTTCTTGTCACAGAACCTGCTAAAAATGTGGCTGATAAACTGAGGACCGTTGTCATGAATGATCCGCCGGGGTACTCCAAAACGGTAAATGACATGGTGTTTGGTAAAGCTGACCACCCTGGAGCTCTTTACTTCCGCCAATGGGACTGCTTCTGTCCATTTGGAGAAGTAATCGGTGATGGCCAGGATGAAGCGGTGTCCTCTTGATGAAGGAGGGGTGATAGGTCCCACGATATCCATGCCCCAGGCTTCGAAGGGCCAGGAGGCGACTGTAGGATGTAGTGGTTCAGACGGTGTATGTATGAAATCAGCATAGAGTTGGCATGCGTGACACTTCTTAGCATATTCAACAGCGTCGGCGGCCATGGTTGGCCAGTAGTAGCCCATACGTCGCAGTCGATCCTGTAACTTAGGACCGGGTTGATGAGCTCCGCAAGTTCCGTCATGAGCTTCTCGGAGGGCTTCGGCTGCTTCTTCGTTGGACAGGCATCGAAGGAGGAGCCCATCGAAGGAACGTCGGTACAGCGTTTTAGTAGCTGAGTCGTAGTAGAATCGAAGAGAGCGTCTCCTGACTGAGACGGATTCCTTCGGGTCCTCTGGAAGAATTCCATAGACAGCAAAGTCGATGAACGGGAACCTCCAGTCTCGGACATTAACACTAGTGTTCGTCGGCATGGCGTGGGCCACTTGCAAGCACAGGTTATTTCTGGGATAAATCAAGTCTCGGCCTGTTACCGTGACATAGTGTTGAGTCCCAAAGGGCGCTGCCAATGAGGCTGCGAGGCCAGCCAGAGCGTCAGCCTCCAAGTTTTGTAGACGAGGCACGTGTTCGATGAAGAACCCGGTGAAGGTTGAAATGATGTTCAATGCAACTTCATGGTAAGGGATCAGATCTTCATGGCGAACCTCGTACTGTCCTCGAATCTGGTTCACGACGAGTTTTGAGTCACCGTAGGCTTCCAGATGGTCCACCCCCAGCTGTTGTGCGAGTTGGAGTCCCATGACGAGTGCGTTGTACTTGGCAACATTGTTGGAGCACGGCTTCGAAAGGGAGTAAGCACGCTGGATGACCAGCTGATCGGGGGAGACTAAGACTACCCCGACTCCTGCGATGATTTGGTCTTTGGGGCCTGTTCTCGAAGCGCCATCGAAAAATATCCTCCAAACGGAGCTTCCTTCGGTGACGTTGGATTCTTGGACCTCATCCGGGATGTCTTCATAGAGTTTTGAGGATTCTGGGATGGGGTATGCAGCTAAAAAGTCAGCCAGAGCTTGACCTTTAACAGCTTTTTGCGGGACAAACACCATATTATATGGTGTTAGCAAAATCGCCCATGTGGCTAGCCGAGAGTTTAATGATCCTGGCTTCATCATGAGGACTCTGAGTGGATTGACTCGGGACATGACATGAATTGTCTGGCCCGAGACATAATGACGAGTCTTCTGGATGGCAAACACCAAAGCCAAGCACTCCTTTTCAATGGGGTTGTACCGGTGTTCGGCCCCGATGAGCGTTCGACTGAGGTAGTAGATTGCTTGCTTATAGCCTGTATCGCTGTTTTGAGCCAGCAGAGCGCCAAGGGAATGATCCATGGCACGGACATAAAGAAGAAATGGTTTGCCCGCGACAGGTGCCACCAGGACTGGTGGGCTCGTCAAGTAGGCTTTGATGTCGTCGAAAGCCTTCTGGCATTCCTCTGTCCAGACATAAGAGACTCCCTTCTTCATGAGCTGAGTGAAGGGTTGACATTTACCGGAAAGGTTTGCTATGAACCTCTGGGTGTATGCCAGACGTCCCTGCAAGCCTCGAAGTTCTCGAAGATTCTTCGAAGGGTCCATATTGAGGATGGCTTTGGTCTTCTCAGGATCAACATGAATGCCTTTCGCCGTGATGACAAAGCCCAAGAATTTGCCGCTAGAAACCCCCAGGAAGGATTTAGCGGGGTTCATCTTGAGTTGATGTGCCCGTATGAGATCGAAGACTGTCTTCAAATCTTGTAGGTGATCTCCTTTGAGGCGGCTCTTGACTGCGATGTCGTCAACATAGCATTCGACTGTTTTGCGAAGATGTTGACGGAAGATGGTGCTCATAGCTCGTTGGTATGTTGTACCGGCATTTTTCAAGCCGAAGGGCATTACTGTGTAGCAGAAAACACCCTTTGGAGTCCTGAATGACGTGTGCTTCGCGTCATCGGAGAACATCTTAATTTGATTGTAGCCTGAATACCCAACCATGAAGGACATGCGTTCAAAACCACATGTGTTGTCAATCATCACGTCGGTGATCGGAAGCGGGAATTCGTCCTTCGGGCAAGCAGAATTGAGGTCCCTGAAGTCGATACAGACTCGTATCTTCCCGTTCTTCTTGGTGACAGGCATGACGTTGGCTACCCAATCTGGGTGTTGTTCCTCACGGATGAAGCCGCTAGTCAAGAGTTTGTCCACTTCTTGATCGATGGCATTCATGATGTCCGGACGAAAACGTCGTTGTTGTTGTTTGATAGGTTTGGCATCAGGTAAGATGTTCAACCTATGCATTGTGATCTGTGGATCGAGTCCCGGCATGTCTTCGTAGCTCCAGGCAAAGACGTCGATATACTCTTTAGCCAGCTGGATTAAAGCCTCTTGATCTTCTCCTTCTAGGCTTTTGCTGACGAAGATGGGTTTGGAAGAAGATTCGTCCCCAAGGTCGATCTGCTCGACTTCGTCTTCGGTGGAAGGTTTGCGTAACTCAAAACGAGACTCCCATTGCTCTCCTAGGCGTTGAGTCCAGGGTTCTTCTTCGAAGGGTTCCGGCGTTTGGTCCTCGCCTTCACCTTTTTGAGGTTGTACTGACGTCATGTTAGCAGACAGCACTTTTCTGAAGACTGATCCGATACTGGTATCAGAATCCCAAGTCGACGCTTCGGACGAGTGGGAATGTTCTACGTCTTCTACGTCTGAGCTCTCTGGGGTTGATGGTGGCGTGACATAGCCTATCCCCCGTCGAGTTTTGTTGTAGTAGTTTTGCGGCCTTCTTTTGGGTGTTGAACACTGGAGAGGAAGAGGTCGACCCTTGCCATAGTTTAGGCCTTTGTTGCTTTTCAGGTCGTAGCCCATCTTCTGGATGATGTGCTTTGCTGTATCCGTATATCGATAAACTTGTACTCTGCCGATATCAGGTTCAGGCTCGAGTGGCGGGAGGTCTTGATGACGCTCGACTTTGCCAAAAATGGAGGATCTTTCGTCTCGGCTTCGTGGAGCGTTTATGAAACAGACTCCTTGAGACGGGACTACTCGGTTTACATTATGGACGATCGTTATTTGTGTTTGCAACGACCGTAGAGCGTGATCTAATGTAAACATGGCATTCCAATGTGGAAGACAAGAATAATTAAAAGACATTCTATTATTGATGAAGTACGAGATTTTATCCCGCGGGATTATATTGTCTAAGGAGGGTGCATCTACATCAGCAGAGATATATTCGCCAAGCTCCTCGTCTGTAAGCACTGGGGCTGGATCAGGAGAGTCCACCACAGCTTTGGTCTTGGGGTCTGAGAGGGTTATGTGAGCCCTCTCTGGCATCTTGGATGACTGCGGGGGCTTGCCCTTGAGACGCACCTTCAGAGGTGCCTCAACTGCGCCTCCTGTGAGTTGTGTCTTCCCCTGTAATTTTGCCACCAGGGGAGCCGATGTTTGAGGTGGCTTTCCTTTGAGGTGTATCTTCAGGGGAGCCTCCAGAGTCGGTGCTTTCCCGGATAGCTTGATGCTCATTGGAGGCGCCTTCTGGGGTGGTTTGCCCTTCAGTCGGATCTTCAGTGGAGCATCTGGATTCGTCTCAGGCTCCGTGTCCGGCTCAGTTGCCGTCTCAGCCTCATCATCAGCATCGTTGGCTTCCTCCTCGTCAAGTGGCTTGTACAAGTCGGAATCGGTGAAGTAAGCCTCAATCCCTTTGAAAGGATCGATGTCTGCGAACTCCGTCCGGATGATACCGTTGGTAGATACATATTTCATGCATTGGTGGAGCGTGGAAGGCACCACCATGTACTCATGTAGCCATGGTCGGTCGAGCAGGATGTTGTAGTTGACCTCGGCATCCACCACATAACAAGTCACCTCAGTTTTGAGGTTGCCTATGTGACACTTCAGTCGAATCTTGCCCAGTGGCTCGCTTTTGCTAGCGTTGAAGCCACTGATGGTTGTGTTGGAGGGCGCCAGCCGGTATATTGGGATCCCCAGTTTTGACATTAGCGCCTTCGGGATGATGCTGAGGGAAGACCCCGGATCGATCTGAATCCGGCTCACCTTGACTGAACCGATGTACCCCGTGTAATACAGTGGTCGGTTATGTCGGTGGTGCTTGAGCAGCATGTCTTGTTGGGTGAAGGTTATGTTTGGGATAATTTCCTCCGCACAATGACAGTGCGCACAAGTAGTTGGGAGGTCTTCAGGCTGGTTGACCTGACTGAGAAAGGATTCAGCGTCCTTCAGAGCTTCGCAGAGAGCTTCTCGGGAGTCTTTGGAAAGATGTAGGAGCTCAAACAAAGATAAGCGCGCAGGAGTACTGGCCAGTTGTGCCATTATGTCAAAGTTGTGGGGCTTGGCTAGCCCCGAAGCATTCTCCTTCTGTAGAGGTCTATCGAAACGAGCCTCCACCTGCTTCTGCTTATTGGCTGCTGAGGGTTTAGACGGGCCCTCCTCAGGAATTGTGCCGGGAGGCACCACCTCGACGGCAGCTTCGCCGGGCTGAGTGTTCTGTTGTGCACGCATCTACACTGAAAGTGCCTCTTCTGTTGAAGTCACCTCGGAGGTAGAGCGTACCTCCGGTTGAGTCACCTCAGAGACGAGGTCGGGGTGAACCCAGAGGACCTCTCCTCGAGATGTGGTGAGTGGGATGAGTCCACTCACATTGTCGCGGGTAGGTGGCAAGTTCACCATCTTCATTGTCGCCTTAGGGATGGGGACGACACCATCTTGTGTGGTGGTCGGCGGCAAGGTGCCGAACTGAAGTGAAACCACATTGGCTGATACCGTCTTCTCTTTATAGTCGACGGAGATTACATCGACATTGATCATGCGCTGGATGTAATTCTTGAGGATGTAGCAGTCCTTGGTCGGGTGTCCGACAAACCGATGGTAGTGACAGTACCTCGGGTTATCCACTTTCCCAACTTCATCGGGCCGCTTTGGGTCCGGCAGCTTGATCTGGTCACCCTGCTTCAGTATTTCGAAGAGTTGCAGGGTGTCTTCGTCATTGAATGAATACACCTCCTTGGGTCTCGGCGCCAGTGGAGGTTTCTGAGTAGGCGCAGATGTGCCCTTCGAGGCATTAACAGTCAATGCCTGTTTCCCCTTTGCTTCTCGCCCGGAGTTGTTGGCTGTTGACTTTTTCCCCTTATCATCAAAGGCGGGGAAGCTGACACCAAGAAGACGTGCATTGGCCGCCTTCTTTTCTGCGGCTTCGGCTTCGATGATCAGGGAGCTCCAGTCGGGAGGGGGAGTAGAGTTGAGCCAGAGCTTCACTGCGGGCAGCATGTTCATACTGTAAGAGAAGAGGAACACATGTTCTGGCATGCCTGGAGGTAGCCTGAAGCAGGCTTGTCGGAAGCGTTCGATGAACACCCGAACCGTTTCTTTCTCCTTCTGGAGAATCTCTATGAGAGATGCCATCTTCATGTCCTTTCCGCCGTCGTAGAAGCGATCGAGGAAGAGGCGCGTCAAGTCGTCGAAGGACGATATAGAATTATCGGGGAGGCTGCAGTACCAGTCATACGCCATCCCTTTTAGGGCCCCAACAAAGATGCTGGTGAGGAGCACGTCCTCCTTTGGGAGATGCCCCGTTTGTGACTGGAAATATGTCAGGTATCGACGCGGAGAGTCCTTCCCATCGTATGGTGTGAGTGTTTGTGGTTTATATTTTGGAGGATAAACCACCTTGTTCCACTCGAGGGGATAAGGCTGGGGAATGCCCATCTTCTGGCGTTCCTCTTGCCTATTTTTGGACTCGAAGCGCTCCCGCAGGTCCTTGATCATTTCGACCACATCCTCCGTGGAGCTAGGAGTCGGGAAAGGTGGCACTATCTGAAGTGGAGCATTTGAGGGTTCCGATGTCCGAGGTGCTTCTGTGTCAGAGGGTGCCCGTTGAAGGGGTACACTCGACTCCCCATTAACTCCTGGGTCAGGACCGGTTGAAGGTGTTCTGGTCAAGGCCGACCGAATATCAAACACTGCTTGAGTCAGTGCTTGCATAGAGGCAGAGAGGGTTTTGAGTCCTCCCTCTAATGAGTCTATGCGCTGAACAATGTCCTGCGGTGGTGCATCAGACTCGGCATCATCCCCAGCCATGTATACTATCCTGACACGGCCAGGAGTGGATTGATTGGTTGAGGCTTCGCTCTCGGCCTCACTTTCATGTGGGGGAGTCACCTCTCCTGGTGTTTCAACTTGGCCACCCCCAGTCACGTTCTGGAGGTCATTCTCGACGGGCGCATCTGCCAGGGCCTGATTGTCCTCAACTCCGTCTTGAAGGGCCTCTTCGTCTCTACCCCCAGCTGTGTCCTGAGGGACATCCTCGTTTCGAGGTGCTTCTGGGAGGCTGACTTCGCCTCGAGGATAAAGATCCGCCGCAGCTGTGCTTTGGACATCTTCATCTTCGGAAGGAAGCTCAACAAGGGTTTGACTACCCCCAGCTTCCTCCAAGAACTTCTTCTTTGACCGAGTGCCTTCGAACACCCCGAAGGTCGAGACTGCTGCCTTGGTTTTCTTTGGCTGGCTTTTGGAATTACCAGTCGTCTTTCGGAGTGATGAGGAGTTGGAGACCACATTGCATGAAGTAACTCTTGGCTCCTGTTCTGTTGACACCTTCTTCCCAA
Source organism: Iris pallida (assembly GCA_029216955.1). Lineage (NCBI taxonomy): Eukaryota > Viridiplantae > Streptophyta > Magnoliopsida > Asparagales > Iridaceae > Iris > Iris pallida. The sequence continues at coordinate 517,153 of JANAVB010027000.1, read as the reverse complement.
GGCGATGTCGGAGGGGTGTCGATGACTGCAGCCGCTGGAAGACTGACTGCCTTGGTGGTACTGCCGCCTTGCCACAGCAGTTGATAGTGACCACCGCACAAGTATGCCCCATGAGAGGCTCATCGTGCTTGTTGGTCGACTCTCCTGACCGGCGCTTGTGAGTGATCACATTACGCAGGTCGTTGAAGGAGAGTGCTACCCTTACACCCCCTTCAGGCGCATGGCAAGGCCAAACGCTGGGGCGGACATGTGAGTGCTGCGCCCCCTGATCTAATACCAAGCAGGCATCATGATCAGTAGTGGGGGAACAACAACATTTGGAGTGACTTGAACGGACCTCAAATGCACAACCAGAGGAGGCGCGGGAGTTCAAGACCACTGAATTTGTCGCACTCGACTTGGTTATGCACGCAGTGGATGCGCCCAAGTGAGATGAGGACTTTGAAGATCGACTCGTCTTTGGTGCCGAAGCACCTAAGTCGACCTTGTACAGCTTTCCATCGGCACCGCACGTGATTGTGAGCACGTACCTCTGGCCTGCTGCTGGCATAGCACGCTTGTGGCGCATGGCCCGTGCCGCCTTGGATCTCTTTGTACTAGCCCGCTGGAGCGCATAGTACTCAGCATCCAAATTCTCCTCGCCATTACAGCGAGTGAGTCTGTCAAAGACAGAGACTTTTTGTGGCACATCAGAGGTGATGCGCGGGACTTTGGCTGTGCCCCTGCTCCGTCGACGCATCTTCCTCGCCTGAGAGGGAGATAGCTAGGGAATGTGGTCAGCCGTACGTTTCCCCGAGAGATGCGCTGCATCGGCGGGCGCACCTTGGTTGCTGAGAACGTCAGCAGGAAGGGAGGGCTAGATTGGCACATCTCCTTCAATGGTGGTGCCCGAGGCGTCGACCTTGCGCACCCAGACACGGCGGGTCTTCTTCGGCTTTGGCAGCCGCTTCGAAGGACTCGCGCTTCCTTCAGAAATGAACTCCTCGTACGCCTGTTGATTTAGGCGCACAACCAGCGTCTTGTGGGAGGAGCCCACCTTCACGTCGTCGGCCTGTGACACGACTTTCTCGGAAGAGGAGAAAGAAGTCCCCAGCAGAGTCGCCAGCTTGTTTGCCATTAAAATCGTTTGATTGCAAATCTTAATACAAACAGAACAGTGTTACAATATAGGACTTCGATGTAGTCCTAGGAGTACACTTTTGTTTAATCTGGGTCCTAAGTGCCAATGGAGCGAGTGGTAATGCGTTGACTCCGTTGACGGGCTGACGACGGTTATCGGTTCTCTGAAGGTGTAGATTGCTCTGGGTGCTGGAGCTGGCCGAGAGGAGGAAGACGTTGAGTGTCTGTATCTGTCTCTCTGATGATCTCTGTCTGGATTGTTCGTATGTATGTCTCTGTCTGTGTGTGTAAGGAGGGGATGGTTCCTCCTTTTATAGCTGGGCAGGTTGACTGCTCATGCGCGCATATGTAGGATGCGCCGGTGCGTGGGGACACCACGTGGAGATTGCTGATGGAGGCGCATGGACGATACGCCCTACTCGCGGGGTTGAACTCTTCATACTGCTGTTGTGAGCCGGCACGTAGCAGAGGAGAAGATCTTTCTGTTGCTGAGATTTTGGATGAGTTGAGTCAAAGGACACGTGTCGTCGACCTACGGCTCGGAGATCTCTGATTTGGTGGAGGGAATGATTTGGTGGGATGCGCCTTGGATTGGGCGCATGATAAGATTTTGGCTCGTGACCTTTCGGAGTCACGAGCCGTTCTGGGCGCAAGGCTTTTGAGGCGCATGCAAGCGACTTTCCTTCTGTCTTTCGGGATCAGAGATCAGTCTGGGGCGCATGGCTTTTGAGGCGCATGCAAAGCTTCAACTGGAGACTCTTCTTCTGTCTTTAGGGATCAGTGAAGGGTCTGAGGCGCATGGCTTTCGAGGCGTATGCAGGTTTGGGCGCATGGCCGCGGAGGCGCATACGGGTGGTCGAGTGGCCACGTGGCAGTAGCCGTCGGGATAGAGTCATGATGATGCTGACGTTGTGGAGCTGTCAGCCGTTCAGACTTGGGAAGGCGTGCTGCCAACTCTGTCAGTTCAGCTTTTAATGTTGGTGATATTCGATGGACAGCTGAGTGGGCGCGTCGGTTGACGTTCCACTAGGCGTATGGGGGCGCATTCCCTTTGATGCGCTCGGTACAGGGCACATCTGTGGGAGGCGCTTGGTGTTTGAAGGGGTGTGATGCGCTGTCCAGCCGGCGCATCCGACACGTCTTTAATGATGCGGCTGTTTCGTTTCTCGAGTGCTTTTAAATAGCCGTTTGGCTGAAGTCGAGGCGTCCGGTTCATCCATTTAATGTGAGTTCATTGCTCGGAACTCGGAGAGCCATCCACTTGGCGCGTGGGTTTGATCTGCCCGGCCTATAAACAGTGGCATGGAGAGAAGGTTTGCCTCTCATTCCCTCACGTCTTTCCAATATGAACTCAGGTTCTCGGGTGCATTCTGTTGACGAAGTGCTCCCGAGGGTGAAGATGAGACGCCATGTTGTCATTGATGCTCTTGAAGGTGACTGTTACATCCAAAAGACGGAGTCGAGGGCTTCTGAGGCAGGCGGAAGGTGCTTGTTGCATCCAAAGACGGGGATGCTCGGGCCTCGTCTCCGTTGTTCCGGAAGAGCCGTAGATCGGAATGGCGGTGCTAGGCTCTCTCTTCCTTCAAAGTGGGTGTCGCCCGCTCTGACTGTGTTGAAAGCTGCCTTTCGCCGTGATTTCGATCACGGTCTTCCTTGGCCTTTGGAGGCTCTTTCGAAGCCTCCCCTGGCCACAGCTTTGCGGTGCTCTTCTCTTTCTTGGTTCCAGCCAGAGGGTTAAATGCTTTGTGTATCGAAGCATTTATCAGGCGAGCCTGGTTGGAAGAGCGGCACATAACTGGGCTCTGCTCGGCCAGGTGAGCCTGGTTGGACTGAAGGGATGCACATAACTGAGCTGCTGAAGAGATGGCGGGATGCGCCTGGTTGGAGGCGCATGACATCTGTTGCGCCTAACTGGCAGCACATGGTGACTGGCAGCGCATGATGACTGTTGCGCCTATCTGGAGGCGCATGGTGGCCGCTGGCCGTAGACTTAGGATCTTTCCTTTGTAGAAATTCTCCTTTGTACAACCTTTTTTAGACATGTAATAGACTTTTATATATAAATAAAAAGTCCTTCTTCAAATGTCTATGGTTAATGACTTTGCTGTGAAGTGTTCTGTGCGAGTCCTGGTGCCTGTAGTGTCTGGCAAATGGTCTTTCTGGTTGTGAAATTCCATGCTTCTACACCTACCGGTCAAGGTCTGGAGGGCTCTTTCCCAGCGTTGCAGATTGCCCCATGGAGGCGAAAACTTTCACCATCTCATGGACACCTGGGCCTCTGTGTCCCACGGCCACCAGATTGTTGCTGCTGCTGCCACGTGGGTCATCTGAAAAAACCGGAACAAGGCGAGATACGAAGGCCATCAATTCAGCGCGGAACTACTAACTTGGGAAATCATTCGCCAATGCCACAAGCGGAGACCCCTCTGTAGGCTCGGCAGTGAGACCTTCTGGAACTCTCTCCTTTCCTCGGCTTAGTCATTTTGCTTCTGTTCGCCTCTTCCTTTGTCTGTATACGTATTTAGGATTCGGCATTTTGTGCCTTTTGGTATACTTGTAAATGTTCGACCGTTCGGCCTTATTGAATAAAATGGTGGTTTTCCAAATATATATATATATATATATATATATATATATATATATATATATATATATCTGTCTGTGTGTGTGTGTGTGTGTGTGTCCATATATCTATGTATCCATGTGTGTGTGTCTATACATGTATGTATGTATCCATGCGTGTGAGTGTGTGTGTCCATATATATAGATATCTATATGTGTGTATATATATATATATATAATATATATATATATATATATATATATATATATATATATATATATATATATATGTTTGTGTGTGTGTCTATATATATATATATATAGATATGTATGTGTGTGTGAGTGTGATATATATATATAGAGTGAGATAGAGGAGAAGATTAGAGAGGAAATTAGAGAGGAAGAGATGTGGGAGAGGAGTTAGAGAGGGAGAGAAAGAGGGGAAACAACAGCAGCTAGGGGGGAATTTGGGGCTGCTGCCCCCCCCCCCCCCAAAATCAAATAGCAGCAGCAGCAAGGGGGGATTTGGGGCTGCTGACCCCCCCCCCCCCCCCCACCAAAAAAAAAATAGCAGCAAATGGCAGCAGTAGCAGCAGCTATAGCAGCAGCAAAGGGCAGCATTAGCAGCCAAGAAATAGCCCCCCTTTGACCCTTTAACCCCCCTAAAACCCCCTTTATATATATACCTATATATGCCTATATATGCCTATATATATACCCCTATATATATACATATATACTCCTATATATAACCATAAATAAACCCCCTAAATGGCCTCATATTGGGTAGGCTTGAGTGAGTTGTGGATGAATTAGAATTTAGTTAGAGGGTGAGTGAAAGGGTGATTTGAGATACGAGTGTCGAAACGTGTCCAAATTTGAAATAGGACTTAGATATGTGAAATGGAGTTTGTGGGTAGACTCCTAAGTTAGAATCGAAGATTCGTTTGGGTTTAGGAGAATGGTATCACATGATATCATTGAGTATCTTACGATACTCAAGATAATGGGTAGTTAAACATAAAATGGACTGGATGTCCACTTTACCTAGGAAACTTGGTAGGTAATGTTAGTATAGGTTAGTATCCTACTACCCTAGGAAGCCGGGAGTGGAACTCCTAAGGAAAAGCAACTTGGCCTTAGTGTTAGAGTGGAAAGGGTAAACGGGATAAGTTGGGACAATATCCATTTCACAACATATGGGTTTAATACCTTAAGATATAGCTAAAATTAGGATATTATGGTTGGTAATGGTTAGGAATAGTAGACTTGGACTAGTTTTGACCTTGGTTGACCACGGTTGACTATTTTGACCAAAAGTCAACCGAAAGTCAACCGTAGCCTAAAATATACTAGAACTTGACCAAACTTGACCAGTTGACCCAAAGTCAACTGTTAGTCAGCGTTAGCCAAGTTAGACCTAAAGTTGACCTAGAGTTGACCGGTTGACAAAAAGTCAATTGTAAGTCAACCGTTGACTTAAATCGACCTAGTTTAATTTTGTTTGACTTGCAATGACCTAGTTCGACTTTGTTAGGCCTAATATGACTTAGATTGACTCTGTATGATCTAGTTTGACTTTGTTTGACCTAGTTTGACTTAGTATGACTTGTCTTGACCCAGTTTGACTCAGTATGACTTAAATTCACTTCCAAACCATTATATTGATACAGTATTCCAACTATAGGTCCTCGAGGTACTGTTCTTGGACTCGATCGACTTATCCATCATATCACAGGCAAGTACATTCTCTGATAACTTTTCCAATTTACGATAATTGTTATAATTCATGTAATTAGTGTAGATATGCTGGTTCTTGACACATTAGTCACATGGATTGGTATTCATGGATCTCGACATGAGATGTTATTCCTTGCTATCTTGGTATATCTTGTGTAAGCCCCCTTGTAGTTCTTGTGCAGTATATGGACACCAATTTACGAGGAGACTTACTCCCTTCTCGTAGAATCCCGTATCATAACGTGTCTTGCTTTGATCCACTTTACCAGTCGAGGACGGGGAGTACTAGTGTAGATGTATGGTCAATACCTGCCTTGTATATCTTATGAACCTTGTGAATGCCAATCCTATACCACACGTATGATTGGCTAGCTCATGACCTTGTGCAGACCCAAGCCGGCCACATGTTGTAGCTAGTATTCACTCACGTAGATGGTATGATTCTCGACTCTTATACATGATATGATCAGTTTTACTTGCCTTGTTCTAGCTCTAGATTTACAGCTTACCTTGCCATGATACTCACATGTACATTCCATAATTTCTTGTATATACTCTCTATTTACAGTCTTATAGCTTTTGTCATATCTTGTGAACTATTGTTAGTTGATTGTGCTCGTTCCATCCTGACTGGATATGTTGATAAAATATTACAGATGCTGATGAGGAGGATTACTGTACCTACTACGGTCTGGATGACGTAGTGGGCTTAGACTTGGAGACCTTGGTTCAGCAGGACTTAGCTCCGCCCGACGAGCCTCTAGCTTAGTTTAGTTAGAGTAGACTTTTGGACTGGACCTTGTCTCCAGCTTGCTACTTATGTTATGATATATTATATTTTGGGATTGTATAACCATATTACTCTGTGACTCTTTCTCACTGTTGAGCTGGATTTTGCACTTATGATTATATCTATCGGGTTTTTCGTGCCATAATTCTTTCTTCTAGATTGTGATTGAGTTTATCAGTATTTCATATTATATTCCTCCATGCGGAGATGACAGGTTATTATATACTGTTTGTTAGCTAGCAGACCAACAACGTTCTACGCCATTTTTACGGTATAGGCTGGGCGCTGTCACACACTTGTGCCCCTACCTAGGTTACGGGTCGTGACATCCAGTAACCCAAACCAACCCGAGATTGGTTGTGAAAAAGACATAGAGAAAGAGGTACAAGAGATCTCTTTCCAGGATTCAAATCAGAGGCCTCTTGTAGATCATAACCCATCTTCGTCATGAGTTCACGAGATTGTGGACTGTACAGATAGGAAGCTGGTTGGTATTTGGCTTCTGATTTTGACAATGTTGTCTTATCAGTGGAAGAAGAAGAAGAAGGATTATCTGCTGCCGGGATGAAGGTAGCAGCTAGAGGTGGAAGACAATGCTCACCAAATGAAATCATGTGACATGATTTATTTTTAGTTGCCTTCTTGGACTTGGTGGAAGAAGATAGTGTTTCAAAGTCTGCCACTAAATCTGGATGGATCCATATGATCTCCCCTTTATCAGTAGACAGAGGAACAAGACCATCTGTCCCTGCAGGTGAAAGATCAACAATTTCCAGAGTAGTTCTCGGAATGGGGTTGACGCCGTCTTGCACAAGTTGAACTGAAAAATCTCCAAACTGTAAAGAGACGACATTAGCCGTTACAATTTTTTCGTCTTGCTGGAGAGTGATTGTACTAGAATTGACCATCTCTTGAATTTTACCCTTGATCACATAGCACGTTCGAGTTGGTTATCCAATAAACCAGTGGTAAACACAAATTTAGGATGGTCAGTCTTACCAACTTCATCTGGCTATTTAGGTACTGGCAGTTAGAGTTTATTGCTCTTTATGAGGCAATCAAAGATACTCATGATATCATCTTCATCAAAAGAGTATTCTTCTTTTGGATGAGGTGCCCGTTGTGGTAGTACTGTAGGAGTAGATGTTGGCTAATTTACATTGATGGCTAGAGCTTCTTTGCCTTTAAGCTTAATGGCCAAAGTCTCCTTGTTCTTATGATTGTTCTGTCGGCCATTATTATTTGGTGTAGCACGTTCATCTTTGTCAAGATTAGGCATTTGAATGCCTAATTGTTTGAATTTGTCAGTGCTTTCTTCTGCGACTTTGGCGTTCAGGATAAAAGAAGGCTAATCCTGGAACTGTGTTGATCCTGTCTACATGCTAATTATAGGAAACAAGTTTGATATATAAGTGTCTATAGTTAAAGCATCTGGAGTACCGAGAGGCATTTTGAGTGCTTTACGACGGAACTTTTCAATGAAACATTCAGTCATTTTATTATGTGGCTATTTGGTTTTGATGAGAGCAAACATAGTCATGTCGTTGGTTCTCTCATAAAATTATTCCAAGAATATTTGTTTGAAGCTAGTGAAATATGTTATATACCCATCTGGTAAACTACGATACCAGTCATATGCTGGACCAGCTAAACAGCCAACAAATACTCTAGTATGAAGAGCATCATTTGGTTGAAGTTGATCAGTCTTTACTTCAAAGTGGTTGAGGTATTGACTTGGAGACGTGCTGCCAACAAATAGCATAATTGTAGGGGGTTTATATTTAGGAGGAAATTGGACCTCTTTCCATTCTATGGGATAGGGTTGTTTGATCCCAAGCTTCTGCAGGCCATCCTTCTATTTGAAAGCTTCAAATTGAGTACGTAAAAGTTTTATGGCCTTATTGGTATCTCATATTGATTGCGGAGTAGTAGATTGATTCAATGTGCATGCACCAGATTGACTTGGAATAGCCTGCACAGGAATGGAAGCAGTGCGAGGAGATTGTACCCCCAGATCAATATTGATAGGAATTGATGTTGTCACAGGTTCTTGGATCGGAATCAGATTCGTGACTGGTGGAACTATATGTTGTGCCATAATCACAACATGCATGCCTGCCAACGTCTCAGTCATGTTCTTCAAACTAGCCTCCAAAGCAGCAATTCTCTATTCTTGACTCGAAGAAGTTGAGATATCTTGATCTTCTGTGACGGCATAAGCAGTCACTTCTCTAGCCTTTGAAGACGAGAGAATGGTCCTTTCAGAACTTTTACTGCCAGCATCAAAGTCACATAAAGAACTATCCACATAATAAGTGATAGGGATATCTTTTTGACTGAAGGAATCTTGGTTTGAATCAAGAAGATTCCTTTGACTGATTGTGTCTCGGCTTCTTGATCAAGTATATTGGTATTCTCCTTCACCGGATTCATGAATCCGATCTAAGTATTGTTGACTGGAATTGCGGGCTGCATTACGTCTTGGACGTTTTCCACCCTAGTGCTTCGAGATGCCATATTGACAGAAGCATAGAGTAGTTCATCCTCATCCACTAGGATTGGTTCAGGAGTCTGAACATAATTCAAACGGTCAAAGACGGACCGCTTGGCTGACTGATAGCAGCATTTGATAATAACTTCATGATGGTGGTTGCAATGATGTTGTTGGTCCACCGCTGGATGGGATGAATTTGCAACCTTCCGCTTATGTATTAAGAGTTCACGGAGGTCACTAACAGGACGAGAAGGAGTTGCAGGAATGTAGTCCTTGACGATCTTCGGGACATGATTCTTGTTCCTGAGGTGTCCCGTACCTTGAGTGTATAAAGACGTGCTAAGCTGGTTAGCATAAGTTATAGGATCTTTCACCTCAGCATTCTTCCTCTGGTGTAAGTTAGCAACTAGTGCAGATTGCGCTTGATACATCTTGTGATTTCTCGAGGTTAAGCCTAATTGGCACCTGTTGATAGGTGCGCAAGTCTGACAGAGGAGCTGCTTGTGCATCTACTTGAGATACTAATAGTTTACCTCGTCGGGATCTTAAAATACGTAAAGTTGGTAGATCCTTCCCTGATCTCTTTGGAGCGGGCATAATGCCCTTTTGCATGGAAGGTTTGTTCTGAATAGAACTCATCTTCCTGACAGAGATTTGGTTGTCTCTATTAAGGAGAGCAGAATTTCGATTGAATTGGCAGTACTTTCTATCCAGTCAATGACTCAAGCAGAATGAGGAAAGGCTAAAAAGCGTTTTCCTTGATTTAGTGGCTTCTCACTAAATTTTTGGTTTGGTGACAAAGTGGGAGTCACTAGACAGTACTTCTCTTTACATTGCGCTAGTGCAGAACTACGTGTAGGTTGCGCCAGAGCATGAACCTGCACAAGTTACGCCAGAGCAGAAACATTCTCAAGTTGTGCTGAAGCAGGAACATGTGCAAGTTGTGCCGGAGAAGAGAAGGCCAAGGTGCACTTTCCCTTGTTTTGGACAGCAGTGTGTCGAGATAAAGTCTCCTTCGATTTTAGAGTCGGAGAAGTAGAGGGATTAGCCAAAAGGCTATTTCCCTTAGGTTGCACCAAAGCTGTGATGGGCGCAGGTTGCGTTTGGATTTTATTTAAAGGAATATATAAATTTAAAGGAATGTATAAATTATTTTTGGATTTTTTTAATTCTAATTTGTTTTTATCTTATTTATATTATATAAAAAGACTATAGCCATGGTTGAGTTTGAATATGCAAGACGACTAGAAAGTATGGCATGCCTAGCGTAGTCGGGTGCTTTAACTAGTATGCTAGCTATGTTAGGAATGTCATGGTCATATTGTAATCTCTTGTATGTTAACCATTCAAATTATGGCACAAGTTATATTTTTATTTAATTAATTAGTTAAGAAAGCCTTTATGACTTTTTAGGAGACCCGGTTGCACAAAACCTTCCCAAACCTCTTCCAAGCCAAACCCAATTCTATGTAGGCATGTTGGGCATTAATAAATATTAATAATTATATTTATTTGTATTTAATTCAGATTTTGTAGTGTAATCACATAGATAGAATTAAATAGTTCTATATTAGGAAATCTCTTTTTAAATCCTCAATCCAATCAACTTGCCAACTCACCAAACAACCAAATCATGCCAAGTGGACCCCCACCATGCTAATTTCGGCCAAGCAACCCCCTCATGGCCGAATGCATCAATTTAAACAGGATTTAAATCCTAGATTGCTTAAAATTCATTTAAGGATATGTTTAAATATACCAACTTATCCCAAACCTTAACCAAATCCTAATCTTTCTCTCCCTCACCTTTGGCCGACCAAAACCCCTCTCTCTCTCTCTCCATAATTTTGGCAGCAACAAACTCCTCATAGCATCTATACATCATCTTCTCCATTGCACATCTCTCCATCCTTCACAAAAACTCATCTCCTCCACCATACATCCCCGAAACCCCTCAAAACAAACCCTAAAAACTCTATCTCCCCCATCCAATCCTCTATAGCCATTATCAACTCTCCCATACTCACCAAGAGAGGATTAGCAAGCGAGGATAGCGGAAAAGATTGGAGCTTTGGTGAAGAGAAGTCATCATCACCCTTTCTAGCAAGGATCTTTGGTAATAACCCAAATCTTTTCTTCTAAAAACCTTTGCTAAAATTCTGTAGAAAATATATTATTAATTCGGTATAAATCATATTTTGATGGCTTTTGTTAGGTATAATCATCCATAAAGGTTTCATGAAATATATGCATAATATTCATCTGTCGGTAGGATCAAAATTAATCCCATTGTAAAGGAACTATGAGTTATTGGTGCCTATTTTAAAAACTGAATTTTATGTGTGTTCATATACATAAATTAGGATTTTTAATTATTTTTCCATGATTTTATCAACTCAAATCTGGTCAAAAAAAATTGTAGGTCAAAACTAGCTAATTTCGGGTAACCGGCTGACCTAAAATGTTCCAAACTTGTCGTATAACTCAACTCTTGTACCTATGATATTATTCTATAAAATAAATTATTTTATTTCTGTTTAAAATATTTTTTTTGTTATTTTAGCAATTTTGAGTCATTAACTATGTTTCGGATGTGTTTCGGGTAGACTGGCTGACTTATTAATCAACTAGTCATAAATGTCTTTAGAAATATTAATTCTGGAATTTCAGAGATAAATATGTAGAAAATTATTTTAAATATTAATTTTATGATTTTATATTATTTTTAAGTATGTTATTGAAGTAGGGGCATAACAGACTAATTAAAAGTTAGAAACCTAAAACTGTGTTTCGATATCTCGTGGAACCTGTGTAACGCCCCAGTCCCAAAATACTTAGGACTAGGTATGTATCCATGGCAGCTGCATACATACGAAGTATACTCCAATATATGGAAACTCGTATGTATACATAAGCTGTAAAAGGCAGTAGAACCATAATAACTAAATCTCATCTACTAGATAAATAAATGATATAAAAGCAACTTTGAATTTGTCATGTATAAGATCGTTGGGCGGAGACAAAGTCCACTACCAACTATCTCAAAAATTATGTACAAGAAGTGATCGATAAAATAATAGGACGAACCAAGCGCAATCGTCTTCGAAAGAATGGAGAAGATCACGGCCTTGGCTAGAACACCTGCAAAATCACAGGAGCACACACCTGGAAAGATAACCAGGTCCTCAGAGGGACGTAACAAGATACACAAAGAACATGCCATGATAAACTGAATATATAATATGTCACAAACCGAAATAAGTGACAAGACGACAATAAGGTAATCTAGCCGTACTACAATATTTATACAGTTAAGAACAAACCTCCAATGCATGGGCACTCTGGCTCAGTAGCAGTAATCTCAGGTATGGCCCATCAGGATACCAGGGACCTCAAAGCATAACATTCATCGAATGTCAAAGGCCAGCAGTAAATCAGTATCAGGATCCAGGACCGTATCTCCCGCGGAGATAATCGGCAATAGAGAAGTGCATACTTGGCCCATACGTCAATTAACTGTTCTTCCCACCCAATGCCTAACAGAGTCACATCCATGTCTCACATACCTCTACTAACTGCTAAGTCTCCTAACATGCCTCTATTAGCAGTTAGCCCTATCGCATGCGCATGGGGGATCAGCCCACACACAAGAACCTCTATATGTACTCATCTTACACATCCTCGTGGTACAACTGTGTCAAGGTATATGCGATACACTACAGACGGTAGTCTCTTAACTCTAAGTCCATATGCAGTCAAAGGATAATAACAAAGTATATCTAATATCACTGAGCAGACAATAAATCAAGAACAGTAAGAACTGGAAATAACAGAACAGTGATATGTAATAAAATGCAAACTAAATATAAACAGTATAATGGCAAGGTATCTTGCCTGAGGTAATGTGCAAAAGGGAATAATCCAGTAGCTCGTACAGACAAATAAACGAAGCAAGAAAAGCCAAGTCCTGCAGATGACTCCGGATGCTGCAACAAACATCACGAACGAGTTTGGAATAAAAGATATGCCTAGGAAATACCTGTCCAAAAGTTAAATTCTGGAACAGGGGCAAAATTGTAATTTTGGGTCAAAACGATGTCCGCCGTTGGACCCTCTTTGCACCGAAATGCATGCCAATATCTACGGTCTCTAAAGTCGTCAAACTACATGTCTACAGATTTGTTTTGATGAGACGAACCCAACAATATGTCCAATTTTAGATTCCGGTGGGCTGTGCACAAAATCGCCCGTTGAGTGGGATTGTGGGCTCGCCAAAATAGCGTTCCGATCAACGGTCTCAGAATCGGACCAAACTTGGCTCACAGGACTAGAAAAATATTTTGAGTCCAATGGCACAAGTTTCATCGCGATATGATGAGTGTGCACAAAGTTGTGACTTAATTTGCAAAGGGTCGATATGGGGTATCTCGACGGATACGCACTGATTTCGTCGCACACATGCAACGAAATCGAGTTTCGTCAGTTCCCACATGTCGACAACATCTATACGCGCCTTTGGATGCGTATAGTGCACGGCCACGTCGCCCGGTTTGTCGGGACGGACGTCGTATCGGAGTATTTTTCTAATTTTCGAAAACAGAATTTACAATTTTTTTGGGAAACTTTAACAACGTGTAACTTTCTACATACTAGATGAAAAGTGAATCCAAAAAGTGCGTTACAATCTCGGTTAGGTTGTCTTTGACTGTCTTCAATTAGTTTTTACGAAAGTTTAACGGACAGCGAGAAAAGTGGCCGACAAGTTGATGTTTCAAAACAATTTTTAATATTTCAGAAAAGTAGTTTTTCTCCAACTTTGTCTCGATTTTTCGAGCAAGTTGGATGGTCATGTCGAAATCCACCTGGGGGATCTCGAAGAGGGTCATGTGGGCTTTCTACACGAATTTACGGAATCAAAAACGAACAAGAACTAAGAGAAAAATCGTACGGTAAAGTTAGGTACCTTGGTTTTAAATTCTGTCGATGTTGTTGTCGTTGTTGTCTCCGTTGCCGTTGTCGCAGGGTGCTGTTGTGCTCCGCGGACAGCACGCCGGAGAGAGGGTAAGAGAAAAGAGAAGGAGGAAGAGAGAATTTGGTTAGGTTTTACGTTTTCTTTTGAGTCACATATATATATATATATATATGTATATATATATATATATATATATATATATATATATATATATATATATATATATATATATATATATATGAGTTAGGGGGGGTTCGGCCCTAAGGAAACTCAGAAGATGCTATTACTTGGTTAAGGGGTCGGCCCCCCCTTATTTGTGTGCAGCTGATGCTGCTATTAATGCAAGGGAGGGGGGCGCACATATAGCTGTGCGGCTTTAGTTGTGGGTGGTCGGCCAGGTGGTGGGGCCAACCACACCACTTAATATTTTTTTTTCTTTTTTTTTCCTTTCTTCTTATCTTCAATATATATAACTATATATATATATATATATATATATATATATATATATATATATATATATATATATATATATATATATATATATATATATATATATATATATATATATTTGTATATATATCCGTAAATACACCAAAATCTATTTAAAATCTAATAACAAATTTAATATTATCTAATCCAATTATTTAATGTATTTAAACATATCTTCATATATATAAATTCAATCTTTAATAAATCAACTCAAAATAATAGTATTTAAATAGAAAAACATGCTTATTAAATCTCCAAAATAACTTCAATAATAATAGACTAATAAAAATTGCTCTACTGGGTGAACTGTACTACACACCCTTATCCGGGTCCAGGAACATGTACAAGATTGTAAAATATTATTTAATAATAAAATACCAATAATTGTACAAATATTTAAATAATTAGAAATTGTATATAAAATTCTAAAATAGTTTAGGAAATCTTTCTAAGTACATAAAATATGTCTTCATGGCCACATTTGGTCACACTACCTGCTTACATGGGCTAAAATTTGGTTCGGGCCCAGTTCGGACTGAATTGGAGAAACCGGGCCGTATAAAAATCAATATATAAATAATATTTAATTAAAATACTTTAAATAAGTAAGTTCACAATTTGGTCTGGTTTTCCTAGTTTGGACATCACCATGGCTAGGCTTCCCCCGGCATGACTGGTACACTAGTCAAGGCACACTGCTACATCTTCCGTGCCAAAATTTATGGTAGTCTCGTGTTCCAAAATTCAACAATGGCTAAGGTCATTGTAAAAAATAAATAAAACCATAAATTGTATAAATTCATTTTTTTTAAGTCTAATAAAATAATAAAAATATAATTAAAAAATAGGGGGTTTTACAACCTGTATGTGATTGTATGGATCTAAATGGTTCCACGAGAGATCGAATACAATTTTAACACATTACTTTGACTAATTAAGTCGTATCGTAAGTTTCATAAGTAGTGACTTAATTTAGTTAATTAATTATCTAGGAGCGTCGGATTCCGGAGGCGTGGACGCGGGAGCGATATTTCATATTTACAGCACAAAAGCAGGCAAAATACCTTGCCATAATTATTGCTTAAATTTAGTTGTATTTTATTATTCTGTTATTATTTTTTGCACTTTTATTTTTAGTTATTTATTTTTCTTCTTGCTTGTGGACCTAGAGTTAAGAGACTTCCGTCAATAGAATGCATGTCATTGACTTTGTCATGATTGTATCACGAGTTGTGTGTGAGTTATGAGTATCATATAGTGGTCACTTGCGTGTTAGCTGATCACCCGTGCACATGCGTAGGAATAACTGTCAATAGATGCATGTTAGAAGACTTGACAGTTATTGAATATAAACCGTGTTGTGGAAACGACACGTGTTGGTATGTCGTGGTTACGATGCATGTATAGTATCATTTGGGAGAGGGGACAGCTACTAGCGTAGGGGCTACATTTATTTTTTACACATATTATGGGTGATAGTGACTCGAATGAGCACTACGTGCTGCCCGGCCGATAGTGTCTCGGATGAGCGCTACTTGACGGCCACTCTTTATTACTTGCTTGCGTGAATCCGTTACAGCCCCTGCGTAGAACGTTGTCCTCAAAGTGCATATCACATAGATGGTTAGGTACCATGTTGTGTTGTAGTTTATAGTATTTTTTTTACTTATGCAATTACATGGCATGTTCTTTCTGTATCTTGTTATATCCCTCTGAGGACCTGGTTATCTCTCCAGGTGTATGCTTTTATGATTTACTGCAGGTGTTCTAGCTAAGGCCGTGATCTTCTCCCTTCCTTCGAAGAGAATTGCGCTTGGTTCGTTTAATATTTTATCGATTCACTTCTTATACATTTTATTTTGAGATAGTTGGTAGTAGACTTTGTCTCCGCCCAACGTTTGTACAAATGACTTTAATAAGTTAATTTTATGATATATTGGTTTGTGGATGAGATTAGCTTCATGGTTTCTACATTTTACAGCTTATGTGTACATACGAGATATCCATATATTGGAGTATAGTTCGTATGTAGACAGCTAGCATGATACGTTTCTAGTCCTACGTATTTTGGAATTGGGTGTTACATATTTTTGTGGTGGCCCATGCAGGTCGAGTTTGTCCCATCGGTTATGCTACTGTACCGATGTGAACCTGCATATAGGATTAGGATATAGGAATCTCATCCACAAGCTTGACTTCCTCCATCAATTCCAAATCTCGAACTCTCGTCCGATTATCTTGACTTCCTTCTGCTTGATTCCTTTCACTTCAAATCTTATCTTCTTTCATGCTGAATAGGGAGGTTAGGAGATAACTCATACGAGTATACGTGTTATATTCCTCAATTATTCCATTAGTTGACTTCATAAGTTGAGTAGTATGACTACAACCTACCACCCGTATCCTTTTAACCTAGTATTAAAGTGTAACAGAGTGATAATGAATATATGCTAGTGTAGAAGAGATGTTTACCTAGAATATAGAGATTTCGTAGCCCATACCCATTGGTCAACTAAGGCCTGATACAAAAACCAGTAGGACGACTGTATACGCAAGCACACCGGATAAGACTTAGATCCTTGTGAAACTTGAACTATTTATTACTGCTTTCAACGTATTCTCCCGTACTTATACCTTAAACTACCATGAATAACGACGCTATTTATAGCCTAGTTTTGCAAGCTTATTCTTCGTCGAGCTTGTTCAGGACATATGTATACTGGGGACGCCCACAAGCATATTGTCTAATTAGAATCAATGTATTATGGTCTGATCAACCATAGTGCACTTGGTTTGCTCTTCATATGATTATCACACATGGATTGAGATATAGAGGTATCTAGGATCTCATCCGCGACTGCATTGACAATTCCTCTTGAATTACACATTCGCCTTTGAATTACGTAATTGTATTCATTGACATCTTTCTTGAATTCTTTATTGCTTTTGTCTTTCATTGATTGGAAAGATGAACGCTCGTATTTGATAGTAAATACAGAGTATCCCCATGGCCATGGTAGTTATATGCACAAGTATAGCAACCATCGGCCAAGCCATATAACTACAACCTTGCCTAAAGTTGCTCGTCCTTCCCTCGATCCTAATAGTAATATCGTGACCTTCTAGTCATTTGAGCTTGAAAGGTGAGTAAGATCTTACCCTTGGGTAAACCACAAACCTATGAGACTATCTAATCTCTAGGAATCATTTATTATGAGTCTCCAAATATTCATCTTGATTCTTGGCTTAACTAGCAACCCGTATGCCTTTACTCAAACCTTACTTGACTAGGCCCCTACAGTTTAGACAGAGAAGAATAGACCAAAACAAGGACAAGCATTGCAAGGACCGTGGTAGACACCCATTCCAAGATTAGAGATTCAGCAGATGTTACTTTAGGTACAAAATTCTATCAAGGAAGTGACATAATATTAGAATAACACATTCACCAGCTTAGCCAAAATCTGTAGCATGATGCCCCGTCATTATGTTGTATTAGTAATCAACAAGTGATGCATGAGCACTACATTTAATACCTCTAAAACGCTTGTGACTATAGTCTGGCAGGTTTGGCACAAATAGAAATTCATGACTTAGTAGTTAGGGATCTTTTCCATGACGTGCTTTAGAGTTCGTTATTCCACCGATAGACTCTCATATACCATAGAAAAGCGGGTCATTCCATCTTATCGACTCAGGTACCATTGTACGTGATCATTTCCATTTATTAGGACTCGGGGTACAATCCTCGAAACTGATTCACAACTACCCTATCATGTTATCAATCACATCGTAACTTATTATTACCAAATGTCAAGGTACGATATCGCGACTCAAATATTCCTAACCTCATTATTCCTAAAACCATATCCTAGTCTCTAGAGTGAATAGATTGTAAGCCATTCTTACTTCTAGGAATTTGGGGATCACCGATTGATTGAGGTAAATTGGTCCTCACTAGGATGATAAATTAGTGACTCATGAACTCCTACTTTCTTTTAGATCTTTTGGTGTCCCTTACCGTGACTTTGATATTTGAAGTATAATACTAGTTGTTACCTTCCAACAAAATTTATATACAAAACTTAAACGAGTCCACATTCAAGTAGACATATCATGTCCCACACAAAAACATCTCCTTGGACTCTATTATTATGATACGACTTTCAGGTCAAAAGGGACTAGTGATAACCCTTACCATAACACCGTTGTACTTTCGGACTGCAGTTAGAGATCCAACCTTGACTCAAATCTTTTGGCCCAATATATGGTTGTGATCTACTCGAAGCCCTCTATGCACATTCTACTAGTGTGCCACTCAATAGAGGCCTTGTGTGCTACTTAAACACAAAAGTCACGGAAAACACATCTCACGACTTACAGAACCTATTCTACCAACCCGACGAGAAATTTGCCCAACCACTTGAAGTTGAACCTATTCTACATTACCCTAACCTAATAGGGATGGTTTAAAATTCCACAAAATTTTGTCCAGCCACTATAGATTAAAATCTAAAGTTCAT
The DNA here is from genome assembly GCA_029216955.1 of Iris pallida. Taxonomy (NCBI): domain Eukaryota; kingdom Viridiplantae; phylum Streptophyta; class Magnoliopsida; order Asparagales; family Iridaceae; genus Iris; species Iris pallida. Next base: position 498,461 of record JANAVB010027000.1, on the reverse strand, counting down.
GCAATCAAAGATTGAAGTCCAATTAGGGAACCTATTGAGACTCAGTTAAACCCATCATATCCCATCGCCATATTGGGACTATAAAACCAAACTTGATGAAATGGGCCCTCACCCCTATTATGTAGGTCCCACCTCTTGGCTCACTAATTCTCCTTCCATAGATTTCGTAACTGCATCTCTTCGTAGCCTATGTTATGCATCTCTCGGTACCAGCTTGCTTCCGGATATACTTGACCAAGACCTCTCATACTGTCTTGACCAAACATAATTAATATATGGGCCATATTAAATAGATAATACCTAGACTTCCTATAGAGTCTGTGACTATGATTGGAAATACCTCATACTTCTTATACTTGCTTAAAATTTGACCTTCATAGAAGCCCTATTAATGTGCTTTCCCCGATTAACCAACTTCTATAAGTTGGGTAGAACATTGAACTTATTATACTCTACCGCTCAGAATGGGATTACAATCGTGACCGTTCTTCTGTCTGTATAAAATTTATGAAATGATCTTTTATGTTGCATTTTATATCCTTTGCTCGTGCGTTTAGATAACTACGGTAACAGATTGCAACCTAAATTCTTCAAGTCAATCATAGAATCATTTTGTTTAAATCAATAGCAAATTTTTTTGAGGAAAATAGATCGCAAGACTCTCTAAGGAACATAAGATTTTGGAATTTACAAGTGGTTGCAAATGATTGGTTCCAATTAGACTAATAATTCAATGGTTCATAACGTCGACCCATATTCGTATCATGTGATACCTTCGACCGTGATTTTGATAATTGAAGCACAACGCTAGCCTTTTCCTTTCGACAAAGTTCACACTCATGAACTAGACTAGCCATGCTACTCACATGACATACATGTCCCACGCAAACGAACTTTCTAGTGCTCCATTTAAAAATTACACCACGTGTATGACACATTGTTTCCTCAAAACAAACCATAGAGACCCAAATTCGACCTATTCGATTTCACCCATGCAAATATCGACCCATTCCCTCAACTAAACTGAATACTCAAGATCTATGCAAGATGCACACCTATGACGTATGCCTTCCAACAAGAAAGCGCATGCCTCCTACACAACACCAAACATCAGCCTACACATATTAGTCATTTTGACTTAGAGTTTTCAAAATACTTGCCTAATCATATTCTATAGCCGGGGTTATTTAATTATCATCGATTCTCATCACTTGACCATAAATTCTTCTTCCCTAAGTTTTCAAGCTCACTTCTTAGTTTCCCATGTTAGGTGTAGAACAAATCCTTCTGAACCGACACACCTTAGTATATTCCAACAAGAGGTCACAACCAGCTTGTCAGAAGTATGACCCCTATAGTGACAATGTTTGATTGTAGTAACTTTCTTATAGTTGTTATTGACCAAGAACATTTTGGTGTTATCGAGGCTCACTTAGAATCCAAGACTGCGGTCAGAAGGGTCCATTATTCTCGTGCCCCTCCCTAGCAATTATCCTCCTCAAGGTCTTGTAATGACGACGATCTTTACGGGTGGCCAACTTCTATAAGTTGGGTAGAGTCTGGAAGGAAGCATACCCCATCTTGTAGAATATAAGGCCAATTGGGATTCCTATGACAACCACCCCTCCATCCTTTCAAAAATTGAGCTAAGATTTGACGTACCTACTCTCCCTCCGTACAAATTTTACAATTCTTGATATTATGATTATTTTTAATTTCAAGGACGAAATTGTCATAAGTTGGGTAGGATGTAAAACCCCTTATAATTTTAAGGAATATATAAATTATTTTTGGATTTTATTTAATTCTAATGTATTTTTATCTTATTTATATTATATAAAAGGACTATAGCCATGGTTGAGTTTGAATATGCAAGATGACTAGAAAGTATGGCATGTCTACCGTAGTCGGGTGCTTTAACTAGTATGCTAGCCATGTTAGGAATGTCATGGTCATATTGTAACCTCTTGCATGTTAACCATTCAAATTATGGCACAAGTTATATTTTTATTTAATTAATTAGTTATGAAAGCCTTTATGACTTTTTAGGAGACCCGGTTGCACAAAACCTTCCCAAACCTCTTTCAAGCCAAACCCAATCCTATGTAGGCATGTTGGGCATTAATAAATATTAATAATTACATTTATTTGTATTTAATTCAGATTTTGTAGTGTAATCACATAGATAGAATTAAATAGTTCTATATTAGGAAACCCTTTTTTAAATCCTCAATCCAATCAACTTGCCAACTCACCAAACAACCAAATCATGCCAAGTGGACCCCCACCATGCTAATTTTGGCCAAGCAACCCCCTCATGGCCAAATGCATCAATTTAAATAGGATTTAAATCCTAGATTGCTTAAAATTCATTTAAGGATATGTTTAAATATACCAACTTATCCCAAACCTTAACCAAATCCTAATCTTTCTCTCCCTCATCTTTGGCCAACCAAGACCCCTCTCCCTCTCCATAATTTTGGCAGCAACAAACTCCTCATAGCATCTATACATCATCTCCTCCATTGCATATCTTTCCATCCTTAACAAAAACTCATCTCCTCCACCATACATCCCCGAAATCCCTCAAAACAAATCCTAAAAACTCCATCTCCCCCATCCAATCCTCTATAGCCATTATCAACTCTTCCATACTCACCAAGAGAGGATTAGCAAGCGAGAATAGCGGAAAAGATTGGAGCTTTGGTGAAGAGAAGTCATCATCACCCTTTCTAGCAAGGATCTTTGGTAATAACCCAAATTTTTTCTTCTAAAAACCTTTGCTAAAATTCTGTAAAAAATATGTTATTAATTCTGTAAAAATCATATTTTGATGGCTTTTGTTAGGTATAATCATCCATAAAGGTTTCATGAAATATATGAGTAATATTCATGTGTCGGTAGGATCAAAATTAATCCCATTGTAAAGGAACTATGAGTTATTGGTGCCTATTTTCAAAACTGAATTTTATGTGTATTCATGTACATAAATTAGGATTTTTTTAGTATTTTTCAACGTTTTTAGCAACTCAAATCTGGTCAGAAAAATTGTAGGTCAAAACTAGCTAATTTCAGGTAACTGGCTGACCTAGAATGTTCCAAACTTGTAGTATAACTCAACCCTTGTACCTATGATATTATTCTATAAAATAAATTATATTATTTCTGTTTAAAATATTTTTTTTGTTATTTTAGCAATTTTGAGTCATTAACTATGTTCCAGGTGTGTTTCGGGTAGACTAGCTGACTTATTAATCAACTAGTCATAAATGTCTTTAGAAATACTAATTCTGAAATTTCAGAGATAAATATATAGAAAATTATTTAAATATTATTTTTATGTTTTTATATGATTTTTAAGTATATTATTGAAGTAGGGGCATAACAGACTAATTAAAAGTTAGAAACCTAAAACTATGTTTCGATATCTCGTGGAACCTGTGTGTGATTGTATGGATCTAAATGGTTCCACGAGAGATCGAATATAATTTTAACACATTACTTTGACTAATTAAGTCGTATAGTAAGTTTCATAAGTAGTGACTTAATTTAGTTAATTAATTATCTAGGAGCGTCGGATTCCGAAGGCGTGGACGCGGGAGCGACATTTCATATTTACAGCACGAAATCAGCCAAGAGACCTTGCCATAATTACTGCTTACATTTAGTTGCATTTTATTATTCTGTTATTATTTTTTGCACTTTTTTTTTAGTTATTTATTTTTTTTCTTGCTTGTGGACCTAGAGTTAAGAGACTTCCGTCAATAGAATGCATGTCATTGACTTTGTCATGATTGTATCACGAGTTATGTGTGAGTTGTGAGTATCATGTAGTGGTCACTTGCATGTTGGCTGATCACCCGTGCACATGCGTAGGAATAACTGTCAATAGATGCATGTTAGAAGACTTGACAGTTATTGAATATAAACCGTGTTGTGGAAACGACACGTGTTGGTGTGTCGTGGTTACGATGCATGTATAGTATCATTTGGGAGAGGGGACAGCTACTAGCGTAGGGGCTACATTTATTTTTTACGCACATTATGGGTGATAGTGACTCGAATGAGCACTTCGTGCTGCCCGGTCGATAGTGTCTCGAATGAGCGCTACTTGACGGCCACTCTTTATTACTTGCTTGCATGAATCCGTTACAGCCCCTGCGTAGAACGTTGTCCTCAAAGTGCATATCACATAGATGGTTAGGTATCCTATTGTGTTGTAGTTTATAGTATTTTTTTTACTTATGCAGTTACATGGCATGTTCTTCCTGTATTTTGTTACGTCCCTCTGAGGACCTGGTTATCTCTCCAAGTGTATGTTTTTATGATTTACTACAGGTGTTCTAGCTAAGGCCGTGATCTTCTCCCTTCCTTCGAAGAGAATTGCGCTTGGTTCGTTTGATATTTTATCGATTCACTTCTTATACATTTTATTTTGAGATAGTTGGTAGTAGACTTTGACTCCGCCAAACATTTGTACAAATGACTTTAATAAGTTAATTTTATGATATATTGGTTTGTGGATGAGATTAGCTTCATGGTTACTATATTTTACAGCTTATGTGTACATACGAGATATCCATATATTGGAGTATACTTCGTATGTAGACAGCTGTCATGATACGTTTCTAGTCCTACGTATTTTGGGACTGGGCGTTACATTAGAAGTCCAAACAGAGCACGTCTTGCTCTTAACAGCGGCAACCGTACGCTTGGCACCCCCATCATTGATCATGGTCTCGTAGGCTGTCTGGTCGACTTGAACGACCAGGGTCTTCTGCGTCTTGCCGATTGATGCGGTATCACATTGAGTTGTCACTTTTTCGTTGGAGGAGAAAGTCGTCCAAAGCAAAGTCGCCATTTTGTTTGCAAAGAACAAAAGTTTTATTACAAACTAAGAAAAAGAGTACAAGAGTATAATTGATTTCTGGAGAAGTATAACTATAGGAATCTGATCAAAAGACGATCACTTTATCCCTTGGACGATGTGATATCGAAGACGCGAGCCTCTGGAGGATGCAACAACACTTTAGCAAGGGTTTATGATCACTCTTGATGTTTTGTGATTGATTTGAAATCCTATTTATAGAGTTCTTGAAATAACTGTTTAGTAGTTATTCTGGATTGCGCGCGTTTCAGGTTGTGCGCCTCATGTTCACTTGCACAAATGGTTGTACTAACTACTGTGGATACGTGGCATCATTTAATTGAGATGTATGTGGTCATGAGTAGTGTAGTAGACACGTTCTATGAAGTTAGTGGCTTACACGCCACGTCACTCTGTCCTGAACACCATTTGATCGCCTTGCGCGTGCTTTATCAGATTGCGTGTGGGCGCAACGTAACAACCTGTACGAGCAGTTTGCACCAACTGTTGTAGATGTATGGCATTGTTTGACTGAGATTGGCGTGGTCATGGGCAGTGTAGTGGGCACGCTCTGTAAAGTTGATGGCTTGTGCGCCACGTCACGCTGTTTTAAAATAAGAGTTGCTCAAGTGGTGCCAATTTGTCTGGCTGCGCATAGGCGCAACTCAATGACTGGCACCTTTGACTAGGTCTTCTGTGCTGTACTGATTTATCCTTGCACCATTCAGTGACTTGCGCAAACCAGCTGTCAGCATTAATTATATGCTGACAAAATCTTCTCTAGCCCCACGTTGCGCGAGATTCGAATAGATTTTCCTTAATCTCTGTGCTGTCAGTTGTCAGGAAATGATGATGCCATTACAGCTTCTCGAGGAAGTACGCCACATGTCGCTCCACGCATCCTAACTCCAGCACAACCTGGCATTGGTGCAACCTGATGTTGCACAACTTAATTGTTTGGCACAATATAATTTTTTAATGCCATCTGATGATTTGAATACCATAATGGGTGGCACATCTTAATTTTTAGGCTCTACAAGGGTCTCCAGCGGCAAATTCTTGGGTATCATCATTACTGCAAAGGGTATCTATGTTGATACTAAGAAGACCAAAGCCATCTTTGACATGACCTCTCTGAAGAACCTGAGAGAACTTCGAGGCTTACAGGTGTTTGCCATAAAAATCAACAACTGGTATTATAGAATACTGGAATTGATTACAAACTCGCTTGTACAAAGAAGAGCCTAGAAAGAAAGCCTAGGAAATAATCTAAGTACAATTGTTTAGTTTTGATTCTTGGGGGTGACAGTGCTATCAACTCTGCCTTACTCCGTGGACTATCTGATGCAGTCTCTAGCTCATAAAGATATTGCTTTTTCTTGAAGGTTGCCAGCCTTTTCCAGGGGTGTGGCGCCACCATGCTATTTATAATAAGATGTATTTTGAGCCGCATAGACGGCTTGCGGCCACGTGGCTGATTAGCACGCGAAGACCCGCTCTTGGGATGCCATCTGTCGATTTGTTGGGATTTTGTTACAAGAAATCTGGGTAGTTAAGGAATTGGTCAGATTGCCACGTGTCTCGTTGCGTATAGCATTCTCAGTCTTCGATCATGTGGGGTCACATGAGACTCATGCATACGGCTTGGATCATAATTACTCCTAGCTGCATGAAGTTTTGGAAACTTTTGGGTCGCATAATCTGAGCCGCATAAGTTTCATGCGGCTTAGATGACACTCTTCTGGCCGCATGGAGGCATACGAACCCTGCTTTTGGGTGACGTCTTACGTCTTATCTTTCTTGTCGAAGTGTCAGAACTGTCATATTTTGCCAGGACTTGTCAGCTTTATCAGTCGAATTATTCCTCTTTGGTCGTATATTCTCCTTCTACAGCTGTTTGTCAATGGACCGCATATGCCATTGAACAGTCATACGACTTTCCTTTATGCGGATCTGTTTGGCCCAAGGTACCTATGCGATAAATTGCAATCCGTATGAACCCCATATTTTTTATACTTCTGTAAGACCCCCTTCAAAGTTTTCAAATTGCAAATTTGGAATACTTTAAATAAGAAGCATAAAAATATGTCAAGCCATAGGGAATCTTCAAGTTGTAGGAAGTTTTTTCGAACTGCAAAGAGATCTTGAGTAGCAGAGAGATATTGAGCCGCAGGGAGATCCTGAGTTGCAGAACAAATCTTGAGTCGCAGGGACGCTTCGAGTCGCAGAGAGTCTGCCAGCTGTCACTGCTGTATTTAATATTCTTGATTCGATTTCGAATTTAGGTTCCTTTTTTTCGAGATAAAGCTGACGGTTACTAGGGATAAAATCCCCAAGCGTCATCATTATCTTTAATAATCTCGAGAATCGAAGCGGTACCCTTTCTGGAAATATTATAAATAGGAGTGATTTTGAAGAGAAAATTTTCTCTTTCTACTTCCTTCTCCTTCATCTTTGTCTTCCTATCTTCCATGGCTCCCAAAGCTTCCAAGTCGACTGCGGCCAAAGGAAAGGGGCTTGCTTCTCCATCGAGAGCGGCGGACTCTTCTTCCACTCACTCCGACGTGCACCCTCCCATCAAAGGTAAGGACCGAGTGTGACGACGATAGCCATGTCGTATGTTTTTATGTGCAGGCCTGTGCTATATCATTCTCTGTGCAATAGGCTTGGTTGATGCGTGCCCTATCTCAGTTGGACCATATGTGTTTTGTATGATAAGGCCGTATAGGCTGAGTTGCATAAGCGATGAAAGTTGTGCCATATAGGTGTCTCCTGCTTGAGCCGCATGGGTGTTTCACATCTCGAGTCGCAGGAGTCGCTCCGAGTCCAAGATGTCTTAGTGCCTCATTACTGAGTTGCATGAATAATTGGTGACTGAGCCGCATAAGTGCCTCATAAAATCCGTATGAGGACCCTTACGGCCTAAGTGTCCCCCGACTATGCCGTATGAGCATGTGACCTAACCGCATGTGTCTCATGTCATAGAAGTCTTTGTTTTGGCTAGGTTGATCGGATGAACTTCTAACTTTTATTTATTCTCTGTCTTCTGCAGTGGACTTGCCTTTAGCTCCCTCGGGAAAACTCTTGATAGGATATGCCCAATCTGCGTTGGGTGTGAGACTTGACCAAATAGTCGATCGTGTGTCGACTCAAATTACCCGAGATCAGCTCGAAGATCGGCTGAGGGAGATCAGAAACCAGTCATTTTTTTACTTACTCAGTATGATGAATTCCGAAAAGCTAGGGGGCGTTCATCTGAAGCCCTCCTTCTTGTTCGGAGATGCTATAGTTGTTTCGAATCCTCGCGCCCTGGAGCTTTTTGAGAACTGAGATTTTCTTTCTAATGAGCTTCCGATCCATCTTCCTCAGATGGAACGCCACTTCACTCTATCATGTTTCAATATGGTGCCTATCGAAAGGCGAATGGCAAACCCCATTACTCAGGACAGGCAAGCCATCTTCGTAGGCAACATCCACTATAATAGACGAGTACGGTCGGCAGTCGCAACCAGGGAATCGGTCAGTTGTTCCGTCGTCGGGCTAGCCCTTGGTAGTTTTATAAAGGACCTGAGACCCAATAATTGACTCACTGAGGCTGACACCTTCCAGAACCAAATTTCTCTAAAGGATCATATCCCACGGGTAGACTGTCGCTGCAGAATTGGATGTGTCGTTCCCCTCCATGGGTCAACTTGACGCTCTGGATCCTGTCGGCTTATGGAGATATTTTACAGAAGTTCGGCCTCTATTATGCCATAAGAGGCACTTGCTATGGTCTCCCTATGAACGCCAAGCTGTTCATAGCACCCCTCGAGATATACAAATGTCGTACTGGGACCTTTTACACACCTGCTGGGGAGATGGGGCTCGCCCTTCACGAGATGCATGACGTCTCCAAGCTGTCCTTGGGGGATGAAGTTTATGAGGAGTATACTCCCACGAATGAGGAATTTGAGGAGTTAGAGCGACGGTTTCCCGGGTTCCTTGCCATTTACTAGGAGGTGTTATGTCATCATAGCACTTGTCAACAAATATCAAAGAAGAAGGATGAAAGTTCTGAGGAGACCCTTCCTCATACCAAGGCCTGGGTCAGTTACTTGTTCAACCTTGGCGCCTCGGGCTAGGTTGTCCCTTAGAGCCCCCAGACTCATGCGGAAGTGGACGCTCAGGTGCAAAGTGCCAAGAGAACCAAAGCTTCTGGTGACAGATTCGGAAGTCAGTCCGACACATTCAGCTACTTCTATCAAGATACCCAACCCTTGTCCCATAAAGCCATCTTGGCTAGGTTTCTGATGATATGGCTGAGGATTTATGTAGTCTCAGGAGGTGCTGGTTCGATTGAGAGAATCAGCCGCAACCTGATCCTCCCTGCTGTCAAGTTAGTTTTTGGAGGCAGGTTAGCTCTACTCCCAGCCATGGTGTGCACTATCTATCGAGGTCTTCGTATCTTTATGACCATAACGATAGCTCGTGATGTTACGAAGAATTTCTACCGAATTGAGCTATTCTATCATTATCTGATGGGATGGCTGTTAATGCACTACCCTTCTCTGATGCGACCTGGCCCTGAGAGGAATGTGACGATTCACGATGCATTCATTTATCAATATCATGATATGCCTTAAACCTGTTTGACCATGCCCCAATGCCGTGTTATGCTCGTGCGGGTGGATAGCTATTCCTTCTTTGTGTCGGTCCTACATTTACTGATGAGGAAATGAGGCATCTTTATCTCGATGGTAGTATCGCGCCCTAGGTTTTATCTGAGAAGATGTTCCGTTGGTTGCAGAATATCCGTCCTGCGCATCTGGTGTACTGCAACCGTAATATTGCCTTTTTGGAGCCTTATTTGCCTAGCCGGTATTCTAGACAACTTGGGTATTGTCAATTGTTTTTAGATAACCCGAGTCCCTCCTTAGGTTATGAGGGCAGCGTCCTAGATGGTATTCGGGCCTGGCATTATTACAGTGCTATCTGTACCCAGACCATCTTCTCTCTTCCTGATACCAGGGATGTAGTACGTATCTCATACATGGTAGCCCTCTACCATATTTTCGTGAATGGGCCTCTCCATAATTTGATGCGAGTACAAGTTTTATAACCGGTACTAGGCTGGCAAAAAAGCGCGAGGGGTCCAAAAAGAGGAACAGGGCAGGGAAGATGAAGGCCGTTGCAATCTCTAATTTTGATTCTACTGATACAGAAGAGGAGGATGAGTACAATGATATGTTGCCTCCTGCGACTAATCTGGTGACGCACCTGCCTTCCCCAGTGCCGAGCCCTTCGCCTAAACGAAGTAAGCGCGGACCATCCGTTGCTAACTGGCCTCGTTCTCAAATGCGGGTCGCATTTAAGATTCGAGGTTCTGATCTTGTGGGAGAGGGCAGTGATACCGAAGCCCTCCCGGAGGTAAGTTTCATTCCGGCCGACTACCACGTTACTTCTGGTATCTTATCTGATTGTTTCTCTCTCTTTCTTTCGTGCAAACTGTTGAAGACATAAACCCTCCGAAGCCCGGTGCTGCGTTCGAGACATCTCCAGTTATGAGCACTCTGGTCGAAGGAGGTGCCAGTTTTATAGAATCAAATGTCGAGGCTGCGGGGTCATGATTGGTCATAACCGACTCAGCTTCTCCTCCCTTTGGATTAACCGGGACTGCAGCAACAAATGTAGGTGATTCGGCTGTTGCTGTTGAAGGGGATACGGGGGTAGTAGGAAGAATCATGACTGTCCAGAGTGAGTCGCGGACTCCTCTTCCCTCCCTTGGTAAGCTATGTCATATTCTTATCGACGAGGAGGTTCATTCGCTCCTTCTTCATATCCTTCGAGTCAAGTTGATGGTTGGTTGTTCTGGACCTACAAGCCTTGCCTCTCTGCTAACAATAGTGGATATAACCGCGGACGAGGGGATAGCGGACGACATTGGGGCAGACCTCCTACCGAAGAGAAGAAATGGACCTCCCTTACTCCAAATTGAAAAGAACCCAGCCGAGCTGAGTTTCGAGCCTCTTCTACCACCAACGGCAGAGACGGTGGTTTCTATACCAGCATCGATGGGCACAGGGTTGTTTGAAGCTGCCTCTTCCCCTGAGATTGAACTTGCCGCTCTGCCTAGTCTTCGGCTTCTTCATATTGTGAAAGAGGACATCACTGCTGTGCGGGAGTCTCATTGCTCGGAATTTGTTTCCCTTTTGACAGGGTCATCAAGCTCAAGTGTGACTCCTTTCCAGACGCCTTCAACTTCCTTAGGTGCTATCCCTTCGACACCGTCCTCCATGGAGAACTTGGACGAATCGTCAAGGGACATAGTCGAGAGCTTTTATCGTCACTTGAAACGGGGGCTCGAGGTTGCTTTAAGGAGAGGGACACCATTTGCCGTGGCCCACCACTGCGCCCAAGGCCAAATTGTCCTGCTGAAGATACTTCCGGGAGGAGGAGAGGTGGTTGTCCTTTTGGAGCATAAGCTGGCATAGGCTAATCAGTGCCTAATCCAAATGCAAAAACTGCGACAAGTTGATGTGTCTACCGTGGTGGAGCAGGAACGTGCTTTCCTTGTATCAGTCGTGGAAAAGGTGAAAACTATTCTAGAGACGACCAGGCCCTTCTTGGAGAAGGTCCTCCAGGAGCTGTCTCTCAAGTATGAAAAGCTGAGCCGGAAAGGAGAGACTTTCTTTACTCGTGAGGAGACCATTACTCGAGCTATGGCCGAAACTAACGAGCAGCTTCTCCAACTCCATGCTAGGCTAACATCTCTGGAGGCTGAGCTCCAAGCCACTCGTCAGGAGATTGAGAAGATCTTGAAGGAGACTGACGAACTCACCCGAGCCTCTGCTGCTTTTGAGGGAGCATTGAAGAAATTAGAATAAAACTGGCAGGCTCATGCGTATCTGTAGAACGCTGAGAGGTTATCCCAGGAAGCTGAACGCCGAGTCAAACTGAGAATTGAGCGCTCAACTGCAAAGCTGGAGGGCACCCTTAACAAGTTGTGTGTGGCTGATGAGTAGTGGCCTTTGCTTTTCCTTCCCTTCTTATCTCTCTTTTTTTTTGATGGAGCAGAATACATTCACTCCGCTTGTATGAGCTTGTAATGGCATTTTGATTGAAAAATATCCTCTGGAGGACTTTTTTGTGGACCTATTGCCCTTCGGTGCATTTTTGAAAATGCGAGCAAATAGATTTGAAAGATATTTTGTGGACCTACTACTCTTTTGATACACCGATGGTGCGAGTAATAGATTAGGATAATTTTTGGGGACTCATTACCATTTTTGTGTACTGGTGAGTCGAGTACTGATAACAAGTGAAGTGAAGACCGGCATATTTACTCAGAGGTAATGAGGACGTGGCAAATATGGGTCTGAAGTATAGCCTTCCTACTCATAGGTAACGAGGACGTGGTAGGAGTATGCCAGATAGAGATACACAGAACAACTGAGAGGTGCTATCAACGTGGAAGTTTTATTTATTGGGTGTTTTGTCAATGATGGGTGGAAAACAACTCAGAGGTAATATAGACGTGGTTGTTTTTCTCGTCGGAGGAATTTTGTGGACTTATTATCCTTTTTGTGCACTGATGGTGCGAGCAATAGATCAGGATAAGTTTTATGGACCTATTACCCTTCTGCGCACTGGTGGTGCGGGTAATAGATTTTGAAACGGAATCCCACAGGGGTGATATGGTCGTGATATATGGTAGTCGAAACATCAAAGCGAAAGTTCAGAGGTATCAATACACATGACTTGTCACTCGTAGAGATGCAATGCGAGTCCCCTCGGAGGAGGGAGAACAGAGTGTAAGTTCAGGGGTACCTGATGTATATAACTCGACACTCTAGGTAGTTTTTTTTGTCTTTTTACCGACAGCCTTTTATTGATGAGGTAAGGGACTCCGTCCATGGAGATTATATCATCAGGAGAGGTACGATTCGTCTGTGCCATGAGGTATTCGGCGAGTTCTACGTCCTCTTCGGCTACCCTCTGCGATCCCAAAGGTTGGAATGCCGTCTTAGGCAACTTGACCACCAAGGGTCGAACTTGAAATATTGGCTTGCTTGAGTATGTCGGATCAGCTTCTAGTTGCCGGCTCGTCTTGGGAAGCTTGGCAAGGGATTTTGTAGCCTCTGATGGTCTTCAGATGGATTTCGGTAACTGGGTCACCATCGGCCCTACGATGGGTTTTGGCTTTTGAATTTGGGAATCGGATGACCGTTGGTTTCTACTGCACAGCTTGAATGAGAGAACTAGTCACCTTTTTGTGCATGGTTACAACAAAGGGTGGGTGCTGCTATGCCAGATTCATGAGTCTGGAGGTGAATTATCGAGGGTTTCTCTGGCCTTCTGATGGTCTCCAGTTTTTTGGTGATGTATTTCTTGGATTCTTCGTATAAACAAGCCTCTGAAGAATAGGACTCAATCCCTTTAAAGGGGTCGATGTTGGCGAATTCAGTCCTCACGAAGCCGTGTCTATTGATGTACTTGAAGCATTGGTGGAGGGTAGATGGCATAATTATATAGTCATGTATCCACTGGCACCCCAAGAGGATATTGTAAGGTGTGTCTACCTCTATGACGTAGCAGGTAACTTCCGTCTTCAGGTCACCAATCTAGCACTTCAACCGGATCTTCCCTAGGGGATAGCTTTTTCCTGAGTTAAAACCGCTAATGGCAGCGTTGGTTGCTGCCAGCCAATGCATAGGGATGCCAAGAAGTTGGCGCAGGCTTTTTGGGATGATGCTTATTGACGATCTCGGGTCGATATGCATCCTATCCACCTTGATGTCGCCTATGTATCCAGTGTAGTACAAGTGGCGATCATCCAAGTTGGTCTTAATCAACATGTCCTGCGGAGTAATATGACGTTGGGCATTGCATCTGAGCTATCGCCACCCTATAAATCTGCTGGTGGGTCTTCCCTTGGAGGTTTGACCTGGGCTAAGTAGGCGTCAGCATTCTGGAGTGCTTCGCTTAATACGACACGAAGATCCTTGGAGAGCCTTAGAAGCTCGTATAGCGACAACTTTACTGGCGTATTAGCCAATTATGCTAATATATCGAAGTTGTAAGGTCTCTCCTGTCCCTGAGGTATATCATTGCGGAGTGGCATGTCGAAGTGGGTCGCCCTTGTCTTGTACTTATTCGCCAGCGGAGGCTGAGATGGCCTTGGAACATCAGCGGAAGGCAACGTTGCTGGCTGAGGATCTTCGACTGGACTATCCCGTATGGGCTGGACTTGTGCTCCAGACGGGGTAACAACATCTGCATCTTCTTCAGCTTCAGCTGAAATTGTGTGGCAAGCTCTAGACTTCCTACCCTTCTTCTTGTTGGTAGGATATGACACCCCCTGGGTAACTTCGGGCACTAGTCTGGATGCACCCATATGGTCTCTCCTCGCGATGTGGTGAGGAGTACCAATCCAGATGTCTGGCTCTAGGCGGATGGAAGATTAGTAACCTCCATCATTGCCCGGAGGACAGGTATTACACTGTTTAGAGTGCTTGTTGGAGGGAAGTCGCCGAACTGAATAGATACCATATTCGTCGCCACAGTAACCTCTTCAAAATCTATCGATAGAGCTTTGGAGTCGATAAGACTCTGAATGTACCGCTTCAATTGGAAGCAATCCTGGATGGCATGATGGACATAGCGGTAGAAGTGACAGTACTTTGGTTCCTCCATTTCTACTGCTCGGGGCTCGTGCCTTGGTGGCGGGAGCTGGATTCTACACCCTTGCAAGAGCATATCGAAGATATGTTTGACATGACTATCTTCGAATGAGTAATTGATCTTGGGCCACTGACCTTCCGTCTATTTTTGTTTGGGCTTCTGATCCGCATCAGTGACCATGGCCTTTTTGCCCTTATTTTCCCGATTGGTTGTGGCACCACTGTTGTTTTTACTGGAGGTGGGACTAGGACGTCTGCCCTTATCTTCTCCGTCTGGGATGTGTAATCCCAGCTGGCGAGCCTTCTTCAATTTTGCCTCCACGTTGGTAGCACTTATGATGAAGGTTATCCAATCTCTGAACTGATCGTCACCCATCCAGAGGCTAATTGCAGGGAGCAGCTTCTTCTGGCAGATTTCAATCAAGGAGCTCTAGGGATTGCCCTAAGGCAATCTCATCGTGGTTTGGCGAAACCGCTCGATATAGTTCCCCGTCAGCTCCCTCTTTCCCTGAACGACATCCATGAGAGATGACATCGTCATATTATGCCCCACCTTGTAGAATATCTACAGGAATATGTGCTTGAAGCCGTCAAAAGAATGGATACAGTTGTCGGGGAGGTTGCGGTACCAGTCGAACGCGATCCCCTCTAATGCTCCGATGAATAATCGCGTGAGGATGGCGTCACTATGCGGCAGGTGGTCGGTGGTGACTTTAAAGTAAGTCATGTACCGACTAGCAGAGGTATTTCTATCATAAGAATCGATATGGAATAGCTTATACCATGGTGGAAAAGGTACGTCCCTCCATGCGATGGGATATGGCTGCCGTATTCTGAGATCCCGAGAGGAGTCTCGGGCATTAAACATCGCTCGAAGCTCCTGGACTTCCCTTCTTGCCTCCTTGGCTTCATCTGCAGCTGAAGGAACAGATGGTGCTACGGGATCATCACCCAAAGGAGGGGCGGTCGTGTTGGAGTCTGTGTTGACTGCAGGTCCCAAACTTGTTTGTCCGGGCGTCCTTGCTGGTTGAGCTGGCAAGGCGGCTTTGATCTCGTCCACCGACTTGACTAAGGACAGGAGCATGGCTTCGAGCACTTCTAGCCATTGTTGGTCGGAAGGCGCTTCATGATCGTCGTCAGTCATAAAGACTGTCCTCACGTGGGTAGAGATGGAAGGGATTGTGTCAGAGGTACTCTCGGTGCCTTACCCTTGTATAGAGAAATCATCAAGAAATGTTGGAATATCGTCTTCGTCAGACTCAGAAGGGGTGCTACACCCAGTGTAGGAAGCCGTATCGTCTTGGTGAGGCAGGTGGCCCTCAGGGAAATCTGATTCTGTTGCATAGTTCTGAGGGATCTCTACCCCCCGTGTATGCTCCTAGTACACCGGGTTGTCGCATACATTGAGGGGGCTGCTACCCCCAGCTTCATCTACTCTCGAGGAGGTCGAAGGTGTACCCCCGGGTGCCGGAAGCCTCTTTTTGGATCGAGTGCCTAAATAGACACCCCCTGTGTTTGATGGAAAACCCCCAGATGAGGGTCTTCTTGCAATATTGGCCGAGATGGCCGGGCTGGAGGAGCCTGTCTTCTTTCCTCCCTTGCCAGGGCGAACCTTTTTAGTTGAATTACAGGAGGCAAAAGGAAACTCTTCGTCCCCTAGAATTTGTACCTGTCGGACAGGTGCTGGCAGTTGCAGTCGCTGGAAAACTGACTGCCGATCTTCAAGTGCTGCTGATTTGTCACAGCAGCAGTTGATGATGACTTGAGTGCAACAACGCCCCGAGAGGGACTCATTGCATACTGACGCTGCCGTCTTGCGTTTGTGAGTAATCACGTCACGTAAGTCGGTAGGAAGCTGTCTACCTTTGCACCAAACTCGTGAATTCGGGCATCCCGAGCGCACGGGTGCTCAGGCATCATGTTTACTCCCTGATCCGTGGCAAGTAAAAACACTTGCTCTAGATCTTTAGAGGGAGAAATTAGAGACCCACCCTGTCCGTTAGCCCTGGGGGACTGGACGCGGGTGGTTCTGTACAATTTTCTGTTAGGAGCCCGTGTAACAGTTAACGGGTCCCACTGACAGTCTGCAACTTGGAAAATTGACTGGGCTTGTTGAGCCCGCACTGCCCTAGACCTTTTTGACTTAGGGCCCAAAGGCGCATAGTAAAAAGAGTCCAGACTAATACATCCCACATCTTTAGTAGGTCGCATGGCGTCGGGCCCGTATGAGAGGCGGTCGAACACAAATCTTCTGACAGGGCCGCATGAGACGTCATATCTGTGGGCAGGATTGGTCGTCGCATGGACCATCTTCTTGTGGCTAGAGATGGCATCTGCATGGATCATCTTTCTACGGCGAGAGTTGGCTGCCGCATGAGTTGTCCGCCTGCGGCCAGAGTTGGCTGTTGCATGGGCAGACTACCCATCTCCTCTCTGCGGCCTCCTCTTTGCCGGCATGGAGTTCCCTTATGATCCCAAAAACTCAGTATCGTAGTATTTTCTTCTGCTGGATTTGGAGACAGTGGGGTCCTCTGCGGTCGAAAACAAAGCTACAGGAGAGTTCTGGTCACCGTCTTGGACTGCAGAATGAGCTTCTTCGAGAACTTGTCGAGGGCAACAATTTTGTGCACCGAACCCTTGCGAGTCCTCTTCGGGTTTGTTCGTTTCTGAGATGGGCTGGCGCTCCCTACAGAGAGCAATTCTTTGAAGGCTTGTTGGTCAAAGCGAACCCCAAGCATCTGCTGTATAGAGCCGAGCTTGGACGTGTCAGATTGCGTCACCAACTTCTCACCGGAAGAGAAGGATGTCTCCAGCAGAGTCGCCATCGTGTTTGCTATAAAAATCAACAACAGTATTATGGAACACTGGAATTGATTTCAAACTCGCTTGTACAAAGAAGAGCCTAGAAAGAAAGCCTAGGAAACAATCTACGTACAATTGTTTAGTTTTGATTCTGAAGGTGACGGTAGAGGCTCGTGAAAGTGCTATCAACTCTGCCTTACTCCGTGGACTATCTGATACAGTCTCTAGCTCGTGAAGATATTGCTTTTTCTTGAAGGTTGCCAGCCTTTTGCAGGGGTGTGGCACCCTACTATTTATAATAAGATGTATTTTGAGCCGCATAGACGGCTTGCGGCCACGTGGCTGATTAGCACGCGAAGACCCGCTCTTGGGCTACCATCTGTCGATTTGTTGGGATTTTATTGCAGCAAATCTGGGTAGTTAAGGAATTGGTCAGATTGTCACGTGCCCCGTTGCATATAGCATTCTCAGTCTTCGATCATGCGGGGTCGCATGAGACTCATGCATGCGGCTTGGATCACAATTACTCCTAGCTGTATGAAGTTTTGGAAACTTTGGGGCCGCATAATCTGAGCCGCATAAGTTTCATGCGGCTTAGATGACACTCTTCTGGCCGCATGGAGGCGTACGAACCCTGCTTTTGGGCGATGTCTCACGTCTTATATTTCTTATCGAAGTGTCAGAACTGTCATGTTTTGCCAGGACTTGTCAGCTTTATCAGTCGAACTGTTCCTCCCTGGTCGTATATTCTCCTTCTACAGCTGTTTGTCGATAGGCCGCATATGTCTTTGAACAGTCATACGGCTTTCCTTCATACGGACCTATTTGGCCCAAGGTACCTATGTGGCAATTTGTAATCCGCATGAACCCCATATTTTTTATGCTTCTATAACAGGGATGTCTTGCATACATCTGAAGGTTTATAGCAAATCTTTTTGGACGATGTCAACCCTTTACCAAGCTCATGAAAAAGGGGGTCTCCTATGTCTGTACAGAGGAGCTTCAGAAGGCGTTTGACGACATCAATGCCTATATCACAAATCCCCTAGTTCTGGTAGCACCGGTTGCAGTCAAACCCTTCTTGCTCTACATCCGTGCAATGGATCATTCTATCGACGCTCTACTGGCTCAGAAAAAATGATGTAGGCTACGAGCAAGCTATCTACTACCTAAGCAGGACAATGATTGAAGTCGAACACCGGTAGAACCCCATCGAGAAAGAATGTCTAGCTCTGGTATTTGTCATTCAGAAGACCCGCCATTACGTATCGAGTCAGACGATCCATGTTATCTTCCGAGTCAATCCACTCAGGGTCCTCATGACAAAGCTAGGAGCACTAAACTCTTGATTAGCTACGTGGGCAATACTATTGACACCATACGATATGGTATTTGTCCTACAAAAAGCTGTCAAGGGCCAAGCATTGGCTGATTTCTTAGCTGCACATCCAATCCCAGAGTCATCCAAACTCTAAGAAGATATTCCAGATGAAGTGCTGGAATCCAATGTTGCCAAAGGAAACTCTGTCTGGCAGATGTTCTTCACAGAGCTAGTTATCCAGCGTGCCTATTCCCTCACAGAGCCATGCTCCAACAATGTGGCAGAGTACAATGCTCTCATTATAGGACTCCAGTTGGCAAGACAACTGTGGGTATAATGCCTCGAGTCCTATGGCGATTCGAAGTTCATTGTCTACCAGGTCCAGGGACAATATGAGGTTCGCCATGAGGATCTGATTCCTTATCATAAAGCGGCTTTGCACATCGTTTCAATCTTCACCGAGTCTTTATAGAACATATACCTCGACTACAAAATCTGAAGGTGGATGCTTTGGCTGGCCTTGCTGCCTCATTAGCAATACCTCTCGGGACTCGACACTTCATTATAGTGATTGGCCGGGATCTGGTGTGTCCTAAAAATAATCTGTGCATGTGTTTGAGCCATGCCATGCTTGTAGACACCGATGTCAACATCAAAGACTGGTGGTTTCCATTTATAAACTTTACAGCCTACAGAATCCTCACAGACGACCCAAAGGAAGATGTGTCTGTCAAAAGGCGCTCTCTTCGATTCTACTATGATATGGCCACCAAGATGTTGTATCGTCGTTCTTATGACGGGCTTCTCCTCCGATGGTTGTCAAATGAGGAGGCAGCCAAAGATCTTCGGGAGGCTCATGATAGTACCTGTGGAGCTCATCAACCCGATCCTAAGCTACAGGACCGACTCCGACGTATTGGCTATTATTGTTCTACTATGATGGCGGATGCTATTACGTATGCTAAAAAAATATCGTGTCTGCCAGCTGCACGCTGACTTCATCCATCGACCCTCGGAGTTCCTACACCCAACGGTCGTCTCCTGACCCTTTAAAGCCTAGTGTATGGATATAGTTGGACCAATTACCCCTCCATCATCCAGAGGACATCATTTCATTTTAACAATCACCAATTACTTCTCTAAGTAGGCGGCGGCTATACCTCTATCAGAAGTGAAAAGCTTAAAGGTGATCATCTTCATCAAGCATCACATCATCAACTGTTTTGGGGTACCCCAGAGGATCATCCATGACAACGGTCCACAATTCATAAGCCATGAGTTCAGTAGGTTCTGTGATAAGAATCGCATCCAGAACGTGGTATCGACCGCTTATAATCCGGCAGCAAATGGGTTGGCTGAATCTTTCAACAAAACAATCGTCAAACTCCTCAAGAAAGTCGTATCAACCCATAAACGCGATTGGGACGAGAAGCTAGACGAATGCCTTTGGGCCTACCGCACAATGGTACGGTCTCCGACGGGCAACACACCATTCTCTCTGGTCTACGGGAGTGAACCATTGCTGCCTCTTGAAATCCAAATCCCCTCACTACGAGTGGTCATTACAAACTAGCTAACAGAAAAGGACAATCAACGTCTCCGGTTATAAGAGTTGGAGGTGCTGAACGAAAAATGCCTCTTGGTTCAACAGCGCATCGAGCTCTATCAGGCTCATATTTCACAGACTTTCAACAAGAAGGTCAAACAAAGGACTTTCCAGGTCGGGGACCTCGTCCTATCTGTCAGAAGGCCAATGGTGATGACTCACACGACACCAGGAAAGTTTGAACCCAAGTGGGAAGGTTATTTCATCATTGACACGGTGTACTCTAATGGCACCTACCGACTCGCTAAACCTAATGGGGACTTCTTCATGATGCCAATCAATGGCAAATTCCTAAAGAAGTATTATGCTTGAATCTCCTCAACATGTACTTCTATCTCTACAGTAAGGAGAATCTATGTATTTTACTACTACATTCATACCCCTTATTATGATATGTCCCTGGGACCCAGCTGTTCTGGGACATTCTTTTATCAATCCCCAATAGAAAATATCTATATCCACATCACCTCTGAGTTATTTTCCTATGTCCCCCCTAAGTTTAAACTTCACCCTCAGTAAGATTAAACTAAAATCAGTGTTTACCACGTCTACTTTACCTCTAAGTAAACACCTCATGTAACAAATCCCGTGTTGTTACACCTTGCCAATAGAGCATCCACGTCCATAATACCTCTGAGTTATTCTCCGCATCCCCATAGAGTCCGTTCTTACCACGTCCATATCACCTCTGAGTAAGAAAACTCTACCACTAGCCCCATTTTTACCACGTCCATATTACCTCTGAGTAAACAAGTCGATTCTTTCTCTTAACTTATCATCTATACCTAAAACTAAGGTACGCCGAAGATGCTAAGTCCACAAAAACAACCACAAGTTCATGACAAATGAGCCAACAAAAGTTCTTTATTTCTTTTTCATCAAAAGGAGAAAAAGGACTACATTACAAAAAGAAATGAACTACAAACGAAAGAGCATTGAAACACAAACAAGAAACATTTTGAGACAAGAAAAGAAAGTTTATTCATTTTCCTAAGGATGGCAACTACAATTCGATGAAACCCCAGATTTAAAGAGAATGGTTACGTTGGGGCAGATACCACTACCTCAGCCACCGCACATATGAAGGCTCCAACTGATTAAGGTCCTCTATAGGAGCCGGGTTACTGGAACTCCCGGTGCTACTTCCTTCTGGTGTTGGTTCCTCCTTAACAGCGACTTCGATCTTTGGAATTATTTCCTCCTTGACAAAAGGAGACAACACTTCCTCTTTAATGATGACCTCAGCTTTCGGTATCACCATAGACACTACAGAGAGACAAAAAGAAAAGCCCTATTATTTTATAAAGAGTTGGAAGATATGCACAGTTTTAGCATTAGCGCATGCAAAACTATCGCACATCAAAAGTTTCGGCACATCATCAGGACAATAAGTCCATGCGCGTTGACGGAGTTCTACCGCAGCACATCCTCAGGACCGAAGTCCATACGCATTTGGCAAGAAAGCTTCGGCGCATATACAAGACCGAATTCCATGCGCGTCAGCACAGAAAAGCCTAGGCGCATCTTCAAGGTATGGCTCATTCAGCTATACCCATGCGCTTAAGCAAAATGGTTTGGGGCATGTTCCAAGATAGTTTCCCATCCATGCTCCTAAAACCGTACAACAAAGTGTCTGTGTTTTTCATAAACTCCCAAGCAGCAGACAACCCACCGATAACTTCTGGATGCACGTCGGCGTGCGTCGTGTCGACGACTTAGGATTTTTGGCGTCGGCCTCAACAGGCTTCTTGCCTTTGCATCTGCCTCGGCCAGCAGCACTACGAGGAGTTTTTGGGGCCATTTCTCAAAAGCTAGGGTTTTTGAAAAACTCTAAGGAAGAAAAAGAAGAGAAAATAGAAGTTCTTCTCTCTCTATAGAGGCCTATTTATAGGCTTAAGTCATGCGTGAACCGATAGAAACATGACGTCAACATATCCTCGGGTCTCGTGAAACTGATGGCTGCATATCGTTCACAAAAGTTCATTAATCACTTGGAATTTGAGGTGTAATCTTCTTTCATTTAAATCAAGAAGAGTATGCGCCAACTCAGCCATGCACAGAACGACCATATGCCCAGACAGGACATGCACCCAAAAACATCTAATGCCCGTGCTTTTTGGTTCAAAGTATTCCAAAACTTGGCAAAAAGTTTTGAAAACATTAAAAGGGGGTCGGGTAGAAGCATGGAATTTTTGGCACATTCGAAGACCAAAGTGTCTATACGCCACAAACATCATGCGCCGAAGACACATGACAAATATCAGCCCATCATTTAAAGACAGCAGAGATAAAAAGCACATGAATAGTCGATTTTTATTTCATATGAAATTCAATTATATGGCTAAAAATGATTATAATAAAAAAAGCCTAAAACTCTACAACTAGGTGCATCGACTCAGCTAGGCGCATCACTCTGATGTCTCAGCATAGGCACATTATTCTTCTTCATCAGAGCAAATCACTTTTCCGTCAAATGTACGAGTGCTTCGGCTAATGAAGCATTTATTGAACAGAACACGAGTTGGCAATCAATCCAAACTCGGTGGCTCTTCTAGCATAACAAAAGTCGGGGCACGACGACCCCGATCTTTGGATGCAACAGGCACCCAATGCCATCTCGTAGAAGAACACTACCGACAATGGGCTCGAACATAAGTTGTTGTGTCCATAGCTCTCCCGGTGCATCTCAATCTTCTGAAAAAATTTGTCGTCAAAATCAAAGATCCTTTTAACGAGAGATCTATAATCTGCAGTACAACATCTTGCTAGGGAGAAGGATCGGTCGAGTTCATCTGAAATGAGAAGTTTTGATGAAATAAACAAGCAAACTCTTTACACTGTTATTTATAGGCCAGGGCAAATCAAACCCATGTGCCAAGTAGCAACTTCTCCAAAGTCAGTACAATGAACTTACATTAATGGTGATGAATCTGCCATCTCAAAATTAGCTGTCAAAGTCATTACCTGGAAAGACTCAACAAAGATGCGCCACGTAGCTTATGCGCTCGTCAGCCCCATGCGCTGTACAACTGATGTGCCTACCTAAATCTCTCCACCCATCAAAGCATTTAATGCTAAAATGACCAAAATGATAGTAGCACACGTCTTAAAATCTGAGCAGTCAGCTTTTGTAGAAGATAAAGAGACGCAATCATCACTCGTTTCTCGGTTACGGCTGTGTTCTTCCATGTGGCCGACTGAACACTCGTATGCGCCTCAACCATCATGCGCTCAAACTCTGTATGCGCCTCAAAAGCCATGTGTGTCACAACCCGCACCCGGTATAGGGGCACGAGTGCATAACAGCGCCCAGCCTACGATGTAGAATTGGCGGTAGAAAACTGTCATAGGTCGCTAACTACAACTCACGCAATGCATATATAATATACCTGTCATAGATCTCAACTCCGAATGGAGGACAAGTATAAGATATGATAATACTCAATCACAATCTAAAGCACAATAAGATAACAAAGAAGTCCAAATAACTATATTAAACTCAACAACAACAACAACTTAAATAAACTACCAAATAATAATATCTGAAAGCAATCTCAAAACAAATCAAATCTCCACTTATTACAATTTAAGTTCAAACATGGAATCTAGAACAAGTCATATAACTAGACATCTAATCACTCCTGTAAATCGAGACCAAAGGTAGGTAGTCCATCTTCGATCTCATAGCGAGTAGAACATGTGTCCTCTAGGTTTTCTGTAAAATTTGTCAACATATCCAGTCAAGATTGGAACGAGCACATCTCATCTAAAAATTCCAAGTAAATGACAAGGACTATAAAGCAGTTATAGACAGTTATATTGATGAACATGGAAATTTTGAGACAAGTAATGAAGTATAGCAACAGTTTAGAATAAGAAAAGTAAATACAGTAAATCAGGAAAAATATGGCACAGAAGACTGTAAAAATATAACTAACTAAACTAGAGTAAATGTGATACGAGTCCAAACAGTACAATGTAAGTCAAGTGTGATTCCAGTATGAGTCCAGTAAGTGATTCCAGTAGGTGATTCGAGTTAGTGATTCGAGTATTGGTGATTCGAGTAGAGTACGGCACATCGCACGCTCTGCCAAGCGGCGACGGCTATCGTTCTTGTAATACGGCACATCGTATGCTCGGCCAAGCGGCGACTGCTATTATTCTTGTAAGGTGGTTCTTGTTGAATATGGCACATCGCATACCGGGCCCAGCAGCGATGGCTATCGTTCTTGTATGTTGGTTCTTGTATGATTTTTATATTTAGTACTTGTAGATGTTTCGAGTAGATTGTTCTTGTGAGTGGTTCGAGTAATAGAGGCTAGACGAACCAAGTACATGTATTGCAAGAGAATGAATCTATAAAACCAATACATGTTGTGACAGAGAATCAAATAGAACTAACTAAAACTGAAATACAGTAATCATCAAGTAAATAAAAGAACTATCAGATAATGTACTCGCCTGATACCCTGAGTGACTGATGTATATAGATGTCCGAACTGGAGTCACAATGTCCTATTTAGAGCAATACGGGTTATAATGTGTTCAATATGTAATAATCGAAGTTTACAATATAATCTACATGATTCTAGGTCAATCTAGGTTAAAGTCAACTCTTGGTCAACTGTGGTCAACCCTCAGTCAACCCAAGTCAACATCTAGGGTTTTGGTTACTTTAGGCTAGTCAACAATGTCACATTGTCTAATGGTCAACATATAGGATTCACTAATTCATATTCCTAGTCAACCAAGTCAAACTAACCTTAATCTAAATCATAAAACTCAACCAAAGCTGTAGTCTACATAGACCCTCATCTATATACCATACATCCCCAAATACTCATATATACCTATATATCGTATACATACCCTAACATATATCTATCTAACCCACATATAGATATACCCTCTTATACAAACATCTAGCTAACTTGACTCATATATAGAAGATACCATATCTCCTCTCTATACATATAACATATATATATATATATATATATATATATATATATATATATATATATATATATATAATACCAAACACAAAGGTTTTTGAATTCTAGGGCTGACTGTGCCAAGATAAAGAGTGGTTGAGATTTAATCTTGGTGAATCAACAGTTGTGGGGTTTTATGTGGGAAGAGCATTATTGGGAGTGGGGTTTTATGGGAAAGAGCATTATTGGGAGTGGGGTTTTATGGGGAATCCAAAGATGGGGATTTAATATTTTGATGGTTACGGGATTTAATATTTTATGGGGAATCCCGCTACTCGAGAGAAGAATCCTCCGGCTACGGGCGGCTGACTCTTAGGTTTCCAAAATTTCGAAGTCCTCATCTTCTCCTTTCCTCTCCTTTCTGGCTTCCTTTTTCATCTCTCAAGTTTCAAGAAGAAAGAACTTCATCTCCTTTCTGGCTTCATTTTTCATCTTCTCCTTTCCTCTCCTTTCTGGCTTCCTTTCTGGCTTCCTTTTTCTCCTTTCCCTCTCCTTCTTCCTTCCTGTGCAACAATTTCAACAACGACGACAAGAATCTGGCTTTGCTCGACGACTGCCTACGTGGGAGAAGTTCAAGTTGTCCAACAATTTCAACAACCAAACTCGAGCAATTGGTAACTTTCATTCATTTGGAAATTATGACTTAAATAATTTTGTTCAAATTTGTTCAATTTCGGATTTTAAATTATTTTGTTCAACAACCTATTATTGTTCGAAGCATTTGGGGTTTACGTTGTGAATCTTTCTTCACCAACGGCCGGGTGTAAAAGAGATGAAAAAGGAACCTTTCTTCACCGTTGTGAATCTTTCTTCAACAACCTATTATTGTTCGAAGCATTTGTTTAATTTTCTTCACCGTTGTGAATCGTTCTTCACTCAGAAGTGGTGGAGGCTTTAGCTTTGCACTGACATTAGGGCATTTGTTTAATTTTCTTCACCATGTCAAAGTACATAGCAAACCTTTCTGTCTTCCTTTTTCATCTCTCAAGTTTCAAGAAGAAAGAACTTCATCATGAGAGTAGGACAGTTGAGGCTTTAGCTTTGCACTGACATTAGGGCTGTCTGCGGATGCTAAAAGAGATGTTTGTGATACAATTCTGAATTCTGTTTGTAGGTCTGTTTTATTTTAATTTAATATTTTACTAAAGTTATATCCAACTGAAATTTAGGAATGGAAATGTTTGACATATGGCATAAAAGATTATAATTAACCAACTTCCAGATGCTAATAGTTATATAATTTTGTTTGGAAATGAAAATGTTTAGGCCTAAGCCTAATATGTGTTTGTGTAATTGTCTCACACATATTTGTCTCTATCGTTATCAACTGATATCACCTACTAAGCCTTGACATATGACATGAATGATTTATGATTATATTTTCTAGCAATTCGATATTTTCTAGCAATTCGTTATGTGATACAATTCTGAATTCTGTTTGTAGGTCTGTTTTATTTTAATTTAATATTTTACTAAAGTTATATCAACTGAAATTTGGATATACCGTTAGCAGAGGAAGTATACCAGAAAGTGATAGTATTGTTGTTCATGTTTTTGTGTTATATGGCAATGTTTATACGGGAATATCAGAACAAGTGCCACAAAAAGATAAAGAGTTGGTTTTTGAATCCTAGGCTACTAACAAAAGTTGGTTGTGTTTTACAGTGGTTTGCATATCGTAACCTGGTTTTCAAGCCGGACAGGTAAACTTGAACTCTGTTCCTTACATGTGAATAATATTAAAAACTCCTCTTTGATGTTTGAACTCATATTGCATTGTGGAGAAGTTATAAACAATGTCAAAAAAGATACTCTATTAAGTGTACAATCCGAATAATGGATACACATTTAAGTTCTATATTCACAAACAAACCCAGAGGTCTATATTCTCCTATTCCGAAATATATACATGAACGATTCCAGAAATAAATTTGATTTTATATCCTAATATGTGTTTGTGTAATTGTCTCACACAAATTTGTCTCTATCGTTATCAACTGATATCACCTACTAAGCCTTGACATATGACATGAATGATTTATGATTATGTCATGCCCCAGAACCAGAATACTGGAGAGCGGGGGCAGACATAGCCAGCTACGTATATGAAATGGAATCCATCTCGCTATACGGTCACGGCTGTCTAGATACATGAGGGTTTATCTACAAGCCAACAGTCTCTTAAGGTCATGAACAAGCCTAGTGTCTCAATCACAAGCAAGTAAGTAAAAGTCACAAGATGTATGATCATTAAATATACAATAGTAAGGCGTCCCAAACATTACATATTCAGTTGATCATGAAGCTAGTCGTTACAAAATGTCAGGACTAGCAAGAGTTTAGTCATACATGATCAACCCTAGGATCTGTTAATCATGTTACAGCCCGTAGGCAGACAGTAAGTAAGTGCAACCGAGCTAAACAGGTGCTCGTCGGCTAAACGCCTCAAAAGAATATTTTTACAAGGGAGTGGGAGAGCAAAATAAAACCCACTCGTTGCCGGGATTCCTTCTAGTGTTCACCATCTGGCAGGAAGGTTGGTAGATCCTCTGGAGCTGCTCCGAAATCTGGCCACACAAAACCAGCTGGGTCAGACCCCAGAAAGAGCAAGTGCCACAAAGGAGGCTTCACTTAAGAGCTAAAACCAGCAATCATCACAAGATATAAATAAAAGTAACAACTGAAAATAAAGAAAACACGTCAGGATGATATACGACGAGATAACCATGGAACTATTCAGATAACCAGGTTACAACCCGTAAACCAAACAAGGACCGGGGTTGTAACCCTTCGTCTGAACAGAACTTGGAATTCTCACCACTTATCGGTAAAATAAATACAAGCATTCTGGTCATTCAATAATCTGGAACAGGATCAGGGCAAGACTAGACTGGTTAGACTCCGTCCAATCACTTCACGGCCAAGCAAGAATTACGGCTTGATACTTTAACTAACTAGGGTTGTCACAAGCCTAATTACTAACAAGATGCAGTAAGATCATCCCACAGCCACAAGCCCTGCAGACTATCCAGGTTACCCGGGTTAAAAGATTAGAGTTGAATTCAGGTGGGTACATCGTCCAGGAAACGAATGTACCCTTAGGTAGCTTGAAGGGTGCAACACATGACAGTGTGCTGGAAATGTGCCCTACTCGACGGCAGGCTACAGATCCCAAGGCGTGCCCAGGTAACGGGATTGCCTATAGCTGGGAAATCTCGTCATGACTAATGTATTAATCTAGTTATTAGCCTTAGTCCATTTTAGTAGGTACTCCTGACCGTAGTACTCAGGAGTCCCTGTCCTAGACATGATGCAAGACAGGACTGGTTTATTTATACAAACACAATCGCCCACGGTGTCCAGATTAATTATACAGGTCATGTCATGTCAGGTAGCCGTCGCAACAGCTATTCGAGATAATCATGTCAGGTTATCATGCCAAGTGTACTTGTCAGGAGTGCGCCACGACGAGCCACTATCAGGTCATGTCAGGTTATTATGTCAGGAGTGTACCACTACGGGTCACTATCACGTCATGCTCAATTATCAATTCCAAACATATCAAGTAAATTCGTGAT
The DNA here is from genome assembly GCA_029216955.1 of Iris pallida. Lineage (NCBI taxonomy): Eukaryota > Viridiplantae > Streptophyta > Magnoliopsida > Asparagales > Iridaceae > Iris > Iris pallida. The sequence goes on along the minus strand of JANAVB010027000.1, from coordinate 469,631 downwards.
TATCAAGTTCAGGAAAAAGGCGTAAGGATATAAAATGGACGTTAAATATCTAATAAAATATCAATATACAGGGCTATAGAAGATCCAGGGTAAGTAGGGTCAGGTCCAGTTGCGCCTGAGTCAGACTACGCTCAAGTCAGGCTGCGCTCAAGTCAGGCTACGCTCAAGTCAGGCTACGCTCAAGTCAGGCTACGCTCAAGCCAGGCTACGCTCAGGCCAGGCTACGCTCAAGCCAGGCTACGCTCAGGTCAGGCTACGCTCAAGCCAGCCTACGCTCAGGTCAGGCTACGCTCAGGTCAGGCTACGCTCAGGTCAGGCTATGCTCAGGTCAGGCTACGCTCAGGTCAGCGTATGTACTCCATACGACTCCTCTTCAAGGCAGCGTATGAGGTCCATACGACTCCTCATCAAGGCAGCGTATGAGGTCCATACGACTCCTCATCAAGGCAGCGTATGAGGTCCATACGACTCCTCATCAAGGCAGCGTATGAGGTCTATACGACTCCTTGCCAAGGCAGCATATGAGGTCCATACGACTCCTTGCCAAGGCAGCATATGCAAGACATACGCCTCCAAAAGGCAGCGTATGAGGCAGACTACGCTGCGCTAAAGAGCGCGCGCAGCTCAGTAACGCAAGCTAAAAAGCTCGCGCACTGCTCACTGTCTTCTCCAAATCAGCAAGAACTCCATGGTTGAACCCAAAGCTTCAAAAGTCCATAACTTGGTCAAAACAAGTCCAAATCCAACTTTTCAAAGATCAAAATTGGGTGGAATAAAATTCTCTACAACATGGAACCATCAAAACTTGAAGACAAAGAAGTTTGATAGATCAAAACTACAAAAATTCAAAAATAACTAATTTCTAGATCTACAAAAATTAAAGCCTCAAAATGGAAAATGACAAGTTATAATGTGTCTTAGAAACATGAGGAGAAGCTAATAGAACAATAAAAATGAGCTCTCTTGTGGAAGCAAGTTGCACTTGCCTAGACCTCTCTCTTCTCTCTCTAGTAGGTGAAAGGAGTAAATGGAAGAAGAAGAAGAGATTAATGAAGAGAGAAGAAGAATAGGTAATAAATATGAGTGGTGGTGGTAGGTAGGGGTTCACCCCTTGGTTCATGATGAACCAAGAGCAATCCCAAACCGAACCAAGCCAACCCAAACCAAGAATAAACCAAGCCCAGGGAGGAAATTAAGCAAGGAAATCATGCAATACAAGAATAAATACGTACACGTATTCCAAAAATACGTAATACGAACCACAGGCATTACAGATTATATTTTCTAGCAATTCGATATTTTGGATCATTGGATTGGATGTATATATGTGATACAATTCTGAATTCTGTTTGTAGGTCTGTTTTATTTTAATTTAATATTTTACTAAAGTTATATCCAACTGATATGGCAATGTTTATACGGGAATATCAGAACAAGTGCCACAAAAAGATACTTATTTGAGGTAGTTAGAGGATGTGCCAACAAATATATGCCAGTAAGTTGAGATTTTGTTACAGTGGAGGTTGTAGGGATGTGGAATTTGAGCAGGCTCATCGTGTAGGCAGGCTAATTATATGGTTGAGCTGCCTGGTGCCAAGGGAAAAGGGGGATTTGAAGAAAATTATCATTAAACATGTGATATGTTGTTACCTACATCACTATCTATGAGATGATAAACATCCCTTCTGCGTATGTAAGCTTGCCACGAGAAGATCAACAAAAGAGGTCATAAGGTGCTCATAAATTAACTTTATGGGCCAAAAACATCCCTATACTAAACTGGAAATATTTAATTTGGGAATGGAAATGTTTGTAGGTCTATTTTATTTTAATTTAATATTTTACTAAAGTTATATCCAACTGAAATTTGATCAACACATGTTGAACATAACATATCAAAACAACTACTGAGAGAGCCATAAAAACCTTAAGGGTAGAACCGATAGACATTTTAAACCTGGAAGAAATGAATGTTTCTTCCTGCAAATAGAACACCTTATCAAATCACTAGCCTTATCATATGGAAAATTATCAAACACCAACACCTTGCCACCATAGAATATTGTCAATTGGGCCTTTTCTGGCATCCTGCAAATAGAACGGATTATGATAAGCAATGGGGCCTCAAAATTATTATTGTTCGTTTAAAATTGGGGGTCCAAGATTATGATAATAAAACAAAAAAACAAGAAAAGAACAAAAAACAAAAAAACAAAAAAACAAAAAACAAGAAAAAAAGGAAAAAAAAGTCCATAGTTCTCCTCTTTAATTATCTCTTGCGGAACGGAACAGCCGCATTGGGGATCCCCTGCTCAAAGCTTCCTCTCCTGGAGAATCGGCAAGTGGCACTTCCAACACACACTGTCTGCACCTCGCCAAAATACCAAACACAAACCAACGCTTGGACAGTTTAGTACTCATCAATTGATTTAAATCCATTGGTTTCTCCAGTTCGATTGATCTTCTCCTCATCCGAAGAGTTCTCCGGGAAAAGGAAACTCAGGTGAGAAGTTTTTTTTTTTTATTATAGGAAATTTAGTGTTTCATTTTTTGGGAACCCTGTCCTCAAGATCTCATCTCCTCCCATTAAGATCTCATCTCCTCTATGCAAGATCCCCATCTTAAACCCTCACGCAAGAAGAACGACCTCCAGCGTCGTCGGCGTGCTCCTCGGCTCTTCCTTCAAAGGAACTGTCGACGTCACCAACAGCTACGCCGGTCCGTCCCTTTCTCCCTTTCAATTCCTCAATCTCAGGCTTCCTATTGAGAACTAACTTCATTAGGGGAATTAATATTTTGATGGGGGCCTCATAATTATTATTGTTCGTTTAAAATCAGGGGTCCAAGATTTTGAGGGGGAATACCTTAAATGAACCGTGCCATATGGGCACGGGTTATGACTAGTATATATATATATATATATATATATATAAGAGGAAAAAATATATATATATAAAATATATATAAAAATATATATATAAAAATATATATATATAATATATATATATATATAAATATATATAAAATATATATATATATATATATATATATATATATATATATATATATATTTTCCTCTCTATACATTTTTTTTCCTCTATATATATATATTTTTTTCCTATATATATATATATATATATATATATATATATATATATATATATATATATATATATATATATATATATATATATATATATATATATATATATATATATATATATAAAATATATATATATATATTTTTTTTTTTATATATATAGCCATCCCTAAATACTTAGCTAGCCTCACATACATATATACATACAAATATATATGTATATATATATATATATATATATATATATATATATATATATATATATATATATATAAAATATATATATATATATATATATATATATATATATATATACGAGCAGCAGCAGCCCCCCCTGCTCGCCGCTCCCCCTCCCCTCCTCCTTTTCTGGCCAGTTTGGCCGGTCGGCCCCTCTCCCCGCCGGCCGGGCACTTGCGCTTGGCCTGCCGTCGTCTTCATCTCCCCGAGCGGCATCCCTCCTTTCCCACCCTCTCCTTGGCTCCATCGCCATCGTCGACGCCTACGGCGCCGTCGGGCTCGCCGTAGGAAGACCGGTGGTCCCTCTTCGGCTACCCCCCCTGGTGCCCCCCCGGACATCAGCCCCCCTCCGCCGGGGCGGACGCCGCTCTGCCTGGGAGGCCCCCCGCTCTGCCTGGGCGGCCCCCCGCTCCAGCTCGCTCCCCGTCCGCCGCCCCCCTCGCGGAGATGCCTCCTTCTCCCTCCGCGGAGGCCTCCAGCTCCCCCCGGCGGCAGTGGCCGCCCTTGGCCACGTCCTCACTCCTTCCCGCGGCTGAACCTGCCCGTCCACCCTCCCTCCCCCCTCCGGTGGCCTAACTCGGCCACGACCTCCCTCTCCCCGGTCGTGCCCCCTGGTGGCCCCGGGCTGACCCCCCCCCCCCCCCCCCCCCCCCCCCCCCCCCCCCCCCCCCCCCCCCCCCCCCCCCCCCCCCCCCCCGTCATCTCCTCCCCACCCTCTTGTCGCCGACCCCGTCGTCGTCGGTGGCCCCACCCCCTTCTTTTCCCCCAGCGGCGGAGCCCGGAGCGTCCTCTCTCCCCCAGCTCTCAGGCCTCCGTCGGTCTCTCCGGCTCATGCTGGAGAGCCCCCTTCTCAGCCGGTGATCGGCCCCCGCCCGGAGGTCGAGCTTCCGCTCCCTCCCCTTGGCGCCCCCCTCCCCTCCTCCCTTCCCTTCCCCGTAGCCCGTTCCCTCTCCGGCGGCTGAGGGCGCCTGGCGCGCCTCCCCGAGTCCCCCTCTAGATGCTCGCCCCGTCGTCGGCGGAGCCCCCTCTCGCCTCCAGCCGGCTAGGAGGTCGGACACCCGCTTCTGGACTCCTCCGCCGGAGGCCCCGGACCCTCCCCCCAGGTTCCCCGCTCCCTCCACCCCGCCCCCCTCCCTCCAACCCGCTCCCCTGTTCCTCTCCCCTCCCCAGCGATTCCCCCCCGCCCTTTGCCCTCCCGGAAGGAGCCTCGGCTCGCCTCCCTGCGGCGGCGCCACGTCCGTCCGGCCCTGCCCCCTCCGGCCCCCTGGCCCTCTCCCGTGGCCACCCTCCCTCACCGGCGCTTCCTCCTCGTCGCCTCCCGCCCTCGGCCTTCCCTTCCTCATCCCCCTCCCGGGCGGTCGTCTCCCCGACCTGGCCCCCTCCGGGATCCGCCTAGAGGCCACGCCTCCGCCCCTCCCCGGAGGCGCGCCACCCCCTCCCCCTCCCTCGTCGACTGGCCCGGCACCCTTCGGCGGGGGGCTCGAGGAGTGCTCCGGTCCCCGCGCCCTCCTCCTTGGGCCCCGCACCCTCCTCCTTGGGCCGCGCGCCCGGCTTCTAGGGCCCCGCGCCCACCCTTCCCCCATCTGGACGCGCCTTCTCCTCTCGGGTCGCGTGACTAGCTCTTTCCCCCATGCGTTTCCATTTTTTGAATTCAAATTTTGAATTCAAAAAAAAACCACCACTAGGGCCGAGCGCCCACATCCCCTCTTTTCGTTCTGTTGAGCAACTTTTGGTATTTCTGCAAACCTTGTTTAGCAGCATTTTGTGTTTACTGCAAACCATGTTTTTCAGAGCGAGTTTTGTGTTTCTCGACTCTGTCACCGCTTGTAATGCTCTTTCTGAGCTTTCCTTTTATCAATAAAATTTCCTTTTGCTGAATATATATATATATATATATATATATATATATATATATATATATATATATATATATATATATATATATATTATATATATATATAATAGCCATCCCTAGATACTTAGCTAGCCTCACATACATATATACATACAAATATATATACTCATCTAGCTATCAAAGGCCATGCTAAGGCCATGTCTTACCTGGACTGCCAAGGCCACTGCTGCAAATACATCTGTTGCACTGCATGCTTGCAATGTTCAGCTCTGTAGCATGTTTGCTGCTGCTGCATGCCAAGCTTGCTGTATTGCTGCAGTATGCCTTTACACTAAATGTTGCTAAGTAAAATGCCTAAGTCTACTAATGTGGTGGACTGTACAGGAACCAAAAGACTACCTACATCTCAAAACCTGCAATACCTCACTGCTTTCTAATTCCTACTGCCATGTTATTTCACCCACACTTACTAACACTCCCATTCACACTTAGATACCAATATACCTACTCTTAAATCATTCATACCTATACAACTCAACCTAACCAACCTAGTACCCTTTGATACAAAGATAAGAATAAGTAGACATGAACAAAAGAAGAAAAATGGGATGAAATATTCAATACTAAAACCACAGGGAGCTGAACTATGAGGAATTAATGAATTAAACCAACATATCATAAAATGAGTCCTACGTAAATATCTGAACAAGGTGATAACTGCTCCTCACGATAGGGTGAGGTTTGATCATCCAGTATAAACTTGAACAAGCAACTGAATCCTAATAAGAAGGTAAGGTAGATACCCAAAGTGGTACTCCATGGACAGGACATCCCATTGAAACCTAAATTGGATTGGGAAGGACAGACAACCATAAAGGAGTGACATATTATGTGAATTGATATAAGAAATCAAACTAGAAAAAGGGATTAAGAACTGGAATATTGATAAAGTGGATTGATACTATAATTAAGGAGGTATGCACAGTATAAAACTGGTACCAAGAGCAAATCGGACTGCTATTGCACACTAAGAACAGAACATCATGTAAGTATATCTGAACATCGAGTTAGGGGCAGGATAGAGTCATGGTTCGACTGAACTTAGATGGGACTAAATAGAGGCTAAGATAATCCCTCAAACTCGAGCCTCTCACTTATCCTACATACATGGGTCCCTTACATCCTATTGCTTAACACATTAACCCCTATCATATACTGTCATTGACAGTTAACTCTCCATCAGATATGACACCCCCCTTATCTCCATTGCCAAATGCAAGTGGGAAATTATAGACTGAACAAACATGCAAGTAGGTTATATCAAGGGCTGAACTATATATCAGATATAGGACTAACCTAAATAAAATTCTCCCAATCCAGATTGGTACCAAGTCCAACAAGAACTGAACCAATGTCAAGGCATGGACATCAAAGTGTCTTAGTCTGCCGCAAACAAGTATGGCAGATGTGTGTGCAAGGGTATAAATGAAAAGGGTGCAGGTATGTTCTCGAGTCTAATGTAATGTGCAAGTGTCAAATAGGTGCACAGGCAGTGTCACAAGTGTGCAACAGTGAGGGTTCGACAGCACAGAACGAAGTCTGTAGGGCCTGCCACTGCATGGATTTGCAATGGTTCGAAGCCCCAAGACAAGGACCCAATGTCAGTCACCTAGCCTAACCAATAGAGTCATTAGAAAGTGAAACTAATATGTGTCAAGGGAGAACAAGGTCTATGGTACCAGGATATATGGTGAACAGTGCACAGAATACCCCGAGGCCAATTACACCTATCAAACCTCATCAATTTCATCTCAGTCCTAAACACATAAAATCTACATATAATTAGCTACCCAAATATGTAATTTTTTCTGAAATAAGAGAACAAAAAGTTTTAAGGGAGATTTCGTCGAATACTTGAAATACCCCCTCCGATACTCTTGTAATACGTACCCCAAATGGACACAAAATCGAACCAAACTTAACCTAATGCTAGGAAAACCCTAAATGAATGCATCTATGGAAAGAAAATAGAATTTCAATAGGTCTAGAGGCTCTTACGAATTGAGAGTTGGAATCTCAATAAATTCCTCTTACAAAGCCTTCCCACCAAATCCAATGGCCAAATTGCTCCCAATCCTTGCTAGCTAGCCAATAGAGACCTCCTCTACACAAGGGGGTGCAATGCAATTGGTTTGGTTGAATTTGGAAGTGATTTGATGAAAGGAGACAAATTTGGGGAGCACCAATTTGGGGTTAGGGTTTGTAATGAAAGGAGGCAAGGAGCTAATGATTACTTATATAGGCAAGGGAGGACCTCTTGTGGCCGGCCAAGGGGTTGTCTAGGGTTAGGGTTTTGGTTCAATTGCCTTAACAGGCCTCTCAAGACATTAATTCAAGCCTTTTAGGTAAAGGCCCAAACTTGATTAGAGTTTTCTAGCCTATTCATAGGTTCTAACATAATATTTAGATATTATAGAACTTAGCTAACTTGTTTAATTATACTAACTAAGTTTCTAGGGTCATGATCAACATCTAGACTAGGCAATTCTCATGTTTTACCAAATATAACACTTTTATAATTCATCAATTAAAATAATCAAAAAATTTACAAATTACCAAATTACCCTTGCTCTAGAATGTGGTGGTGACAATGCGCCCAGACTTGTGCTTGACCCCTAAAAGCCAGATACACAAGTCTCTCCATGCGCCAGATCCTAGGCGCATTTAAACAGATAAACCTGCAACAGATCTAAGATCTTTGAGCAATAGACACGTACACGTGTCATTGACTCAGTTCTACCTACGAACGGGTGCCAACCACCTAAGATCTCAGCACCAGCCAAATCTTAACAACTGCCACGTGCCAGCTCCTCCGCAGCTCAACAGTGCAGTTCAAACAGATTTAGCTTCAGCTTTCCAGCGTATCACCTATGCGCCCAACAAAGTCAGACACGTGGCATCCCTACGTGCAAAATCTCTATGTGCGCATCGCATACGCGCACATAAACGGATCATTCCGTTGCCTATAAATAGAAGGATCATTCCTTCATTCAACAGCTTTAGGGATCTTCAATTTTTCAACCACTTTAGCATCCAGAGCACTGTAAGAGCTTCAATCCTCTTCAAGTTACTGCCCATTCCAAAGCAACTCAGACCTTCAGAGAGTCCGAGATCATCGTCAGATCGTCAACGGAGTAAAGAATCACATCTCTATCGCCACGGTTTCCAGATAAAAATAAAAGTGTACTCTTAGGATCCCAACGAGATCCTATATTATACTCTGTTCTGTTGTTATTGTATATAAAGTCATCCCAAACTTTTTAATGGCAAACAGTGCCCACGCACATCAGCAGAAGAAAAAGCTTTAGCACATCGTTAAGATGCGACTCGAGTAGTGACGCTCATGTGCATCAGCAAATTAGGGTGTGATGTTCATCGAATACCTACTTGCAACAGGCGGCCGAGACTCCGTGGATTTCAGCGCTAATGGTCGGAGAGTCGGTGTCACTCCCCAGAACCAGAAATACTGGAGAGCGGAGGACAGACACAGCCAGCTACGTACATTGAAGTGAAACCCACCTCGTAATACGGTCGGCTGTCTAGATGCATGAGGGTTTATCTACAAGCCAACGGTCCCTTATGGTCAAGAAAAGCCTAGTGTCTCAATCTCAAGCAAGTAAGTAAATGTTACAAGATATTAGATCATCAAACATACAAAGTAAGGCATCCCAAACATTATATTCAGATGATCATGAAGCTAGTCGTACAAAATGCAAAGACTAGCAAGAGTTTCAGCCATACATGATCAATCATAGGATTTGTCAATCATGTTAGCCCTTAGGCAGACAGAAAGTAAGCTTCAACATGAGCTAACACTTGCTCGTGGCTAAATGCCTTAAAGAATAATTTATTGAGTGGGAGAGTAAAAGAATTGCCAGGATTACGTCTGGTGTTTACCATCTGGCTGGAAAGGGTAGATCCTCAGGTGCTACTCCAAAATCTGGCCATACAAAACCAATTGGATCAGAACCCAGAAGAGCAAGTGCCACAAGGGAGGCTTTACTTAAGAACTAAAACCAGCATATTAGAACATAGAGACATAAATAATAACAAGAATACGTGAGTTAGAATAAGGATGATAAATGATAAGATAACTAAGAAGCTATTCTGGAAAACCAAGTTATAACCTGTAAACCAAACAAGTACCGGAGTTGTAACCCTTCACCTGAATAGAATTTAGTCTTTTAACCATTTATCGACAAGAGTAAAGCATAAAAAAAATACACTGAAGTAACTGATGGAACTGGGGATTTCCAGGACCCTAGTTTGGTGTGCGTATTGATAGAAAGTTAAACAGATATAAACGTGTTCTAACCTTCATAGGCAGAAACTAGGGTTCACGAATTATACCAGCAGTGGAAAGAAGACAACAGTTCCTAGTAATCTCAAGCAGTCACGACCCAAAGATCTTCTGCACATATTCCTTCCTCGGGTTGGACGTTGTGTGGGCGACGAACTCCCACCCTTTTCTTCTCCTTGGCAACCCTTCTTTCTTTCCTTACGTGGATTACAAATTTAGAGAAATCTTCTTAGTTCTAATGATCTTTTGGCGGCCAGAGAATAGATGATATATAAGGCTACGGCAGGGACCATGGAGAGAAATTAGGGTTAGGTCTCCTAACGGATCTGGGTGTCCTGTGTTCAGCTGAACACACAACCCAGGTCCATTAACAATAGCTCGGTCCACTAATGAGCTATTGTTGCATTACCTTCCTAATCCAAAATGATTGTGGGCTCCTTCTATTATATGCTTGTTTGGCTCCCCATGTTAAGATATCAAATGTCCGTCAATCAGATTAAGTTACTGACAACTATATTGATCGACATCTTTTATCCTTAAGTAGTACCACTCAACTTTATTTGTCATATCGGAAATAATCTACCTGCAGGGTTTACATGATAATCCTTATGAGCTCCTTAAGGGGACATCATCAATCCGACGTATCGGGACATAGATTTTTTTATAATCAATACTCCATCATACATGCAATATTATTACCCAATTCATATAGGTTGTTGATCCATAATGAATCTCACTCTTTATGAGTCAAAGTAATACACACTGCATATACATGTCTGTTATTATATCCAGATTAAGAGCACAAGCATCCATAATAACGGAGGTGTCTGTTCTCTTATGTAGTCAGTACAAAAAGAACAACCTCAAGTGATCATGTTCAATACACACAAAGTATACTAGTGTAAACCTATAGTCAAGATAGACTAATACCAGATTATACTACAACCTTTCCAATAGATTATCCAAGTCCATCTAGGTTGTGAACCATTTATATATTCCATAGGGAACTGATAATATGATCTTCTGTGTGACACTATACACCATATTATCTAAATATAGAGTATCAGCACTTGCATCAACACTTGTAACAAATATAATATGCAAACATTGTCCATATGATTTTATTCAAAATTTAAAGAAATAAAGTTAATACAAAAGTGATGCTTTTAGTATATAACCCTAACAATCTCTCACTTATACTCAAAGCATTATTTTCAGTTTACTGTTACAAATCTCCTACTTATACTTAAAGCCATGCTGCTACACATTGACTCCCATTCCCTCAACATGACTATCAAAAGCCTTAGTCGGTCAGCTTTGTAAAGGGATCAGCTTGGTGTCGGTTGATGCTATCTTCATCACAGCAACCTTTCTTTTCTTTATAAAATCTCTTATTAGGTGGTACTTGCGCTCAACGTGTTTACTGTCTTATGGGCTCGTGGTTCCTTCAAGTTTACAACTGCACCACTATTATCACATAAATTGTAATAGCCTTAGGCAAACTAGGTACCACATCCAAGTCCAACAGGAAGTTTCTGAGCCAAACCGCTTCTTTAGCTGCCTCAGGGGCTGCATATACTCGACTTCTGTAGTGGAATCAGCAATACTTTTTGCTTGATATTCCTCTATACAATGGCTCCACTCCAAAGTAAATATATACTTGAGGTAGATTTTCTAGAATCCCTATCTGACTGAAAATTTGAGTCTGTATGTCCCAAGAGAACTAAACTATCTGTCTGGTAAAGTAGAATATACTCTTTAGTCTTTTTCAGGTACTTCAAAATATGCTTTACGGCAGTCCAGTACTCTTGTACTGGGTTAGACTGATATCTGCTGACCATGCCAACGACAAAGCAGATGTCTGGTCTCGTACATAGTATTGCATATTAAGTTCCTACTGGTGAAGCATAAAAACTACTTTTATGTGCTCTATCTCTTTAGGTGTCATCGGACACTGCTCCTTTGATAGAGCAATTCCATGCCTAAAAGGTAAGAAACCTTTCTTAGAATTTTGTATGCTAAAATGAGTTAGTATAGTATCGACATAGGAAGCTTGGGACAAGCCCAACATCCTTTTCTTGCGATCTTGTAGAACTTTGATCCCAAGGATATGACCTACTTCTCCAAGTCCTTCATATCAAACTGTTTGGATAACCATACCCTTACATTAGATAACACCTTCAAATTGTTTCCAATGAGCAATATGTCATCTACGTAAAGTACTAGGAATACTACCACATTTCTGTCACACTTTCTGTATACACATGAATCATCTTGACATTGATCAAATCTATAGAATTTTATCACCTGATCAAATATATGTTCCAAGATCTGGAAGCTTGCTTAAGTCCATAAATGGACTTCTTGAGCTTACAAACAAGATGCTCTTGGTCCTTTTCAATGAACCCGTCTGGTTGCTTCATATAGATGTCTTCCTCAAGACTTCATTAAGGAAAGTTGTCTTGACATCCATTTGCCAAATTCATAATCGAGATGAGCTGCAATAGATAAAAGAATCCGGATAGAATTAAGCATGGCTACTAAAAAAAAGGTTTCCTCATAATCGATACCCTCTCTTTGAGTGAAACCTTTTGCAAGAAGCCGAGCTTTAAATGTTTCAACTTACCATCTGATCCTCTTTTTCTCTTATAGACCCACTTGCATCCAATGGCTTTTACACCAACGGGTGGTTCTACAAGCTCCAGACCTGATTAAATCCATAGATTCTATTTTAGATATCATTGCTTTTTGTCAAGACTCTGCATCTTTATCTTGGAGTGCTTCGTGTAGGTACAGGGATCATAATCTTGTTCTTCAGGGACGAAGTCTGATGACTCTCCCAAGAACATAATCTATCAGGTTGTATCACAACCCTCCCACTACGACGGCACTGTGGTATAACATTTGTAACACGTTGTGCAGTTATTTGTAGTTCATCATCTTGTACTGTTGGTACTAAAGTACTTGGTGTCTCACCTTTTAGTTCTTCTAGAACAACTCTACTTGTGGGTTATTGTTCATCACATAGTCTTCCTCTAAGAATCAGGCATTGGTGCTAACAATAACCTTCTGATCCTTAGGACTATAAAATAAACTTTCTTCGTTCCTCTTGGATAGCCTACAAACAAGCATACTTCTGTACGAGATTCCAACTTATTGCTTTACCATTCAGCATATGCACTGGACTACCCAAAATTTGAATATGTTTCAGATTAGACTTACGCCCAATCCACAGCTCTGTAGGAGTAAGAGGTACTGGCTTAGAAGGAACCAAGTTTAGAATATATGCTGCAGTCTCTAAGGCATATCCCCAAAATGAATCTGGTAAATCTGAATAACTCATCATTGACCTAACCATCTCCATAAGAGTTCTATTCCTTCTTTCGGCTACACCATTCTGCTAGGACGTTTAGGTGCAGTCAATTGCGATGTAATTCCAGCCTCTGATAAATAATCCCTAAACTCTCCAAAGAGGTACTCGCCACCATGATCTGATCGTAATAACTTGATACATTTCCATGATGTTTCCGTTTTAGCCTTGTACTCTTTGAATTTCTCAAAGCAGTCAAACTTACGACACATCAATAAATGTATCCATACCTTGAATAATCGTCAATAAATGTGACAAAATATTCAAAGCCCCTCTAGCTTGGATAGTCATGGGTCCACACAAATCAGAATAAACTAATTTCAACACATCTTTGGCCCTATACCCCTTTGCCGTAAAAGGCCTTTTGGTCATTTTACCTTCCAAGTAGGATTCATAGACTGGTAGTGCCTCCACTTCCAATGAACTCAAAGGTCCATCTTTAACTAGTCTTTGAATCCTTCCTAGGTTAATATGTCCCAATCGCAAGTGCCAAAGATATGTTTGGTTCATATAAGATGGTCCTTTCTCTTATTTAAGTTAGATGACATATTATTCATTTCAATAAGTTGCATTGTGGGCGAAATAGGATTAATGACATACAGATTATGAATTAATGTACCAGAACAGATAAAATATTTATTCTTTCTAATAACAATATTGTCATTAAAATAAACTGAATATCCATCCTAACATAGAAACAGAAATTAAATTCCTTCTAAGTGAAGGGGCATAAAGACAATCTCTCAATGTCAAAGACTTATTTCTACCAAAGATAAAGTAACATCTCCTAATGCAATGACCGCTACTTTGTAGCGTCACCCATGAACAAGCATATCTCTCCATCACTGAGTCGATGGTTTCCTGGAACCCTGCAATGTATTGCAGACATTAGTGGCTCTTGTATCTACACACCAGGTGCCGGTAGATAACACTACTAAACATGTTTCAACTACTAGTAAATGAGATATACCTTCTTTGTTTCCTTGTTTGAGAAGTAGACGTTATCTTCTAATGTCCTGACCTTTGCACTTAAAATATTTGTCTTTCGGATTTTTCACAGCGTCTTGAGGTCCATGTCCTTCTTTGCTGAGTTTACCTATTTCTGAATGTTATCTTCTTCTTACCGCCTTTTGGCTTAAAAGTAGAAGCCTTTTCAGAAAAAAAATATGACCACTCTGCCTATAGAGAGATTCAGCATCTGTAGCTCTTTTGTAAGTTCTGCCAAACTATATGTAGCCTCCCTTCCCGAAAAAAATTAAAAAATTTTATTTATTTAATTTAAATGGGGATTTTTAGATTTTTATAAATAATTATTTAGTTAATTATTATGGTAGATTACATTAGCCAAGGTTAAGTTTTGAAGTACCAGACTGTCACGACCCGCATCCGCTTTTCGGATACGAGACGTGTCCAAGCTAGCTACGCCGCAGGGTCGGCGGTAGAACGCTGTCAAGCCCGCAAGAAAATAAATGCTCAAAATAAACAATTGCTGTGCATTCACATTTCTACATTTATTACAACATTTATATTTAAAGAAAATACAAAGTTTTACAATTAAAGAAAATGAAACAATTGCTTTCTATTTCTAGGTTGTCTTCAGCATACCCAAGTCTTCCCCAGTGCTAAGAGTGATCGCGGCTAAACCTGAAAAATGTTGGTTTCCAGTCAGGAATAGAACAAGTACACAATCGACGGCAATGCAAAACACAATAGAATTAACAAGACATGAAAATAGCATATGGAATATGAAAGCTGTAAGAAAACTGATGACATAGCACGATAGAGGAGTAAACAAGGAAAAAACTAATAAAAGACATATCTAGGTGGGTGTGAAATATTGTTTCGACATATGAAGGCTAGGGGGTAAATCCGGCTCACTGCACGTGTCGTGTGCAGCTGCTATCATGCAATAATAGACATTTTGGGGATATTTCTGGGTAGTTCACATGTATACTAAGATATTTTTCCTCCCGACAACTCCGTGTGACGAGCGTGTCAACAAGCAATAAATATGTATAGACATGAAATGAAAAGACTACTATGAATCGGAAAGCAATCAGAAAGTGCACTTGCCTGAGGTCCTTAGCTGGAGAAACCAATAATACCATACCACTCGATAAGCCACAATCAGTCAACACATGTAGAAGTCTCCGGATGCTGAAATAAACAGTACCAACATTCTCAGAATAGTCAAATTAGCTAGGATTGCCTGTCCTTAAGTCCAATTCTGAATACAGGGGCAAAACGGTAATTTTGGGCAAAAACGATGTCCGCGTTGGACCCGCTTTGTACCGAAAAGCGTGACAGGGTCAATGGTCTCTAAAGTCATCAAACTACATGTCTACGGATCCAGTTTTCTGATACGAATCCAACCATATGTCCAGAGTTGGATTCCGGTGGGCCGTGCACAAAATCGCCCGTTGAGTGGAACGTGGGGCCCGCAAAACGGTGATTTTGTCAACGGTCTCAGAATTGGACCAAACTTGGCATACAGGACCAAAAAAATGATACGGTTCTGTTGGCACAAGTTTTGCCTCGATCTGACGATCATGCACAAGTAATTGAAGAATTTACAAAGTACACGATACGGAGAATTTCGACGGATACGCATCAAATTCGTCGTGCACACGCGACCAATTTGAATTCCGTTAAAGCCCACACGACCACGAAACCGTTACGCAGCTTTTGATACTTTCGGTTCGCGACCACGTCGTCCGGATTGGCATGACGCACGTCGTATGGATGAATTTTCTAAGTTTAAAAACAGGTTTTTGTCGGTATTTGGGATCTGTTTTCTTCGCTTATAATCAATAATTTTTGAAACTACAAAAAGGGTTCTCTAGCCCTATATGTTGAGTTTAACTTCTGTTCAGAAAGAAATTCTAAACGGTCACTGGATCGATCGGAATCGATCCTGAACTGGGGTTCAAGACTTGTTCTATACTCTGTTTTTGGGCTGTGTTTTCCTTCGACTTTGCGTCGAATTATCGCGCAACATAGGACATGTATCTGTGAAGCAATTAAAGGGGTTTAAAGTCGTACACATTGGGGTCATACCTGGGAAATTGATTCGGCAAAACGTGTGTTCAGGCGTGAGCCTGCGCAAAATCAGCCGAAGCACTGCCGCTGCTGCTTCCTTGCTCTGTTTGCAGCGGCCGTTGCCCAGCTCCGGCCAGTGGCCGGCCGTGATGGCGGCGGCACGGAGGCCGCACGCGCGCGCGGGGGATGGGGGGCGCACAGGAATAGAGGGTGGCGGTGGTTGGAGTTTTGTTGAGCAGGTTTCATGATCGAGATTTCTTTCGATCCTGTACTGTATATATACGGGTAGCGTTCAAAAGGGTCGGGCCTACTTAGGCCGAGCGGGGTGGAAAATTTTAGGCTGGGTTCAAGCACAAGCTGTGCTAGGGCTGTGCTGGAATCTCCTCCTTGCTTCTTTGTTTTTTTTTCCTTTTCCTTTTATTTATTCTTTTTCATTTCTTATTTCATACCAATATATATATATCCTATAATATTTATATATAGATATATTCCTAAAATTACGAAGACTAAAAATACTTTAATAAAATTATAATTACCAATATTCCTATATAATAGAAAAACAAGTTATATATATATATTCTATTATATATAATATATATCTATATATATATATATATATATATATATATATATATTTTATATATATATATATATGTATATTTACATATACACTCTCGTATAGACTTATACGTATTTATAATACACGCACATAGAACCTATATGTATATAATATATTTATATATATATATATACTTAACATGTACACACACACACACACCACACATATATACTTTTATAAGGAATTAAATAATACTAACTAGAAATAATAAATAGTTTATAATATAATACACACAATATTAACATTAATAATAATAATCCTAATAACACTGAACTTAAACAAATACTATAATTCGGTGAACTCCTCAAGCACACCATTATTTGACTCCCAAAATTTGTACAATTATTATAGAACAACATTTAATAAACAGTTAAATATTTAGAAAATATGGTCAAGTCCTAAAAATAAATGAGAAATATTTGTACAACATAAATGCCTACATGGCTGACTTTGGTCCGTCTACATGTCATGGGCTTGAGTTCAGTTCGGGTCCAGTTTGACTAGTTCGTACGACCGGGTCACTTAAACGTCAAATAATATTAATAATGAATAATTAACAATTATAATAGTCATGTCACAACTTGGCCTGGTTTTCCTAGTTAGGATGTCACTATGGCTCGGTCTTCCCTACCAGGGCTAATACACTAGTCAAAGCACACCATTGCACTATCCGTGCCACGATTCTAACCACCTTGTACTCCAATTCTCAACCATGATAAATCATCTACCGTAATAATTAAACTAAATAATTATTATAAAAATCTAAAAATCACCATTTAAATCAAATAAATAAAAAAATATTTTGAAAATTTTCGGGAAGGGAGGCTACAAATCTACCCACCTTAAAAAATTTCGTCCTCGAAATTCAAATCATAACTATTTCTTAAATTCAAAGTCTAGTATTTCCTTAATCTCCTCAAATTTAATTTCTCAAAATAGTTGTATCCTCTTTCTTGTCATTTTGTACTCCAAAAAACTCCGAGGACTTCTACCCACCTTAAGAGGCTAGGATATGGTGGCAAGGTTCCTGTCACAGGGCTGGCCTGGGAGGGTAGCTACACTTGCATATACAACTATCATAGCTATGGGAATACTCTGTGTCTATCTATCAATTACGAGTTTTCGTCTTTCCAATATACGAAAGCAAAAAAACAATAAAGAGTTCAAGAGATGTGTCACTGAACCAATTACATGATTCAAGGGCGAATGCCTATTTCAAGAGGAATTGTCAAGGTAGTCGTGGATGAGATCCTAGAGACATTTATATCTCAATCACGTCGGATAATTAAATGAAAAAGCGAACCAAATGTATCATGGTTGATCATACCGTATACACGATTTGATTAGACAATATGTTAGCGAGCGCCCAATAAACATATATCTTGAATCAAGCTCGGTAAAGAGTAAGCTTGCAAAAGCTAGGCTGTAATAGCAGCGTTGGTCAAGGTAGTCAAAATACAAAATATGCAAGTTTTGGAAGGGAGGCACTATAGTTCGAGTTTAAGAAAGTCAAATCCTTACCTGGTGTTCTGCCTATACAGACAACCTATATCTTCTATCCATTCGGCCTTAGTCGACTAACGGTTTATGGAACTATAATTTCTATATTCTAGGTAAACCTATTAACGTCAGTCAATTACCCCGTTAATAGATCACAGGGACCATGGAATGCTAGGTTAGAAAATATGCTATTGAGCTTACAGATTTTACTAGTATGGGTTTTGGATTTATGGTCATACAGGGTAGTCCCTAACCTCTATAGTATCCTAAACTTGTGATCACGTCTGAAATCGTTTACCGAGAATTATGTCTCGCCCATATAATCGGTTGTGACAAATCCTTGGTTCCGTGATTCAATTGTGACAGGCTATCGGTACTTACCTTACATTGACACAAGGGTAAAGATCTAAAGAGGTCAACTAGGACATAGTTTTAGCAATGATCCATAACCTACAATTCTTCGAAGGGATTTCATTCTATGGGTGTGCTCGTCAGTGCGCTGCTGGCTGCAGTGAACCCATATATCCATTCTCAAATAATTGGCGACAGTGCGCTGATGTCTAGTCATCGTAGTCGTTAAATTACTCTAACTATGTTCCTAAGGGCTTCAAGGGTATCAAGGTCCAATCTAATTGACTATGACAGATAGTGTAACATCTGCCTATAAGTCTCATTCCTTAAGGTAAAAGGCTGGTCGAAAAGAAAATCTGAAGACGATAAAATAAGAACATCCTAGTCTTGATTTCATAATATTTCAAATGGTTGAGGGAAAAACTTTGAACCAATCCTACATCGAGATTTGTATATGAAAGCAGAATAAAAAAATTATAGACTAAATCCTTACAGCAAAAGAGAATTTAAATAGGCAATTCTAATTTACGATAAGGTATATCTAATAAAGCAAAAGAAAATTTAAATAGTTTATCAAGATCAAAGCCTTAATATAGGTAGTCTAACTTACCAAGCAAATAGCATATCCATATTGGGTTCACATTGTCATATCAAAACTACCAGTATACCTATAGGACCGTCAAGTATTCTAAATAGCATGGCCTATCTAACAACCTTAACTACCCACGGTCAATTTGAACAAGGGACTCCTAGTCCTAGTCATTCTCTTAAATTATTTTAATCTAGTTTGTGAATGAGCATTTCCTGGGGCAGGCTCGCAGCAGTACGACTAATAGGTACTACCGCAAGTTCGCAATCTTTTGCGAAAACCGACTGCATGGGCCACCACAAAAAACTTGTCACGACCGTATCCGCTTTTCGGATGCGAGACGTGTCCAAGCCAGCCTACGCCGCAGGGTCGGCGGTAGAACGCTGTCAAGCCCGCAAGAAAATAAATGCTCAAAATAAACATTTGTGCTCATTCACATTTCTACATTTATTACAACATTTATATTTAAAGAAAATATAAAGTTTTACAATTAAAAAAAATGAAACAATTGCTTCTATTTCTAGGTTGTCTTCAGCATACCCAAGTCTTCCCCAGTGCTAAGAGTGATCGCGGCTAAACTGAAAAATGTTGGTTTCCAGTCAGGAATGGAACAAGTACACAACCGACGGCAATGCAAAAACACAATAGAATTAACAAGACATGAAAATAGCATATGGAATATGAAATATGTAAGAAAACTGATGAATAGCACGATAGAGGAGTAAACAAGGAAAAACTAATAAAAGACATCTATCTAGGTGGGGTAAAATATCTGTTTCGATATGTGAACGGCTAGGAGGTAAATCTGGCTCACTGCACGTCTCGTGTGCAGTGCTATCATGCAATAATAGATATTTTAGGGATATATATTTCTGGATAGTTCACATGTATACTAAGATATTTCCCCTCCCGATAACTCGTGTGACGAGCATGTCAACAAGCAGCAAGATATATGTATAGACATGAAATAAAAGGACTACTATGAATCAGAAAGCAATCAGAAAGTGCACTTGCCTGAGGTCCTTAGCTGGAGAAACAATAATACCATACCACTCGATAAGCCACAAATCAGTCAACACATGTAGAAGTCTCCGGATGCTGAAATAAATAGTACCAACATTCTCAGAATAGTCAAATTAGCTAGAATTGCCTGTCCTTAAGTCCAATTCTGAACACAGGGCAAAACGGTAATTTTGGGCAAAAATGATGTCCGCCGTTGGACCCGCTTTGTACCGAAAAGCGTGCCAGGGTCAATGATCTCTAAAGTCATCAAATACATGTCTACGGATCCTTTTTCTGATACGAACCCAACCATATGTCCAGAGTTGGATTTCGGCGGGCCGTGCATAAAATCGCCGTTGAGTGGAACCGTGGGGCCGCAAAACGATTTGTCAACGGTCTCAGAATTGGACCAAACTTGGCATACAGGACCAGAAAAATGATACGGTTCTATCGGCACAAGTTTCGTCTCGATCTGACGAGCGTGCATAAAGTAATTGGAGAATTTTGCAAAGTGCACGATACGGAGAATTTTGACGGATACGCATCAAATTCGTCGTGCACACGCGACCAATTTGAATTTCGTTAAAGCCCATACGACCACGAAATCGTTACGCAGCTTTTGATGCTTCGGTTCGACCACGTCGTCGGATTGGCGTGACGCACATCGTGTGGATGAATTTTCTAAGTTTTAAAAACAGGTTTTTGTCGGTATTGGGATCTGTTTTCTTCGCTTATAATCAAAATTTTTGAAACTACAAAAAAGGTTCTCTAACCCTATATGTTGAGTTTAACTTCTGTTCAGAAAGAAATTCTAAACGGTCACTGGATCGATCGGAATCGATCCTCGAACTGGGGTTCAAGACTTGTTCTATACTCTATTTTTGGGGTGTGTTTTCCTTCGACTTTGTCAAATTATCGTGCAACATAGGGATGTATCTGTGAAGCAATTAAAGGGGTTTAAAGTCGTACACATTGGGGTCATACCTGGGAAATTGATTCGACAAAACGTCGTGTGTTCAGGCCGTGAGCCTGCTGCGAAATCAGCCCGAAGCACTACCGCTGCTGCTTTCTTGCTCTGTTTGCAGCGGCCGTTGCCCGCCTCTGGCCAGTGGCCGACCATCATGGCGACGGCGTAGAGGCGCACGCGCGCGCGGCGGGGGATGGGGGCGCGCGCAGGAATAGAGGGTGGCGGTGGGTTGGAGCTTTTGGGTTTCATGATCGAGATTTCTTTCGATCCTGCACTGTATATATACGGGGTAGGTAGCGTTCAAAAGGGTCGGCCTACTTAGGCCGAGCGCGGGGTGGAAAATTTAGGCTCGGGTTCAAGCAAAGCTGTGCTG
>JANAVB010027000.1:405680-414190 GCA_029216955.1 Iris pallida | reverse complement strand
TAACTCGATAACCATATACTTCTGTCCTGACAGTTAAGGACACGAAGAAATGGTCGAATCCTGTGTCCGTCGTGCATGACACGTACGACTCGAACTAGCCATGTCTATGCCATTACTGGGTTCCTCGAGCCTGGCGAGTCCAGTAATAATACGAGAACCAACGCGACACGAGAGACTAGAGACACGTACGTGTCCGTTGAAGGGTTGCTGTCGGGGGTGCGATACGGCGGAGGACGCGTCGTAGTCGGCGGCGAAGGGTGGCGCTGGCCTCTGCTCGTCGAGACGAGCAAGATGGCGGTGGTCGGGGCGATCGACGGGGCCGTAGGCATCGGGCTGACAAAGCGAACTCCGCGAGGTTGGTCGGGAAGACGAAGCGAGGGCGCGCTGTGGTGGTGGTTGGCCGTCGTAGTGGGTCTAGAGTTTCTGTTAGGGGTCGGGGCTTTTATAGGAAGTAGGTCAGCTGAATTAGGGTTTTGGATTAGGATTAGGGTTAGGGTTTTTGCCGGGGTTAGTCGGAGACGACGACAGCACGGCGGTGGTCGGGTTAGGGTTAGGGTTAGGGTTTGCAGAAACCCCCTCCCCCCCCCAAGATTTGTTAATTACAAACAACACCCACTTCCTTGCTATGTGCAAATGTTATTTGCACAGACAATTTGGATTTTGTAAACAACGTTTAAAACAATTAAAACTATTACAAATTGATATTAAAACAATTCAAATATTTATAAAATGATATATTTTGCCTTAAAAATTAAATAAAAATTATTTAAAAATTCTAAAAAAATTCCTAATAATTATATTAATTTATTTTAAATATATAAATGCTATTTAAAATTATAAAAATACTATTTTGAAATCTAGGGCTTATAAATCTTTCCTCCTTGAAAAATTTTGTCCTCGAAATTCACAAGGATAAAAAACTCTACAAACATTCCAACATAACAAGCAACGCAAAGAAATGGCTAAGGCTACTATTAAGACTAACGTCTAAGGTATCAAGCGGGAATGGGTGGTTCCCTCGCAGCTGTTGGGTCGAACAGGTAAGGATATCTCTCCCTCATGTCTGACTCCCTCTCCCAAGTAGATTCACCCGGAGAGGGACGGCTCCAAGCTACTCGTACCAAGGGTATGACTTTGTTCCTCAGCCTCTTCTCCCTCATGTCCAATATCTCCACTGGCTGCTCAGTGACTACAAGGCTCGGTCCGATCTCCAACTCTGAATGATCTAGCACATGGCTGGGGTCTGGAACGTATCTCCTCTGCTGAGATACATAAAAGACATCGTGAACTCCTGCCAGGTTGGGTGGAAGTGCAACCCTGTAAGCTACCTTTCTGATCCTGCCAAGTATCTCGAACGGTCCGATGTATCTGGGGCTCAACTTGTCTCCTCGTCCGAACCAGATCATCCCTCTAGTAGGCGATATCTTCACCAGCACCATATCTCCGTCGATGAACTCCATCGGTCTGCGACTAGCATCGGCCCAGTGTTTCTGCCTGTCCTGAGTGACTCTGAGCCTGTCTCTGATCATCCCAACCTTCTCTACTGCATCCGTGATCATCTCTGGCCCAAGCATAACTCTATCCCCAACATCATCCCAAAAGAGCGGTATACGGTATCGTCGTCCATATAGTGCCTCGAAAGGAGACATACCGATGCTGGCTTGGTAGCTGTTGTTGTATGAAAACTCTACCAAGTGCAGATGGCTCTCCCATGATCCGCCAAAGTCCAGCATACAAGTCCTCAGCATGTCCTCTAGCGTCTGTATCGTTCTCTCGAACTGTCCATATGTCTGCGGGTGGTACATTATACTGAACTTGAGCCGACTGCTCAACTCCTCCTGCAAGCTCCTCTAGTAGTGGGACGTGAATCTACTATCTCGGTCCGACACGATGCTCATTGGTACTCCATGTAAACGAACTATCTGCTGCATGTATAGCTCCGCCAAATTCTCAGTAGTGGGAGCCCCACCTTGAAGGGTATGAAGTGTGCACACTTCGTCAGCCTGTCCACGATGACCCAAATGGCATCCTTCCCTCCTTGGGAACGAGGAAGCCCTGAGATGAAATGGATCGTAATGTGTTCCCACTTCTACTCGAGAATGGATAACGACTGTAATAGACCAGCTGGCCTCTGGCGCTCCGCATTGACCTACTGGCAAACTAGGCATCTCGAAATGAAACGTAATACATCTCTCTTCATCCCGTGCCACCAAAGATGTTCCCGCAAGTCACGGTACATCTTGTTGGCACCAGGGTGAATAGAATATCACGATCGGTGCGCCTCCTGCAAGAATGTCTCTATCAGCTCTCCCTTCGGCACGCATAATCGGCTGCCATGCCTCAAGGATCCATCCTCTGCTATGGTGAAGTCATTTAGCAATCCAGCTAAAGCCTGGGCTCGTAGTCTGCGAAGGCTCTCATCTGTAGACTGTGCCTCCTTGATCTGCTCTATTAACCCTGACTGAATGTCTAGCGCCATCATATGTATCACTGATCCTGGCCGAACTATCTCGATACCGAGCTTCTCCAGATCTTCCCGTAAATGTCGATCTATCATCAGATACCATGCCATCAGATGCCTGCTCAACGCATCCGCTACCACATTTGCCTTCCCGGGATGATACTGTAAATTAATGTCGAAGTCCTTTATCAACTCCAACCATCGTCTTTGCCTCATGTTCAGCTCTTTCTGCGTGAACACATACTTCAAGCTCTTGTGGTCAGTAAAGATTTCAACACACTCTCCGTATAAGTAGTGTTTCCACAACTTGAGTGCAAAGATCACCTCAGCTAACTCTAGGTCGTGGGTAGGATAGTTCCGTTCATGAGTCCATAATTGCCTAGATGCATAAGTAATCACTTTTCTATGCTGCTGTAGGACACATCCTAGCCCATTTTCCGAAGCATCGTTGTATATGGTGAAACCTCCAGACCCTGAAGGTAATGTCAAAACTGGAGCGGTCGTCAGCCTCCTCTTCAGCTCCTCAAATACTGCCTGAAAGTCCTCTGACCAGATGTACTCTACGTCCTTCCGTGTCAGTTTCGTCATGGGTTCAGCTATCCTAGCAAAGTCCTGGACGAACTTCCTATAATAGCCTGCTAAACCCAAAAAGCTTCTAATCTCTGAAACTGACGTCGGAGCCTTCCATGTCTCAACGGCAGCAATCTTTCTGGGATCCACTGAGATCCCCTCTCCAATGACTACATGACCGAGAAACTCCACTCGGTCTAAAAAGAACTCGCACTTCGATAATTTGGCATACAACCTTTCCTGCCTCATAATCCCCAAAACTGTCCGCAAGTGCTCTGCGTGCTCCTCCGGCATCTTTGAGTATATCAGGATGTCATCGATAAATACTACGACGAACTTATCCAGATACTGGTGAAATATCTTATTCATCAAGTTTATAAAGATAACTGGCGCATTTGTGAGACCAAATGGCATCACCAAAAACTCGTACTGCCTGTACTTCGTATTGAACATCGTCTTCTGGATGTCTGCTGCCCTGACTTTCACCTGGTGGTAACCGGATCTCAAATCTATCCTGGAAAACACCTTCGCCCTACTCAACTGGTCGAACAAATCATATATCCTGGGCAGAGGATATTTGTTCTTAATGGTGATGGTATTCAACGCCCGGTAGTCAATACACAATCGGACCGTACCATCCTTCTTCGGCACAAAAAGTACTGGCGCTCCCCATGGAGAAGCACTAGATCGAATGAAACCCTTTTTCAATAGGTCATCAATCTGTTCCTTCATCTCTACGGCCTCCTTGGGGTTCACTCTATAGCAAGCCCGGGATACTGGTGATGAACCCAGTACTAAATCCATAGTGAACTCCACATCTCTGTCAGGCAGAAGTCCTAGAAGATCCTCTGGAAATACATCCATAAACTCCCTAATGATAGGGTGTGGCGGTGCTAACTCTCCAACTGTCGCACAACAGTTCGGCTCAAGGCTGATCTCCAGCCCGTGCCTGGGGGACTGAACAGAATACTTTCCTCATGACAGTCTATAGCTGCATGGGCATAGCTAAGACAGTCCATCCCCAATATAATATCATACCCGGGGAGTGGCATCACAAAGAATCGTCCCCTAAATTCTCTCCCAGCTATAGTAATAGAGCATCTATAGATAGCTCTAATAGGCACTGGTTCGCCTCCCGTCATTACTCTACTCATCTCCTCAGTAGGTGTAGCTACTAAGTGGTGTTTATACAAAAACGCTAATGACAGGAAGCTATGTGATGCACCGAAATCAAACAAGCATAGAGCTAGAAAAGTATGCAAATAAACATGACATGTGATGACGTCAGCCAAATAATCTGGTTCCCAACCTGCTCCGGTTCTGCCTCAAGAGCCAGACTATAAGCCTTTCCCTGGGGTCCCTTCTGCTGCTGCAGGTGTTGCCCAAACCTCTGCTGCTGAGTCGGAAGCGGCAGTCCTCTAGGCGGTGGTCCAACACCTGGTACCCTGGCTACTGGGCAGTCCCGAAGCTGATGGGTGGTAGACCCACAAGCTAAACACTGCCCCAACCTCTTCCTACAGACGAAAGCGTCATGGCCTGGTCTTTTACAAAAAGAACACACACCTTCCTTCTGCTGCCGAGGTCTCGGGGCTCTAACTGGTGAGGTCGGGTGATATGGTACGTGAGGACGGTATGTCTGCTGGTGCGGCGTCGGTGCTCTCGGCTGGAAAGCCTGACGCTTGGACGGTCCCTCGAGGTGTACAGAAGCCGGCCTCTTGCAAGACTGAAGACGCTCCTCTATGCTCCGGGCTAACTCTAGGCTCTGGTAGCAGTCAGTCGTACTGTTTGCCACTATAAGAATGCCAATGTCTGGAACTAGACTATGGCAAAACCTATGCGTCATCTCCTCTGGGTCTGCAGCTAGACTAGGAGCGAAACGGCTCAATCGACTAAACTTTGCTGCATACTCGTCAACAGAATGGTTCCTATAACTCCTCTCCCCAAATTTTCAAAAAAAATTTATTTTTTTTATTTTAAAGGTGATGTTCGTTGAAATTTTCTAAACGATATTTTATTGTTTGTCGGCCTTTCCGCAGAACCATCTAACCAAACATTCACCTCCCCGTACATAACCACCGCCACAATCCGTCAACGACGAAACCCGAACGCCACCACCGCCTAGGCCAGTGCTATCCCTACCAACCAACCCGGTCACCCCTGTCTACTGCCAAGTCCCGCCCCATCAGCCAACTCCCGCATCACCAAATCTGGGTCGAGACTCGTCGCCTCCATCACCACCATCTCCTTCCCTGTCGAACTCGACACCCCAAATTTCTGCCACCAGCGGAAACCACCGCCAACACCACCCTCATCTTCATAAACCACCACCAACGCAGCCAGCATCAAAAACCTGTTACCGTGTCCGGACCCGTGTGTCCGTGTTCAAATCTTATGCCACCATTACAACCCAATTACCGAGCCCGTGTCGACAGGACGACACGGACGTCCCAAACAACCACAACCGAACCCCTATCACCATACCGACTCACATCGTCGTCGAGCTGCCGACCAGATCCCCAACCGCGTCGAGCCTACTGTCTCCTCCACGTGTAAATACTTGGACACCGCGAGTTGCACCCAGCCGAGCCGCCTCGCCAAAGTGGTTCCCCGTGCCCACTCCCGCCATCTCCTCCGCAGTGGCTAACAATGCCCTCTACCGTCGGGATCTCCGTCACCGTTGTGCATCGTACCACCTCGACCCGGACCATCGTGGCCGCACGATGACGAGCGCTGCACAGCGGGACTCGACGACCGCCCTCCAGTGTCGTGGCCGCTGAGACCCTCTGTGCCGCCGTCGAGGGATCCCGTCTGCCAGGTGCTTAGATCCTCTCCTCTCTGGAGTCGAGCGCCGAGCTCCGACCACTCATGGTGAAGAACCGACCGCCGGGACTCCCGCTTCCCAGATCTGCCGACGCCACTGTGGTCGCTCAGCCGGTGAGCTTTTGGTGGCCAGCCGCTCCTCTCCTCCAGCGACGCAGCACCGCCGCGCCGGACAGTCGGACCTCCGGTGAGCTCCGCGACTTCTTTCTCTCTCTCTCTCACTCTCTTTTCCTCTATAAATTTTCAGGGGATGAGTTAATGTGTTGGGCCTTGGGTGGGATTAGATATAGGTTGGGTTTTAAAATGGGCCTAAAGCCCACAACAAAAATTATATCTATTTAAAGGGTTGGCTTGTTTTAATGTTGGGAATTTATTTGGCTGGGCCTTGGGCCTCGGCCCACGAAATATTTAGATATTTTACAAATAAAGGGGCTGGGCCTTAGGACTATATACCATAAATGGTTTATATTTAGGTTTTACATAAATAGTTTTGAAATTAGTATGATAAATTTTATCGGGTTAATAGTATTGGGCTTAAAGTTTTATTAGACTCTTACATATACATACTCTTGAACTAGAATTATATAAGTTATTTCTGGATCTTATAAATAAGTATTTTTAGTAAGTATATTTTACGTAGGCTTAAATATTTATGCTCGTAATATTTTGGTTTGAAAATATATAGATACTTATTCTTCAAAGGGTTTTATATATATATATACTTTATTTTCCAAAAAGTTTTATATGAATATATAGATATCTTTCTAATTAATTTTCTAAGATATATAAATAAATATTTTTATAAATTTTCTAAGACAAATCTTCTTTTAGGTTAGATTGTCTTTGATCACGCCTAATCCAATTTTTCTATTTCTTTTGTGAACTCTGGAATTCTTCATATCCACCCTAGGCTAACTGGACTATGCTGGACCTAACAAGATGGTTTGTTTTACTAGCTAAGGACCTCAGACAAGTACACTTTCTGATTACTTTCTATTCATAGTAGTCTTTTTATTTCATGTTTATACATATGTCTTGCTGCTTGTTGACACGCTCGTCACACGGAGTAGTCGGGATGGAAAATATCTTAGTAGACATGTGGATTACCCAGAACTATCTCCCGTGTCTTTCGTGGAGAATAGCAGCTGCCCACGACACGTACAGGGTGCCGGATTTACCTCCTAGCCGTTCACATGTCGAAACGGATATTTCACACCACATAGGTAGATGTCTTTTATTTATTTTTCCTTTTCTTCTCCAACGTGCCATGTCATCAGTACTTTTCAGTTTTCATATCTCATATGTTATTTTCATGTCTTATTAATTCTATTATGTTTTCGCATTGCCGTTGGTTTGTGTACTTGTTCCATTCCTGACTGGAAACCAACATTTTTCAGGTTTAGCCGCGATCACTCTTAGCACTGGGAAGACATGGGTATGCTGAGGCCGACCTAGATAGTGGAACTAGTTATCATTTTTATTAATTGTGAGAACATTATATTTTCCTTCAAATATAAATATTATAAATGTTGTAATAAATTTAGAAATGTGAATGAGCAGCAAAGGTCATATTTTGAGCATTTATTTCTTGCGGGCTTGACAGCGTTCTACCGCCGACTCTGCGGCGTAGGCTGGCTTAGACACGTCTCATATCCAGAAAAGCAGGTGCGGGTCGTGACAGTTCCCCTGCTGGATGTTCTGGAATCGTAGCCCCATGGCTACCCTAGCGGTGGTCGAGAAGAATTTCTTCTTGAATTGGGTTTTGAACTGATCCCAAGTGGCCTTCCCTCTCGCGAATAGCGGCTCATTCTGGAACCAAACTCCTGCCAAGTCTGTCAGCATAAATCCCGCTACCTCGACCTGGAGGTCACTCGACAACCTAGCTCCAAGGAGCTTCCTCTCTACCGAGTCTAGCCAGTCATCTGCTACTATGATGCCCTCGGTCCCTAAGAACTCCTTGGGGTTCAAACCCATAAAGTCCTTGATATTCCCCGCTCTCTGTCGTGGCTCTACCGGTGGTGGGACCACGGTACGCTCCTCAGAACGCTCCATGATCTGACGGAGTAGGGTGGTCTGCTCCTGATGGGTCGTTAGGAACTCCTGGATCAGAGTGAGTAGTTGGTTCTCGTCGAGAGTGACGGAAGCCTGGCCAGGTATAGTAATAGGTGGTGGTGGGAGTATCGGGTCCTGCTGGGACTGTGATGTGGAAGGTGGTGGAGGCATTTGGGTTGGTGGATTTGTGGAGTGGGAGAGTATGGTAGGTGGAGGTGGAGGTGGAGGTGCATCGGTCAACTGGTCAACCGACTGGATAAGAAGTGTACCATTCTCAGGTGTGGCATACTGGGATGAGCGGGTGAGCACCATCTAATAAATAAATGAACTTATAAGGACTCTTTTAAGTAAACAATCATAAACAACAAGAAAGTCTAATTTGTAATAACGAGCATGTAATGTGTTTCCTATATTGCAATCCTAGTAATCCTCTAGATGTTCTAAGCATCATTCGTAGTGTTGTCTAGTTATCTTAAGTTCCTAATTGCAGGCATGCTTGGTACAATGACGTAACTAAACAATTTAGTCAGGACCTGCATGGGCCACCACTAAAAATATGTCACGATCCGCTACCGAAATTGTTAGGCCGGGCCGAGTCATGTCCAGC
>JANAVB010027000.1:278180-400680 GCA_029216955.1 Iris pallida | reverse complement strand
TATGCTAGTTCCTTGCCATACCATGCCATGTACAATAGTCATTCCAAACATATTAAGTAAAATCAAGTTCATGACAAAAGGTGTAAGGATATAAAATGGGCATAAAATATCTAATAAAATATCAATATACAGGGCTATAGAAGAGCCAAGCTTAAAGAAATAAGACCAAAACTCCAGGAGCCAATGGGTTAAGCAAGGGGTTCAGGGTGCAGCGTACGCACAAGGGCACGCACAGCGTACGCACAAAAGCACGCACGCAGGAGAGCTAAAGTACGCACGCAGGAGAGCTGCGTACACGAAAAGACACGCACGCAGGAGAGCGGCGTACACGAAAAGACACGCACGCACATAGGAGAGTTGCGTACGTGAAAAGACACGCACGCAGGAGAGCGGCGTACGCGAAAAGTCACGCACGCAGGAGAGCTGCGTACGCAAAAAGTCACGCACGCAGGAGAGCTGCGTACGCGAAAAGTCACGCACGCAGGAGAGCGGCGTACGCGAAAAGTCACGCACGCAGGAGAGCTGCGTACGCGAAAAGTCACGCACGCATGAGAGCGGCGTACGCAAAAAGTCACGCACGTAGGAGAGCTGTGTACGCGAAAAGTCACGCACGCAGGAGAGCGGCGTACGCGAAAAGTTACGCACGCAGGAGAGTGACGTACGCGAAAAGTCACGCACGCAGGAGAGCTGCGTACGCGAAAAGTCACGCACGCAGGGAAAGGGTCTTCTTCTCCATAGCTGAGAGGAAGCTCCCATGGCTCCCAAAACTTCAAAGCATCACAACTTGACCATCCGAACTCCAAATCCGGATTTTCAAAGTTCCAACCAGGGTGGAATTGAACTCTCTTCCACATGGAAACATCAAAACCCATAAAAATCCAACTTAAATAGATCAAAACCATGCAAAACTGAAAATAGAGAAAACTTAGATCTAGAACAATGGAGACTCCAAATCACAAAATGCTAAGTTCTAATGTTGTTCACCATGTCCTAATCTAGCAAATGGACAAATAAAAGAGGGTTCTCATGTGGTGGCAAGGTGCACTTGCCTATGGGAGGGTGTTGTTTGGAGGAAGGAGAAGAGTGTTGTGTAGAGGAAGGAGAAGAAGAAATTAATGGAGGTTTATGAGGAGAGAGAAAAAGTTGGTAGAGTTTTAAAGAGGGTGGGATGTGGTGTGTTGAGGGTGGAGCATAGGCTAAGGTGTTCCAATACATATTAAACCAACCCAAACCAAACCAACCCAATTAAAATCGAGCCATGCCAAAACCCAAAATACGAGAAATACAGAAATTCCAAAAGTTGAGAAAAAAATAAAAATATATGCCAAAATCCAGATACGAGTATAAATACGAAATACGGGAAATGAGGGTGACAGGCGCTGTGGTGGTGGTTGGCCGGTCATAGTGGAGTCTAGGGTTTCGGTTAGGGGTCGGGGCTTTTATAGGGGAAGTAGGTCGGCCGAATTAGGGTTTTGGATTAGGATTAGGGTTAGGGTTTTCGTCGGGATAGTCGGAGACGACGACAGCGCGGCGGTGGTCGGGTTAAGGTTTGGGTTAGGGTTTACAGAAAACCTCCCCAAGATTTGTTAATTACAAACAACACCTACCGCCTTGCTCTGTGCAAATTTTATTTGCACATACAATTCAGATTTTGCAAACAACGTTTAAAACAATTAAAATTATTACAAATTGATATTAAAATAATTCAAATATTTATAAAATGATATATTTTGCCTTAAAAATTATTTAAATTTTTTTTAAAAATTCTAAAAAAATCCTAATAATTATATTAATTTATTTTAAATATATAAATGCTATTTAAAATTATAATACTATTTAGAAATCTAGGGCTTACAGCAGCAATGGGCGCCAGGGCCCAGATGGCGCCTGGGCCGAAGTAGGCGCATGGCCAAATTGGGCGCTGGATCATTATGGGCGCCAAGGCCAAGGTGGCGCATGGGCCGAAATGGCCAGAAGGGGGGTGCATCATAATATGCGCCTAAGCACCAATGACCGCGAGGGTTAAGGCGCATCACTATGGCGCCTAAGCACCGTGAGCGCAAGGGGCTGGGGGCGCTAAGGCGTCTGGGCCAATTAGGCACATCACATTGGCGCCTAAGCACCGTAAGCGCAAGGGTCAAAGGGGTGCCTGATCATGGCGGGGCGCCTAGACCAGGGGAGACGCCAAGCCTAAACTTGGGCACCTGGACCAACATGGCGCTAGTTACTGTTGTTCTTCTCTAAACAGCAGCCAAGCTCCATGGAAACCCGAAAACTTCAAATGAGCATTACTTGCTCGAAACAAGTCCGAATCGAGGCTTCCAAGGTTCTAAACTGCACAGAACGAGATTTTCTACAGCCTGGGATGACTGGTTTTAGGAAATACCAAACTGTACTAGATCAAAACTAAGAAAACAAGAAAAATACATAATTTAGATCTACACAAATCTATCCACCAAAATCAAAAAGGCTAAGCTCTAAAGAGGCTTAGAATCTAGTAGAGAAGAGAATGGAACAATGAAAGGGGAGATCCTTCATGGAGCAAGATTGCACTCACCTAGGGCTCTTGGTGGGTGGAGAGGAGTAATGGAGAAGAAAAAAATAAATGAGAAGTAAATGAGAGGAGAGAGAGGAGTTGGTTTAAATAGGAAGTTCACCATGATGAACCAACTCAAACCAAACCAAGCCAATATGAACCAAAATAAAGCACGATAAACCAAGTCAAGCTAAGACTAAACCAGGGTTAGGCTAAACAGGACAAGTCAAAACATGGATCACCTGACAAACGTCAAAAATTTGTACACGTATACTGAAAACACGTATAACGGGAAACGGGAGTGGCAGTTGGTGACGTTGGCAACTTCTGAGGCTAGCTGCTTCCCTCTGACCTTTTTGTGTTCGCCGGATCCCCTCTAGGAGCTCTAGCGGCTCTCGACCTCTTGGGAGCCATGGCGGGAAGACTAAGGTTTTGGGAGGAAGAAAAAAAACTCTGAGAAGAAAGGCTTCATTGGAAGGAGAACACAGATGGCAGAAAGGTTCTCTCTCTCCCCGAGCAAAACCCTACTTATAGGGCAAGGCCACGTCGGCAGAATGAAGACAAAAGAGACCCTTCGTATTTGAAGAAACGCTTCGAGCAGCGTGGAAGATAAAACAAAATCATAACGGATTATTTATCCCAAAAATGAGGAGTTGTCATTACTTTTATGAAATGACGGCTCCGCCAGCCTGTTAGCAACCTACTATGCATTTTTGATGATATGTGTCATTTCATGCTTCTGTTCAAAGTGTTCCAAACTTATTCAAGTTTGAAAACTTTGAAGGAGATCTTGTAGAAGCATAAAAAAGCGCAAAAGACGTCAGAAGCGCAGGAGACCCATAAATTTCTGCGCACTTTAAAACTCGTACTATAAAAAGACAGTGTATATAGAAAAGTTCTTTACTAAAATCATGTTTACAAAAGATCTATTACAGACTCTTCATGGTTATATATAAATACTAAAACCTAAAGTATGGCCTACAAAGTGCACGGTCTTCAGAAGCATACAGTCTTCAGAAGCATGCAGTCTTCAGAAGCACGCAGAGCCCAAAAGCGCAACAGTGTCAGAGCTAATAACTTCATTGTCAGAGCGAGCCACTTCCTAGTCAGACGTGGAAGAACTCCAATATGGCTAATGAAGCAGTTATTGGCCCGAGAAAGAACGCAGCTCCTGCACGAAGCTCACAACACTATTTGCGGCTCTTCCAGCCTAACAGGGAGCACAGCTCCCCCCACCCCAATATGGCTAATAAGGCCATTATTGAGCAGGGTAGAGCACAGTCTTTGGCTCTTCGGATTGGCAATCAATCCAAACCCGGTAGCTTGGACCTCGAAGATCTCCAAGTTGTTGTTCAGGTTCGAACCCCTTATGCCAAACGTTCAAGTGCATCTCAAAACTCTGTAGTTGTTCTTCTACAAGACCATAGCTTCTTTGAACGAAGAGATCTACAACCAACAACCGACTTATGCAAGGCCCATGGCCATCCGAAGCTAAGTTGGAGTCGAGCATGACAGGAAAATGACTGGAAACTATGAGCAAGGTCTCACCCAAAAAGCTTCTGTTTATATAGGCTGTGTAATCTAACCCACATGCCACGTAGAAGTCGGTCAAAGGACTCTGGAGTAATGGGATAAACCTAAGACTCAGCATAATGAATCTCATTTAATAGATTCATTTGACTAAGTCTTGGGCTACCGCTTCTTGAGCCCCCCCCCCCCAAAGCGGCGACAATTAAAGAAGATGTTGACTCAGCCGCTCAAAGATGGTCATTAATTTTCTTAGGAGCACAATGGCTTCGACGTTTCGTAAAAGCACAGCTCCCTTATGGTTATCCAAAAGTGCAGCTCTCTCAGAGTTTCACAGAAATACAGCCCCTTAACAGCCCCTTCATTGATCCCTCAGAGTTTCACAGAAGTGCAGTCCCTTAACGGACCATTCATTGGTCCCTTAGAGCTTTCCAGAAGCACAGACAGTCTCATCGTCTCCCAAAAGTGTAGTGACTTCGTCGCCTCAAGAGCACAGCCTCCTCGTCGTCCAAAAGCGCAGTGACTTTGTCACCTCAAGAGGACAGTCTCCTCTTCGCCCAAAAGTGCAGTGACTTCGTCGTCTCAAGAGCATAGTCTCTTCGTCGCCCAAAAGTGCAGTGACTTTGTTGCCTTAAGAGCACAGTCTCCTCGTCGCCCAAAAGTGCAGTGACTTCGTCGCCTCAAGAGCACAGTCTTCTCGTCACCCAAAAGCGCAGTGACTTTGTTGCCTCAAGAGCACAGTCTCCTCGTCGTCCAAAAACATAGTGACTGTGTTGCCTCAAGAGCACAGTCTCCTCGTTGCCCAAAAGTGCAGTGACTTCTTTGCCTCCATAGCAGCCTCCTCGTCACCCAAAAGCGCAGTGGCTCGAACACTCCCAAAAGCGTAGCTCGTATAGCGCACAGTTCCCCTACAACATGGCATCATGCCACGTGGACAGTATGGTTTAATTATTTAAATTACTATTTGGGATAACAAAATTAATTGGTTTAATTACTTGGGTTTTGGTTATAATATTGATATATACATATTTTCTATATACTAAATATTTGAGTATTGAGTGAATATAAATGTATATGCATTTGTATTGTTATTATTATTAGTATTATTGTTATTAATCGTATTATTTATTTGGGGAATTATATAAAAATATATAATAATATTTCTAAGATATTATTATCAAGTTTTGACCTAAAATCGTGTTTGACAAAATTGGAGATTTAGTAGTAGAATGATTTTCTATATTTTCAAAATACATGTCTAAAAATATTATGATTAATAAAAATATAGTTTCTAAATATAATAAATAATTTTCAAAAATATAAGTATTTAGTGATGCTTTTTCCTTCAAATCATAAACCATGACTAATATAGCCGTTTTCTATTCCTTGATCATGGACTTTCCTTCGACCTCGATAATCGTGTCGAACTCTAATTTTGGGCTTCTACATACCAATTTGTGCTATTTGGATTATTATGGACTCAATGGAACCGCCTATTTTGTTATTTGGGACCATCATGTAGAGCATAGCATCGTTATCTATTTCGTGTTGATACGTTCGTGTCGCACACGTCGACTCCAGCTAATTGAGGCGAGTACATTCTCTAACAGTTTTCATTATCTTGATAATCTCTATGATATCAGTTTGCAGTATTATACTTGATTTCTGCCACAAGGGTACACGGATTAGTATATCTTGGATCCCGTTATGAGATGTTATTCCTGGTCTATCCTGGTGTACTGGTGCATGCCTTGTTATTATTCTTGTACTTGTATGGACACCGACTCTTAAGGGGATTAGCTACCCTATCAAAGAATCTTGTGTCTTAATGTACCATGGTTGGATCCATTATACTAATCGGGGGAATTGGGAGGTATTATGAGAGTATATGATCATACCTAAAACTACTTGTGCATAGCTCACCCTCACCTCATGCAGGGTATAGCCTGATCTTACATTATTTGTGCATAGCTTTCCATGTATGACCGGCCTGATCCATTACTATACTTGTGCATAGCTGGTCATATAGATTAGCATGATCTTGTCCCAAGCCGATCGCATAATAAACTAATATCTCAAGATCATCAGGTCCTCAGGGGACTAGCAAGATACATAAAGCATGCCTATCTAACAGTTTATCATGCATGAAGAAAATCCAGGATATATGCGGGTTTGAACAAATAACTAACCCTCGTTCTTAGTGTGGACTCGTAGGTTAGCTTCAAGGAATAAACCCTCGTCCCTAGTGTGGACTCGCAGGTTTGAAAGAATAACTAACCCTTGCCCCTAGTGTGGACTCGTAGGTTAGTTTCAAGAAATCAACCCTCGCCCCTAGTGTGGACTCGCAGGTTAAGAAAAGTCAAAATCAAAAGTAGCAGTTCAGTTATAACGCACTCATTCTATGACACGGTACGACTCAGTCAAGGTACAGTAAGAACGAATCCAATATGAACTATAATACCAACCGTGAACAAAGATGATATGTGAACAAGACCAGTAAACTAGTATGCATGAAAGAAACTCACATCAACAATCATCCCAAGAACTAAATGATGACATGTAACAAAAGGGGAAAGAATATAAGCATGTAAATAAACTGTAAAGAAAGACAAGGTATACTTGCCTGAGGGTTCACCCATTCTTCCTTGAGGGTAAGAACTCATAAGAGATTTGTAAGCCTAACAAACAAATAGAAATAATGGTTATTTTCTAGTATTTAATGCATATCATCTTTGATTATGGATTTGATTACCCTTAATATTTATATTGTTGACTTCTAATATACTTAATTTATGAAATAGAAATAATGGTTATTTTCTAGTATTTAATGCATATCATCTTTGATTATGAATTTGATTACCCTTAATATTTATATTGTTGACTTCTAATAGACTTAATTTAATTTGGGGCATATATATATATATATATATATATATATATATATATATATATATATATATATATATATATATATATATAATCATCTAATCTAATTAAATATTTCATGATCCTTAAAAAAAAATTAACATTTGTGTAAAAGGAGGAAAGATAAAGAGGATATTTGTAGAATATAACTAATCTTTTGGATTGCTTCAGAGACCACATGCTTCTATATTTATTAATTAAAATATAAAATTTTTGATTTTGTAAGTTGTCTTCTTTTAGTATAAACTACAATATTTACACAAAACACTAATATTTTGGACTAATTAAATTGTATATATATAACTTGTATTATAGGGTCTTATGTGAAACTTATTGAACACAAGTTTCAATCGGTGGAAGAGAGAGAGGGAGAGTCAAATGTGTCGGGAAGCTACACGTGGACAAATTGGTTGTTTACATGAATTGGTTTTTTTTTGTACACAAGGAAAAAAAAAAAGAGTAGGATTTATTTTTCTTCTTTATAGAAAAGAAAAATCATTTCCTCCTTTGTGTTTGGTAGCAAGGATGGAAAAGATAGATGCATTTTTCTTTGTTTGGTATGCAAGAAAAACTGGAAGGAAAGAAAGTAAAAAATATAGGATTTACCAATTCTATTCTCAATTAATATCACTTATTTACCATTTGACTTCATGAATAATTTTTAAATAATACATTCATATGTGGGTATAATTGTGAATTTCTTAGGTTATGAGTGAAAAGTAATCCCTCTACTTTTTCTTCCTTCTTATTTATGATCCCTCCACTTTTTCCTCCTCTATTTTCCTTCCTTCCACTTTTTCCTCTTTCCAAACACACCAATGAGGCTTTACAAAAAACTATACCTCTCACGTAAGGATGCTCGAGTCAGCATCGATCTACCAGATTGTGCCTGAGGAAGGCACCAGATTACATCGGCATGACTGGTCATCGCGAGGGGCCAGGGTGGATGCACGCGGAGATTGCGGCTCCGGTTACGGTTCTCATTTGGTTGTGGACCAGTTGGCGAGTTGGTTTTCCCGGCGGAGCGTTCACACCTCGCGCGGCTGAGCAAAGCCAGGAGTTGGCACGGAAATGTGGCCATCTACAGAGGGTTGGGACCATAGGTTGGTGCTGGAACCCGACAACTTCTCGTGCTATGATGGTCGGGTCGAACCGGGTGTTTCTGTCAGTCTTGGTGTCGTCCAGAGCCGACGAGATAGCTGGTAGTGGAGGAGGACGCAAGGCCGATCGCGGCATGGTTGGCTAGGATAGTTGGTACAAGGATGGAGATTAGGATGGGATGAAGAAGGTGGTGCCTATCTATACCTATGGAAGAGAGAAGTTGGCTTCACATGTATATATACTAGTGGATAACCCGTGCCATAATCGTACGGACACGAACCCGGCCTTCTCGACGTAGGCATACAGGCATCGGGCCAGCGCCATAGAGTTCTGGACGGAGACGCGGCCTCCAAATTCGACCTTCTCGACGTAGACGTGCAGGCACCGGGCCAGCACCAGGGACCCGAGCCCGGCGGAGGCGGACACGGCAAAGACCACTGTGGCGGCTTTCGGGACAGCGTGGGGCCTCATGGAGACGAAGACGCGGAGGGCCGTCGCGAGGCGTCCGAGGGCGACGAGGCCTGAGACGGCGGCGGTCCAGGAGACGACGTCCCTGTGCGGCATTCCATCGAACACCCGCAGGACGTGGTCGGTGGAGCCGCGTCGGGAGTAGGCGGTGAGCAGGACGGTCTGCACGAATGGGTCGGGCCGAAATCCGAGGAGGAGGGCGTGTGCGTCGAACGACCTGGTGGCGGCGGCGGTGGTGTGGTGGTGTTGAGCAAGGAAGAGAAGGTGTGGGAGTCGGAAGGGACGCGGCGGCAGAGCATTTGGGAGTAGATGGAGAGTGGGTCGACGGAGATGGCGATGGCAGTGTTGAAGGAGAAGGGGTTGGGGCTGGTCATAGCGGAGAAGAGGGAGGCGGCGAAGGAAGGGTCGGCATCGGCGACGCGGTGGAGGAGGCTGCTTGCGACGAAGGGGTTGCGAAAGAGGCCGACGACGACGGCGTGGGCGAGAATGGAGCGGACGCGGCGGAGGGAGGGACGGTGCAAGAGGAGCTGGAGGCGGAGGTGCCGTTGGAACAACCGGTTGCTCCGCACCCAACATGGGACCTTCTCCTCTCTTATAGAGAGATGGACAATTTAGTCCTTTCATCGTTCACATTGGTCGGACCAAAAAACTATTGTGCTTTATATTATAGATATTAGGATGTTTGGATAGGTAATAGTTCGGGTATATAGATTACCATATAATAATTTGAATATATATGGTGTAATCTAGGGGAGAGTTAAACTCGTTTAAATAGGATAAGCCTTAAATTTAACTATATATAAATTGAATAGTGTTAGTTAAGATCAATATAATTGTTTTTACGGAATAAAACAATTAATTCATATTATGCTATATTTATCTATTCTACTATAAAAAAATTTTAACTAACATAGTATTTTATCATATTAACTCATGAAATATCAGTCATTTATTTAAATCAAATAAAATATAAATAATTATAAACTTAATCAAATATTGAGACAAAATTAGTTTAAATTAATAGTCAATATCATCAAAATAATTTAAGCCATATTTGATACTTATCAGAAATTTGAATCAATGAATTTAAAACTAGATAAATCTAATCTCAATCTAATAATTGATCACACAAGTAATTATTTTTAAATAAAATTTAATATCTTTAAAATAGTACAAATAATATTCGATATTTATCAGATAATTTAAAATATATTTATAAAAATCAAAATCTTAATAAAAATAAATTGGCAAATCTTTTTATTGTTCAAAAATAGTTATGATATCATTTTATAGAATTCAAGAAGAAATTGTTTTCAAACACAATATTTAGAATTTAAATAAGTAATATTTAGTATTTAAATAAGTAAACACAATATTTAAATTTTGAAATTTTGGACAGTAGGGTTTACAAGAGTAGTTCATTGATTTAAAATTATCATAAAATATATTAATCGAGCAAAAATATTAATTTAAAATTTTTGGGGGTTTACAACGTTCTACTGCCAATACTGCGAGATAGGCTGGACGTGGCCCACGTAATCGTGTCCGAATATCCGGGTGCGGGTCGTGACATGTCTCACTGTGGTCCATAGAAATCAAGATAGGCTATCTCAGTCTCATCTGTAATGTCAACGATCTAGTCAGGAAAGGAGTAAAGTACAGTGTAACTCAAGAATACTCACCAACGAGATGCAACAATATATATATATATATATATATATATATATATATATATATATATATATATATATAACAAAGCAAGTAAAATAGTAAATAGACTGAAAGATAACTGTAATAATGCACTAGCTACGTGGGACATGTGTAATAGAACATCATTTAGCATGTAGGGCTATCATGAATAAGA
Organism: Iris pallida; assembly: GCA_029216955.1. Classification (NCBI taxonomy): domain Eukaryota; kingdom Viridiplantae; phylum Streptophyta; class Magnoliopsida; order Asparagales; family Iridaceae; genus Iris; species Iris pallida. The sequence goes on along the minus strand of JANAVB010027000.1, from coordinate 390,259 downwards.
CATATCGTAACCGATATGCTAGCAGTCAAGTAAGCAGGAATAAGGTATAATGCAATAATATGCCAGCAGTCAAGTGTAATATAAGGTATATCATATACATTACACTAGCAGTCAAGTAATAGTGGACTACATAAGACATAATGCAATGATATGCTAGAAGTCAAGTATAATATAAGACATATCATGTACGCTATGTTAGCATTCAAGTAGTTATCCAAGGCTTGGGTAGACTCAGGGCCGGCCCTGGGGTAAGCCTGACAAGACTTCGAGCTTGGGCAACCCCCCTCCATAGGGCAACCCCCCAGGCCATTTAGTTTTCTTAGGACCGGTCCAACAAAAATCCAAATTAAACATTTATCTTTCAATAAGGATAAAGGGCAACAAAAATTAGCTCCGGCTAAGGCAACCCAAACCGCGGGGCCGGCCCTGGGTAGACTACATGCTTTTATATCGTTCAACCTTCCGATACAAAATAGGAGAAACATGCAAGCATGTAGGAATCATGAAAACATGGCAACAAGTGAGTGTAAATATGCAAATAAAGTTGCTAAGTAAGGTTGAGATACATGCACTTGTCTTTCACTGGAAAATGATGATGTCTTCTAAATCACCTAAAATAGGGAATATAATTTAATTAGGCTACATCCTAAAGAAATTTCATAAACTTATTAATTAACCACTAGTTAAATACTAATCAATTGGTCGTACCTAGGTAATAAATCATGATATCCCCTAATCGACAATTCTTATTAATAGGTATTACTATAAAACTAACTATTAGCCATTTTGGAATCTGGGCTCTTGTCCTGGCCCCTGGTTCGACTGAAATTTATGTAGTAGAATTCTTAGACCGTGAGCCCAATTGGCCTAGTGAGCCTGAGCTCCTAAACTCCTAACAGGTCCAGCCCTACTAGGCTTTGAGTCTGAGCTATATTCAAAACTACTTTACTTAATTTTGAACCAAAATTCCTCCCGCCTAATTTCCATACCCGACACCTCGGCGGTAGTGAGATACAATCTCTGGACACTGACACTGAACTTAATACGTATCTGCAAAAGACACATACTCTCCTAAGCATCCAGGTTATAAACTTTGCTAGATATAATCCATTCCCTGATTGAAACTGCCCGGAGTAAGAGAAGAAACTGTACTATACCTGAGCGGAGTCCAATACTCCTGCAGACAACATCGTGTCAACCTCCTTGCAGACACGAGTAACTTTAACTGTCCCTTACTTGTAAATGCTCATTGCAGCATTTCATCGAATGAGAAGTGAGCAAGATTCGACCTAATCTTAAAATCATTCGATCGATCAAGCAATATTAGAAGGAAAACTCAACTACTTGTAACTCGATCAATGATCGAATAAGAACTTTAAGAAGAGGAGATCGAACTCATCGATCAGCGATCTTTAGATCAGCTACTCGAGAATCCTTTTCAAGGGGAAGAATCGATCTACTGTATACGACGAGATCAAACAAGAATTATTCAAGAAGGAGAGTCGAACAACCGATAGAAATCTTACTTAAATTACTGACCGGAGAAGAACTCTCTGGCTGTTAGAGAACAGCACCCTGCCGTTCGACGAAGCGTGAAGTTTGCCGCCTTAACACCGCAGATCCCGTGATGTTCACCATCCTGGCAGTCCCCGCGTGATGCTCGTCCAGGGGGTGGACTACGTCGTGGCGAAGCTGCTCCTAGCACCGCCGAAAAAGATGTTATGAAAGCTTGCCACTGCTTCAAGGAAGAAGATGACTCGAGTCATCGATCGACATAAAGAGAATAGTAAAGAGCTCAGGAAGAATGGTGTACTTACCAATGGCAGACTGACCAGAGGAGATCACTGGCAGTTCTTGATGGAGAGAATGCACCGAGGAGATCGCCACCCGCTGGAGTGAACTTCGTCGGAGGCGAGAATCGACAGTCCTTGAAGCTCTATACCATGGTGGAAGTTGAGTCACCGACGGTCAGAAATTCCATGGCCGAAACTAGGGTTTGAACTTTGGCTCCGAGGAGCAATGTGTCACGCCCCGATCCCGCAAGGGTCGTCCGTCTTGTCTGGATCCCTGCAGGATCGTTCGTCCTCGCTAAGGCATGATGTCGTGCAAGCCTAAATTGTGCTTGGACAAGGCCATGTACCTGCACAAAATAACTAGTCAAGCAAAAACACACACGCACCCATTCATTGCAAAAAACTAAATATTGGACACAGAGATTTGAAATAGAAATACTTTTTTATTGATCAACTTGATAGGAATACAAGTACAAAGCTTTTCAAACTCAGATTGTCTTATCTTAGCTACATGATTCTCTTTAAAACTCTCTTTTGAAAATAGTCGCAATGCCCAAACATCATATCCCTTTATTACATGTTGAAAATGTAAAGACACCTTCAAAGGAAAAGAAACTTGCAACTTTGACTGGAAATGGAAAGAAGTTTCGAGGCAATCCACAGCTCTACTGGGCTAGACAAGCTTTAGTGGCTCACTTGAAATCCCCATGTCTCTTTTGCTTTTTGAAAAGTATGCCCACAACGCGGGCATCACACTTCATGTACTGGCGAGCGGCTCTTCGCCGAAACTCACAAATATCTACACTAATTCAACATGTGAAGCTACATATTTACTAGTGATATTTCTACTTGTCTAGGTTCTTTTTAACAATTCATAAGAAACATGACAGCATAATATTTCATAACCAACTTACACATTGTCGACAGTCATCCCTGCACAAAACAGGTTAGCACATTTGCATATATATATAAGGCATTCTCATTTTCCATCCCTGCATGTTAGGCTTCACTACAACAAAAAGACCTATTAATGACGCTCGACAAGGAATTTTAATGACGGCTGATACATAAGCGTTATCAAGTTGAAAAATACCTTTTTTCTATGACGGTTTGGGCTAATTTTGGACTTTTTATAACGTTTATAAAACAAAGCATTATTAATAGTTTAGAGCGGCGGCAAACTTGTAATTAATAAAATTCCAACAAAACCCTTCACACCCGATCATTTTCAGAGTTTTCCTCCTCCCCCTCTTCCCTCCTCTTCCTGAACCCTAAAATTTTCCTAAACTCTAATCTTCTCCTTCTCCTCCTTCTTTCAACCTCCTAAATCGAAGAGAAAGAGAACCCCTAAATCAAAAATTACAGAGAGGGAAGGAAATGGAAGGACGGGAGTGCGTACTGTGGCGACGGCTACGGCGGATGAGTGCCAGTGCGGAGGTGGCAATCTGGGCGGCGCCAGTGCCCACCGGTGGCGGCATGGCTCGCACCTCGGCGTGGCTCGCAGTGGTAGTCCTCGGCGACATCAGTCGCAGCCCTCGGATGCAGTACCACGCCCTCTCTCTCGCTCAATCGGTAACCATCGATCCCCAATTTCTCCAAGTCTCTCGGTTTTGTGGAACGGTTTCCGCATTCCGTTCCCAACATTGGCAACTAGGTTCTGGAAAAGATGTCATTTTGGTTTGTATTTTGCATATCTTGGTTTGGAGTAATATGTACACTATATGGTTTCATTTTGTTTAATTTTTCTATTTCTATGTAATGAATTAATGATTATCATTGGTATTACTCTCTTTTTTTGTCCAGGATAGAAGATTGAGTAGGCAGGCAGGACGGACTTCTCTGTGATGGTGAATTGATCTATAAGGAAACATTGTTATTGCATCTTTACATGTAGATGTATATGTGTTAGTCATATGTTTTTTATTGAAATTCAGGGGGAAGAAGCACCGGAGGTTCTCTTAGATAACTTGGAGAGGAATTCAGTTCTCACATATGATTCAGATTCTCAGGGCTATAGCTCCTCTGTAGTCATCGGCGATAAGATTGTGAGTTTATACATGTTTGATTTCATTCTTCTGTAGTATGAATTGGTAGAAATCTTGAAGGTCTAATGGGATGTATTTGTGTTCAGTATGTAGTAGGGGGATCTGATGATGCTACCGATTTATCTATTAGCGTTAAGGTCTTTGATAAGTTAAATGGAAAATGGTGAGATTTCTGGATGTCTTCTTCCTTTTTTTATCCCTAGATGATTGCTTCTGGTTTTTTGAGTTTTATCTATATATTGCCATCAATACCTCTCTCTGAGAGATGAAAATTGAGTATAAAATTGCAGGTTAAATCCTACTGTATTGGGCACAAAGCCTACCGTATCTAAAGGCCACTCTGCTGTTCTTTTCAAAACGGATCGGATTTTGATTCTTAAAAGGGATTCATCCCTAGATGATTGCTTCTGGTTTCTTGAGGTTGCTACTCTGCTCACATCTGATGCTTCCAACCAAAGCACAACACTGTTTCTGGCTTAGTATTTTGCATGCAGTACCTAATATGATATGTTGATTGTTTGTCGATCTCGTAAAGAGCCACATACTGATATTTTGCTTATGTGCTTGTATGTTCACCAAAGAGAGGTATTACTATTGATGGCAATATATGCCTTGCGTTATGTACTCACTAGTTATGTGTAGCAAAAGTAGACTTTCTTAGTGAATAGATGCAAATCTATGACTAGCTAATGAGCTAACAGTTAATAATGTATTTTCACATCAGATCTCAGTAGTTTCCTTTGCTAAAATCTTGGAACAATTCTATCAGCCCTTTACTCCTTGAAGAAAGTAGTTACTTCTTGATTGCCCATCTCCTTTGTTCATAAGTCCTTTTTTTGGCATATTGTGTAGGTTGACACCCCATTTGTGAAAAAGCAGAAGGAGCTGCTTGGCACCGAGGTTGTCGCTTGGAGTACAGGGGTCACAGGTGATGCACCAAAGCCTATAGTGATCAGTGGCCCCTCTGGTGTTGGTAAAGGCACGCTAATAGCAAAACTTATGAAGGATTATCCCACGCCCTCTCTCTTTTTCCTTTACTGTGTGTGAGCCATATGTATAAAAAGAAATTGTTGACGTTTGTTATATCGACAGTTAATTATTGACTTTGAATCTTTTTATTTTAATGATGCTTCGATTGTTTAGAAAGGTTACTGCATGTTCACAGTGCTTTTTTAGCTATTATGTCATCTTTATAAGGGATTGTTATATTTTTTTAGCTGTTATGTCATCTTTATAAGGGATTGTTTAGAAAGGTTACTGCATGTTCTCAGTGCTTTTTTTACCTGATTTTCAAACTCTCTAACTACATAAAAATAATTTCATGTATACTCATGTTTCCTATTGTTTTATATATACTCATGTTACTTGTTTTTTTTAATTAGGAAGACTAATATTTTTTTTCTTCTAATGGTCCAAACCATGAAGCTGATATGAGGACGGGAAGAGCTACCTACTGGGAACTTACAAGTCTTCAAACCATCTGGCCTGGACTTCAGGTGGTTGTTTAGACAAATAGGTATGGTTTTATATGTATGGTTTCTATGGAGATGTTATCAAGGAAAGTGATATATGTTAATAGTAACTTTTTTATGTCCTGTGTATAAATAGGACATTTGATTGCATTTTTTGAGTGGCCTGTTTCTTTCACATTTGATTGCATTCTTTGAGTGGCCTGTTTCTTTCACTCTTTGAGTGGACTGTTTATTACTATGTGTAGGTAGTTTAATGCATTCTTAGATTCAATGTATATGAAAGTATTTTATTACATGATCCTCAATTGCTAGTTTCTTGTTGGAAACTTGGTACCAACTCTTAAGACATGAGGTGGTCTTTTGGTAATATTTTTTTTTATCTTTTTCAGGGTTTTGCTACGTGATGCCGACAGTTTTGATGTGCTCAAAGTTGAAGCCAATGTACTAATAGTTTTGAGGGTCTACTTACTAGTAGTAGTTGTAAATATATGTATTTGGATGTCCTATTTTGAAAAAATATAATGAAGATGGTAATATATATTATGTATATATTTGTAAATGGATTAAATGGTACTCTATAACATTTAGATGTTTTCTTGTGAATATGGTTCAAAATGAATGTTTTGAAATTGAATTGAGCAACATTGAGCATTAATCTATAATTTTTTGGAAAGTAATATATAAATGTGCAGAATTGAGCGTTATAAATGTGCTGAATTGAGTCTATACAGATTATCTATTCAGAACGCTTTCAAACTACGCTGAAAATAAGTGTAGCAGAAACTCATCATATTCATGATATTTTTATTTATGACGCTTTTAAAAAATATTTATAACACCCGTTTTCATCACGCTTGCTTTGGAAAAAAAAAGCGTCATGGTTTGTCATTAATGACGGTTTTTAGCCGTCATTAAAAGGTATTTCTGTTGTAGTGCTTGAATTAAATCTTTGTCTATATGCATGAACCTAGCTATTATGGTCCATGGGTATTCCCATTACTAGCAATTGGAACGTTCTAGCCCAACTACTAATTGATTGACACCCCCTCTTACTGCGGGGACTTCTAGCCCTATGTGTCATGTTCTCTCCTAGGCCGATCGATTCCAGGTGCCCCCAGAATCGATCGAGAGATTACCGCCTTGTGCACAAGTTGCCTCGACCAATGCGAATGCAGCTATTAAATAATTCTACTATGCACGAGCCTAGCAACTTGTAAATATTTCCATCTTTTTCTTCTTCTTGCACGGTCAAGCCGTGATTTCAATACCGAGATATCTCTTTTAGGCAATTCATAAGAGCATACAGTTCATATTGAAGCAAGCAAGCGATAGTTCCAATTTACATGTGATTCATTCATTTATCTTCTCTTATCTTTTGTTATTGAGGTATCGTTGATCATAGGAACGAGGCAACAGAGTAGACTAGGGATCATTTTTTTAGGGCGTACAAATAAATACAAGCCCGATTAAAGCAACTCACCAAGATGAATCTTAGTTGAGAGAAGGAGGGATTTCACGCATTGTTCACATCTTGTGTATGTCTATGTGTCCCCTGCATAGGCACCAACATCTGATTAGTATCCTTCGATCTCTTTCTCTCAAGATTCGGAATGAAATGCACAATGCGATAAAAGCGAACAATGAAAGCTAATCATCGAAAAGCAACAAGAAAATGCATTCATCAAAATTAAGCAGCGAAAGAAAGCATCCAACAAAATTCTTGGATTCATTTCAATAGAAGACAATCCATTAATTGGAGAGGTTCATTGTATTTCATCCGTGATCAATCGATACCGGCAAAGGTTTTCCCAAATACTCAGTTCGAGACTGAGTCAGCAAGCCGTAGGTATTACATAGTAGACCGCGAGAAGCGGGGCACTACATAAAAATCCACTGAGAAAAAGTTTTGTCCTCAAAACTTAACATACAAACTCACCTCCACTAGAATTGCCATCTGTATCAAGTAAGGAGGCGAGGATATAGACGCGCGCTGTCGCGTTGTTGGCATTCCGTAATTATAGATTATGTGGATTGTCTCCGATCTGCGGTGGGTCCCTTTGCGGCCCATGCTCTTCCATATCGTTGTGGTTTGGCGGCCGAAATCTCTTATTATGGCAATTCATAGCGCGGTGGCCCTTTTGACCACAGTTGTAGCACTCTCTGTTGGCATAACAGCAAACTTCCTTTGTATGTCCATGCCTACCGCAGAAAGTGCACATGGGCTTATTATTTTGTTCCCCGCTAGTCTTCTTTTCTTCGTCGGTCTTTTTTTCCCATCGTGATATCTCTTAGCGGGCTGATTTCGACCGTACTACATTTTAGTTGATGCCTTCTTCAAGCAAAACTGTTCCACTTGTAGTGCCGTCTCAAAGGCCTGAAAATACGACTCACATTCTTGGTTCAGCACACTCAACTGAATATCGTCATTCAGATCTTCAACGAATCGATCTATACGAGTCTGTTCCGTGGGTAACATAACAGCAGCAAAATTTGCCAACTTGGCAAATTCAGATTCATAGTCCTCCACAGACATATCTCCTTGTTTCAGAGTTATGAAGTCATTCTCTATTTTTTTACTCATGGTTGGAGGTAGATATTGATCCAGAAATGCCTTCTTGAACGAGGCCTTTGAAATCTTTCCATTCCTAGCCGTTGCAAGTAGTGCCGGCTTTGTCACCTTCCACCAGTCTTTTGCCTGCAGCCGTAGTAGCAGAGCGGCACACAATACCTTCTTGATACTCGGAACTCCTACAAATGTGAACAGAGTTTCCATTTTATCGATCCTGTCCACAACCTTATCTGGTGATGTCCTGCCTCAAATTCCAGAGGTTTCACATCCAAGAAGTCCTTTGGCTTAAAGAAAGAGTGCCTTTGCGTCGGCTGGGGTTCGTCACCATCCACGGGCTCAATCTCGGGTGCTCCCATTGGTTTGGTCGATGCGGTGGTATTTCGATTTGCCGCAAGCGCAGTTACAAGTTGGGTCAAGGCATCCAACTGCTTCTGTTGGGCCTCCAGTCATGCCTCTTGTATCTGGCCACGCTCCTCATTATCCTGCCTCTGTAGTTCCATCATGGTCATGATCCGTTCTATCGGATCGATTGAGCCAGATGGTCGAGGAGGGGCCATTTCACTACAAAATAGTATAACTTCTGTCAGTCTCATAAAATATTATGGACTTATTATATGGAACATTGGTTTTTTGTTACTCAAAATCGGGACCTTTGAAAGCCATCAAAATACTTTATATACTTTTCTGAAAATGATATTTACAAGAGGCCAAGGACGTAAAACCGTGCTCTGATACCACTTTGTCACGCCCTGATCTCGCTAGGGTCGTCCGTCTTGCCTGGATCCCTGCGGGATCGTTCGTCCTCGCTAAGACGTGATGTCGTACAAACCTAAATTGCGGTTATACAAGGCCATGTACCTGCACAAAACAACTAGTCAAGCAAAAACACACGCACGCACCCATTCATTGCAGAAAACAAAATATTGGATACAGAGATTTGAAATGGAAATACTTTTTTTATTGATCAACTTGATAGGAATACAAGTAAAAAGCTTTTCAAACTCAGATTGACTTATCTTGGCTACATGATTCTCTTTAAAACTCTCTTTTAAAAATAGTCGCAATGCCTATACATCATATCCCTTTATTACATGCTGGAAATGTAAAGACACCTTCAAAGGAAAAGAAACTTACAACTTTGACTAGAAATGGAAAGAAGCTTCGAGGCAATCCACAGCTCTACTGGGCTAGACGAGCTTTAGTGCCTCACTTGATATCCCCCTGTCTCCTTTGCTTTATGAAAAGGATATCCACAACGTAGGTCAGCACATATTATGTACTGGCGAGCGGCACTTCGCCGAAACTCATAAATATCTGCACTAATTCAACATGTGAAGCTACATATTTACTAGTGATCTTTTTACTTGTTTAGGTTCTTTTTAATAATTCAAAAGAAACATGACATCAGAATATTTCATAACCAACTTACCCATCGCCGACAGTCATCCCTGCACAAAACAGATTAGAACAATTTGAATATATATATAAAGCATTCTCATTTTCTATCCCTGTATGTTAGGCTTACAATAAATCTCTGTCTATATGCATGAACCTAGCTATTGTGGTCCATGGGTATTCCCATTACTAGAAATTAGAACGTTCTAGCCCAACTACTAATAGACTGATACCCCCTCTTACTGCGGGGACTTCTAGCCCCAGGTGTCCTCTTCTCTCCCAGGACGATCGATTCCAGGTGCCCCCAGAATCGATCGAGAGATTACCGTCTTATGCACAAGTTGTCTAGACCAATGCGAACGCAGCTATCAAATAATTCTACTATGCACGAGCCTAACAACTTGTAAACATTTCTATCTTCTTCTTCTTCTTGCACGGTCAAGCCGTGATTTCAATACCGAGCTATCTCTTTTAGGCAATTCATAAGAGTATACAGTTCATATTGAAGCAAGCAATTGACAGTTCCAATTTACATGTGATTCGTTCATTTATCTTTTGTTATTAAGGTATCGTTGATCATAGGAACGAGACAACAAAGTGGACTAGGGATCATTTTCTTAGGGCGTACAAATAAATGCAAGCCCGATTAAAGCAACTCACTAAGATGAATCTTACTTGAAAGAATGAGGGACTTCACGCACTGTTCACGTCCTGTGTATGTCTATGCATCCCCCTGCATAGGCACCAACATCTGATTAGTATCCTTCGGTCTCTTTCTCTCAAGATTCGAAATAAAATGCGTAATGCGATGAAAGCGAACAAGAAAGCCAATCATCGAAAACCAACATGAAAAAGCATTCATCAAAATCAAGCAGCGAAAGAAAGCATCCAACAAAACTCATGGATTCATTTCAATAGAAGTCAATCCATTAATTGGAGAGGTTCGTTGCATTTCATCCGTGATCAATCGATACCGGTAAAGGTTTCCTCAAATACTTAGTTCGAGAATGAGTCAGCAAACCGCGGGTATTACATAGTGGACCGCGAGGAGCGGGGTACTACACAATGGAGGCGGTGGAAGAATGAGGAAGATAGCGCCAATTCGGCAGGGCTCCGCCGAGAAGTGGAGAAGTGAAGAAAACAGGGAAAGGCTCTGTTTAAATAGAGTGGGAGAGGAAGATTGGAAAATTGCAAATTAACTCCTTAATTTGCAGAAACAATCAAAAAATTTGTAGCATTGATTAAAATCTGTTATAACTAACTAAAGTTAGTTAGTTATAACCAACTAGTGGGTTAGTGGAAAGTTAGTTGAGGTGGTTGCAACTAACTAGTGGACTAGTGGGGTTAGTTAGGAGTTTGTTGTAACTAACTATGATTTGTTAGGAATTAGTTAGTTAGTTATAACTAACTAGTCCTTCTACTAAATAGGAATATTCCTTTCCCTTTATGATTAGGCACATGGCTTCTAAAAATTTACTAAAATGCCACCCTTCATCCTATTTTACCAAATTGCCACTCTTATCCCAATATCTACCAAATTGGCATCCTTAGCCAAAATACCAAAAACAAATAATTGGAAGACAAAATTGACTTTATTGGAGAAGTGGGGTTACACTGAGTGATTATATTCAGAGAGATTGTGAGCCTAAGTGATTGTAATCTTGGTCTTGCGCCTTTGTAATTCTGTTGCATTATTAATAAAATATGATTCCATTTTGTATTTCTGTGTTATTCAACTTTTCTGTTTGGGACTTCTGTGCAACGACCCCTAAGCTGCATAATTGGTCGTTTGCATTCACCTTGCATAAGTGCAACTTAGGCTCGCGCGACATTACGTCCTAGCGAGGATGATCGGTTCTACAAAACTACGGCCTGACATTGCCAACTTTTACAAGTGTATTGTCCCGCTTCCAACGAATGCATTGTATATGGATATTGATATCGGTTTGTTGGATCAATAGAAAGCCTTCAGAAAGAACTTACTTATTGGATAAGAAGAAGAATCATTATAGTGAGTGGGTAGGACTTCACTTTTGATTCTTTCACGCCTAATAAAGAATCTGTAGGAAGAATGAATGCATGTTATTGCTAAGAATAAGTTTGTAAATCACTAAGAATGATAGTATGACTTTGTATGCTTAACAAGAGAACTTGCTTGCTTGCGTAGTGAAGAACTTTTGTTAATGCTTGTTGATAGAAAGATATCGTGCTTATACTATTGTCTGATTTTTAAAAATGTTACTGTGCTTGTATAGTAAGGGAATGATTACATGTTTCGTGTATCGTATGTTACAAAGATAGAATTGTATAAAAATAATTTTGCAATGATAAAATGAATGATATGAAAGAGAGAAAGAGAAAATATGAAAATGTTTACTTGTTGTATGATTGTTGCATCGTAAAGTTTATCTGATAGAAGTTACATATCATTCACTAGTATGGACGCGCATTGGATGCCCCGAGGCTTGTATATCCTCGCATTAGGGGGTGTCATGTCTACTAGTGAGATAAGATTTTGCGTCCCGACTGCTAATAGACGTATGTATTAGTGAAGAGCTGAATCATGCGTCACAGCTGCTAATATGTGTATATATTAGTGAAGAAATGAACTGTCACTCCCCGTTCCCAGAATGCGTATTTTAATACGTATATTGCTTGAATGTATTTATTTAATATTTATCAAGTATTATCCTATATTTAAATTCCTTTAAGTTTATGTTAATTAATTATCTGCTCTTTAATTTTTATGTTAATTAATTTCCTGCAATTTTATTATCTGCATTTTATTTTCTGCAATTTTATTCTCTGCTTTAGCTAGTCCTTAGGTTCGGCTTGGTTCGATTTGATGAGTTGGTTCATCATGATCCCATTGGACCCCCACCTGCCACCACTCCTCCTATTTAAGCCCCCATCTCCTTTCTCTCTCCTCATAACTCTCATTCTTCACCATTACTTCTTCTTCTTCCTCTCATCACTTCTCCACCTACCAGCAGTAGCAGTAGGCAAGTGCATTCTTGCTTCCACTTGAGAACCATGTTTTTATGGTTCATTTGTCTTCCCCTTGAGATTCTAAGAGAGTTTACTACTTAGCATTTTTGATTTCTGTGGCTCGTTTCTTACAGATCTAAGTTTGTATTTTTTTGGTTGTCCATGGGTTCTTGATCTCCCAACCTGGCGTGCTTTCGGAGATAGATAGTTCATGTGGTAGAACTGCTCGTTAGTCACGCACACGTCTTTACGTGTCTGCGTGAATTTTAAGTCACGCTCACGTTCTTACGTGCCAGCGTGAGTTCTAGTCACGCACACGTCTTTACGTGTCTGCGTGAATTTTCAGTCACGCACATGTCTTTACGTGTCTGCGTGAATTTTGAGTCACGCTTACGTTCTTACGTGCCAGCGTGAGTTCTAGTCACGCACACGTCTTTACGTGTCTGCATGAATTTTCAGTCACGCACACGTCTTTACGTGTCTGCGTGAATTTTGAGTCACGCTCACGTTCTTACGTGCCAGCGTGAGTTCTAGTCACGCACACGTCTTTACGTGTCTGCGTAAATTTTTAGTCACGCACACGTCTTTACGTGTCTGCGTGAATTTTCAGTCACGCACACGTCTTTACGTGTCTGCGTGAATTTTTAGTCACGCACACGTCCTTACGTGTTTGCGTAAATTTTAGTCACGCTCATGTCTTTATGTGCGTGTGTGAATTTCTTATCACGCTCACTCTGTGCGTGCGTGTATTATTTTTCACGCTCACCCTGTGCGGGCGTGTATTATTTTTCACGTTCACGCTGTGCGTGCGTGAATTTCTTATCATGTTCACACTAGACTGTGCGTGAATTTCCCTTCACATTCATGCTGTGTGTGCGTGAATTTCTTTCTACCCTTCATACTATGCGTGCGTAGATTTCTTATCACGCTTTTTTATGCTCACGCTGTACACGCTGTGCATGCCAACGTGAACCACTTTTCACACTCACGCTATTTATACGCATACTCCTTCATGCTAAGCTTAGCGTGAGTTGTTGGCCTTAGCATAGACTTGTTGGCGTGACTTCTTGACCTGGGTGTTTCTATTTGTTCTCTAATTCATTCATTTAATGTTGACATGATAATTCTCCTATTATATCCTTACGCCTTTTGCATGAACTCGATAATCTTAGCATGTTAATATTTTTAATACATATGGTTGTATAGAACGTGCCCTGTGTCTTGATTGATTGATAGATACCCAGTAAGACTGGAACTTGACCTTGAGAGTTATAGACTCGACCCATTTAATACTAAATGACTTTCATGCCTTGTCACCATTGATAACGATGGTTATCTTGAATAAATTGATCATGCGTTCCTAGTTGGAACTAAGAGACTGGCTAGTCGTCTTATTGAATTGAATGAATAAGACACGTTCATGTTATGAACTATTGTAATCGACTGGCTGATCCCGAATATTGACATACATGCACATGCAGGCTTCAATCTATTTATTTATTTACTTATTTATTTTACAAAAGAAGCATGTGTACTTTATGGTCAAGGCATGATTATTCCATGGTTAGTTTGGATTGTTGCATTACGCTATATAAGACCTGCAACCTAACCGCACTGGTATCGTTGTAGAGTTGTGCATATCGTACCCCGTACGAAAGTACTCATTTGAATGACCATGATCCACGACATGGGATTTCACTCAACGTAGGGACTATTAAGTTAAATAAAATAAATGATGGCATGAAGAGAATGGATTCCCGAGTTCTTATATGGCAGCCCCCTTGGGACGAATAGTACCCGACGGGCCGGCTGGTTCCCACAGATACGGCAAATCTGCCACACGGGCAGGGAGCGGTATCTGATTATATTATTTATTGTATATTAATGACGGGCGTCCCGCTGGAACTCGTCTAATTCATGCATGGCGCAATTGATTGACTGGATAGACTAGCCTTGCTCGCACATGGTAAGAACTGAGGAATCTTTATTGCATTATTCCAGGATAACTTGGAACTCACAATAGCAAGCCGTAGAAATTGATTGGCCGTTTAAATTAATTTGTTTGTGTACTGTACCTACTCTGTCGCCTAACTGAGATGATCAGAATATCAGGACATGACGGGCCAACTTCTGTCCTTGTTTGGTTGGGAGGTTGGTTCGAAGTATCGTGATGTTATGTGAATCCTAGTGGAAAGCAGAGATCTATTATTATATTCTCTTACTTACTGGTTTAATCCTTCATATCGTCCTTCCTTGTGGTACTTGCTATTAGAGGTCTAACCTCTCTGGTTTTGCATGGCCAGATTTAGAGCCGGTTCCCAGAGACTCAGCTTACATCTACCTCCAAGATGGTCAATACTAGAGGAATGATCGCAGGAGGACTCGAGTGGGTTCCTTACTTCACCACTCGTTTTGTTGTTTACTTTATACCTTAGCCGTTTGGCACCGACATGTTAGTCGGATTGTCTTGTACTTACTTTTGCATAATTATAATTAAGTCAGACTGCAGCTGATAACAATTGTGTACACTTTGCTATATCATCTGGCTATGTTTTGTAAAGCCAGATCTCAAGAACATTTTGACTGAGCGTTTGGGAAGCCTTACTGCTTTATCTTACATGTTCTCTATTTCTGTTTCCTTGTTCGAATGATTGAGATAATAGATGTGAAGTGACCGTAGTAAGACTTTCATGTAGTATGCACCCCCTCGTCTGGTTAGACAGCATTGATCGTATTATACGGTATTCTTCTACCCGTAATACGTAGCTGGCTGAGTCAATCTTCCGCTCTCCAGTGTTCTGGTTCTGGGGCGTGATAAGGTTTTAGTGGTGGCCCATGCAGGTCTGATTTCAGACTTGTGGGTGTTTTGATTTATAGGATGTCTCAATCACACGTGTCCCCCCTTGATCTCATGATTCGTTGTTCTCAACCCTTGCTTGACATTCCGGTATCCTTTGACTCCATTGATCCTTCATGTCCGGTTGTTTAATTGTTCTCTTGTCCCTTTTCTTAGGGGCACTTCGTCCGCATCGGTCAGAGCTGGACAGCAACAACAAGGGCAACATGGGCAACCTGACCCTGTTGGTCAGCAATAAGGGCCAGTCTCACCTCATGAGACCATCCAAGAAGAAGTGATAGTAGAACCAGCAGCTGAACCGCGGTATCCGGATGTTCCACCACCACCAACAGTTCCACCTACTCCTGTGGAAGTGGACACACCAGCCCTTCTGGAGATCATGAGAGAAATAATGGCTACTCAGCAACATCAGATGTTGGCCCAGCAGCGCATGCACACTCAGCTACAAGAGCAGAATGTGTTGCTCAACCAAGGATTGCAGACGGCTTTAGAAAGAGGAATGAGGACTGATTCGGGAGCATCAGCCAGGTTTTGCAAGTACAACCCCCGCCATTTCGAGGGCACGGAGGATGCCATCTCAGCAGATGCATGGCTTAAGGATATTGAGGCTATTCTGACAGCAGCTAAGGTACCGGCAGAAGAACGTGTGGATCTAGTGAAGTTGTTACTTCAGGATCTCGCGCGTGATTGGTGGGAATCAGAGGAAGTGGGCATCAGACGTCCTGTGGCTTGGGACGATTTTACTGCAAGATTTAAGACAAAGTACTATGGAGTTGTGGCGCAATTTGAGCTACAACAGAAGTTTATCAACCTCAGGCAGGCCGGCAAGACTGTAGATGCTTATGCAGCGGAGTTCTGTAGATTGAGTAGATTCGCCCCAGAGATGGTAGCAACAGAGAGCCCGAGGGCCATGAGGTTTCAGCAAGGGTTTCATCTTGAACTCTTGCAATTAATAGAGGGGCACAATTACCAAACTTTTGACGAAGTATTGACGGCAACTCGAAGGCATGAGATCACCATTCAGAGGCTTGCGACAAGGACTGGGGGTCAGAAGAGATCCCACAGTCAGATTGAAGGAGGAAAGGAAGCAGCGCCCCGAACAACAGCACCATCCACTGGCATTCGTATCCACGATGTGGCGATACGAGGACCAGCACCACCACCCAGGCAGCAGCAACAGCGACAGAAGAAGAACCAGCAACCCCCGGTGGACTGCACTTATTGTGGAAAGATGGGGCACACTAGAGATGTGTGTCGGACATTGAATGGATTGTGTCTGATATATGGAAATCCAGACCATCGGGTTACCACATGTCCCATAAATTCGAGGTCAGGAGGACCAGGGCAACAGTTTCTTGCTCTGCCAGCACCAGGGGCAGGCCAGTATCGAGGACCAGTGGTGGCAGTGAGGCCGTTGGCACAGCGTCCGTTATTGCCGCAGGCTCAGATGTTTCGGCAGCAGGGGTCGCCGATGCAGCAACACCAGTATAGACCACCCCAGCATCATCAAGGAAGGGGCCAGCAACAACATCAGGCTAGGCCGCCGCATGGGAACCAGCAAGGAGGTCGAGGGCAGGCATTTACTCTGTCATTAGAAGAGGCATTGGCATCAGGAGATGTTGTGGCAGGTAACATTCTCGTCGCCTCATATCCCGCAGTAGCATTGTTTGATTCGGGAGCATCCCATTCATTTATATCTGCACAATTTGCGACACGACTAGGAGTGGAGTTCGAGGCATTGCCAGGGAGGTTGAATATGCTCACTGTTAATGGACTCGTGGGAGTTAGTAGAGTTAGTTTAGCATGTAGTATTGTAGTGTGCGGGCATCCTTTACCCGCCCGGTTGATAGAATTTCCTGTTGGAAATTTCGACGTTATCTTAGGCATGGACTGGCTGAAAGACAGTCATGCGACAATAAATTGTCGTAGAGGGAGTGTATCTTTTGATATTCCAGGCATGAAGAGATTCACCTTAGTCAGATCAGGGGCAACTCAACAAGAGCAGGGAGTAATAACGGCAATGGAAGAAGTTCAGATTCCGAAGGTAGTTGAAGAATTTCTAGATGTATTTCCTGAAGAACTTCCAGGTCTACCACCAGTTAGAGATATTGAGTTCAGTATAGAATTGGCAATAGGAACTAAACTGATATCAGATCGAGTTTACAGAATGGCGGATTCAGAGCAGGCCAAGGTATATCAGCACATAGAGGAACTGAAGGAGAAGAAGTTCATCCAAGCTAGCGTGTGACCATGGGCAGCACCAGTGGTACTTATGGGAAAGAAGGATTGGTCATCCAGATTGTGCATTGACTACAGGAAACTTAACGCGGCAACAGTGAAGAACAAGTACCCATTACCCAGGATCGACGACTTATTTGATCAGTTGAGCAAAGCTAGAGTTTTCTCCACGATAGATCTTCGTTCAGGGTACCATCAAGTGAGAATTCGGAAGGAAGATATTCCCAAGACAGCATTCAGGTCGAAGTATGGGCATTATGAATTCTTAGTAATGCCGTTTGGTTTGACCAATGCTCCAGCAATATTTATGGATTTGATGAATCACATCTTTATGCCATACTTAGACCAGTTTGTCGTTGTGTTTCTCGACGACATCCTCGTATACTCTGCTAGTGAAGAGGAGCATGAAGACCACCTCAGAAAGGTGTTACAGGTTCTGAGAGAGAACCAATTGTATGCCAAGCTCAGCAAGTGTGAGTTTTGGTCGTATCATATCTCATTTTTGGGTCACATCATATCAGGAGCTGGAGTAGCAGTAGATCTCAAGAAGGTAGAAGCAGTAGAAAGTTGGCCAGTACCCAAGACCGTAGCAGATGTGCAGAGTTTCTTGGGATTGGCAGGATATTACAGAAGGTTTGTGTTAGACTTTGCAAGGCTTTCAGCACCCATGACCCGCTTGACCCGGAAGGATGTGCCATTTATTTAGTCGGCAGAATGTCAGGCATCCTTTGAGACTTTGTAGCAGAAGTTGATATCAGCACCTATTCTTACATTGCCAGTCGGACCCGGAGGTTTTACAATATATTGTGATGCGTCAGGTAAAGGACTTGGATGTGTCCTTATGCAACATGGGAAGGTGATAGCATATGTATCTAGGCAGCTTCGGGACCACGAGAAGAATTATCCAACTCATGATTTGGAGTTAGCGGCAGTAGTGTTTGCTCTGAAGCTATGGAGGCATTACTTATATGGTGACCGAGTGGACATGTACACAGACCATAAATGTCTGAAGTACATCTTTACTCAGAAGGAGCTGAACATGAGGCAGAGAAGATGGTTAGAGTTGATCAAGGATTAGGACGTAGAGCTTCAGTATCATCCAGGCAAGGCTAATGTGGTAGAAGACGCTCTTAGCAGGAGAGGCGGCACATTTATGTTGACAACGCAGAAGCATATCTTAGAAGACCTTCAGGAGATGGGCATCGAAGTTATACTTTCTAGTGATGTAGGAGTTCTAACAAGTCTGCAAGTTCAATCCGATTTGGTAGACAGAATCAAGGCAGCTCAGGCTCAGGACCCAAGGATTCAGAAGCTTAGGGCAGAGTGTGAGTCAGGACTCAGGAAGGCGATGAGAATTCATGAAGATGGTACACTTAGGTTTGGATCACGTCTATGTGTGCCTAGTGGAGATATCAGACATGAGGTTATGGCAGAAG
Organism: Iris pallida; assembly: GCA_029216955.1. Taxonomy (NCBI): domain Eukaryota; kingdom Viridiplantae; phylum Streptophyta; class Magnoliopsida; order Asparagales; family Iridaceae; genus Iris; species Iris pallida. The sequence continues at coordinate 371,466 of JANAVB010027000.1, read as the reverse complement.
CCCACAGTTCTTAGTATTCTATTCACCCAGGAGGGACCAAGATGTACCAAGATATCAAGCAGCATTTCTGGTGGAACGGGATGAAGAGGGAGATAGCTAGATTTGTTTCCCGTTGCTTGGTATGTCAGCAAGTGAAGGCAGAACAGCAGAGGCCAGCTGGGTTATTGCAACCGCTTCCTATCCCAGAATGGAAATGAGAGCATATTACAATGGACTTTGTGACCGGTTTACCGAGATTACCAAGTGGTAAGGATGCTATTTGGGTGATAGTGGACCGGCTTACGAAGGTAGCACACTTTCTTCCTTTCAGAGTAGGACAATCTACAGAAAAGTTGGCAGAGTTATATATGCAACAGATAGTCAGGCAGCATGGAGTCCCTGTCAGTATTGTGTCGGATCGAGATACCCGTTTTATATCACATTTCTGGAAGAGCTTACATCATAGTCTGGGTACCAAGTTAAGATTTAGCACGGCCTACCATCCGCAGACAGATGGGCAATCAGAAAGAACGATTCAGACTTTAGAAGACATGTTGCGAGCTTGCACTCTAGATTTTGGAGGGTCTTGGGAGAGTCACCTGCACTTGGTCGAGTTCTCATACAACAATAGTTATCAAGCCAGTATCCAGATGGCGCCATTCGAAGCACTATATGGTAAGAAGTGCAGGTCACCGCTTGTATGGGATGATATCGGAGAGAGGAAGATGTTAGGTCCGTAAATGATTGTTCAGACAGTTGAAGTGGTTAAGGAAATTAGAGAGCGACTTCGAGTTGCGCAGGATCGGCATCATCATTGGGCGGACCAGCATCGTAGGCCGCTAGAGTTTTCTGTTAGGGACCACGTGTTCTTGCGGATCTCACCTACTCGTGGGGTCATTAGATTTGGCGTTCGCGGGAAATTGAGTCCGCGGTACGTGGGCCCATTTGTTATCCTTGATCGGGTAGACGATGTTGCTTATCGTTTATCCCTCCCACCTTCGTTACGAGAGGTGCATGACGTGTTTCATGTATCTCAGTTACGTAGGTATGTATCGGACCCAAGCCATGTCCTCGATCATTCTGAGCTGGTTGTTGGTACCAACCTGTCTTACGAGGAACAGCCTGTGTCCATTTTGGACCGAAGAGAAAAGATACTCAAGAACCGAACAATTAGTCTTGTCCGTGTTGCTTGGGGTCATCACTCCTTGGAAGAGTCAACGTGGGAACGTGAGGATGATATCCGATCACGGTATCCACACCTGTTTGACTCATAAGGTATATCTCTTTCTGTATACCTTGATTGTCCTGATTTTTCATGCTTATCGCCTTATGGGTAGAGCTACTTGATATCGTGGATTGATGGATTTACATATATAGTACTTGCTTTTGATATGATAAAAACGATTGCTTGATCACTAAAATTGCTTGTATTAATTTATCTCTGATATTTCTATCCTGCTTGAATTTGAAATTCCGAGGACGGAATTTTTCTAAGGTGTGTAGAGATGTCACTCCCCGTTCCCAGAATGCGTATTTTAATACGTATATTACTTGAATGTATTTATTTAATATTTATCATGTATTATCCTATATTTAAATTCCTTTAAGTTTATGTTAATTAATTATCTGCTCTTTAATTTCATGTTAATTAATTTCCTGTAATTTTATTATCTGCATTTTATTTTCTGCAATTTTATTCTCTGCTTTAGCTAGTCCTTAGGTTCGGCTTGGTTCGGTTTGATGAGTTGGTTCATCATGAACCCATTGGACCCCCACCTACCACCACTCCTCCTATTTAAGCCTCCATCTCCTTTCTCTCTCCTCATAACTCTCATTCTTCACCATTACTTCTTCTTCTTCCTCTCATCACTTCTCCACCTACCAGCAGTAGCAGTAGGCAAGTGCATTCTTGCTTCCACTTGAGAACCATGTTTTTATGGTTCATTTGTCTTCCCCTTGAGATTCTAAGAGAGTTTACTACTTAGCATTTTTGATTTCTGTGGCTCGTTTCTTACAGATCTAAGTTTGTATTTTTTTTTGTCCATGGGTTCTTGATCTCCCAACCTGGCGTGCTTTCGGAGATAGATAGTTCATGTGGTAGAACTGCTCGTTAGTCACGCACACGTCTTTACGTGTCTGCGTGAATTTTGAGTCACGCTCACGTTTTTACGTGCCAGCGTGAGTTCTAGTCACGCACACGTCTTTACGTGTCTGCGTGAATTTTCAGTTACGCACACATATTTACGTGTCTGCGTGAATTTTGAGTCACGCTCACGTTCTTACGTGCCAGCGTGAGTTCTAGTCACACACACGTCTTTACGTGTCTGCGTGAATTTTCAGTCACGCACACGTCTTTACGTGTCTACGTAAATTTTGAGTCACGCTCACGTTCTTACGTGCCAGCGTGAGTTCTAGTCACGCACACGTCTTTACGTGTCTGCGTGAATTTTTAGTCACGCACACGTCTTTACGTGTCTGCGTGAATTTTCAGTCACGCACACGTCTTTACGTGTCTGCGTGAATTTTTAGTCATGCACACGTCCTTACGTGTTTGCGTGAATTTTAGTCACGCTCATGTCTTTATGTGCGTGCGTGAATTTCTTATCACGCTCACTCTGTGCGTGCGTGTATTATTTTTCACGCTCACCCTGTGCGGGCGTGTATTATTTTTCACGTTCACGCTGTGCGTGCGTGAATTTCTTATCATGTTCACACTAGACTGTGCGTGAATTTTCCTTCACATTCATGCTGTGTGTGCGTGAATTTCTTTCTACCCTTCACACTATGCGTGCATAGATTTCTTATCACGCTTTTTCACGCTCACGCTGTGCACGCTGTACGTGCCAACGTGAACCACTTTTCACACTCACGCTGTTTATACGCACACTCCTTCATGCTAAGCTTAGCGTGACTTGTTGGCCTTAGCATAGACTTGTTGGCGTGACTTCTTGACCTGGGTGTTTCTATTTGTTCTCTAATTCATTCATTTAATGTTGACATGATAATTCTCCTATTATATCCTTACGCCTTTTGCATGAACTCGATAATCTTAGCATGTTAATATTTTAAATACATATGGTTGTATAGAACGTGCCCTGTGTCTTGATTGATTGATAGATACCCAGTAAGACTGGAACTTGACCTTGAGAGTTATAGACTCGACCTATTTAATACTAAATGACTTTCATGCCTTGTCACCATTGATGACGATGGTTATCTTGAATAAATTGATCATGCGTTCCTAGTTGGAACTAAGAGACTGGCTAGTCGTCTTATTGAATTGAATGAATGAGACACGTTCATGTTATGAACTATTATAATCGACTGGCTGATCCCGAATATTGACATACATGCACATGCAGGCTTCAATCTATTTATTTATTTATTTACTTATTTATTTTACAAAAGAAGCATGTGTACTTTATGGTCAAGGCATGATTATTTCGTGGTTAGTTTGGATTGTTACATTACGCTATGTAAGACCTGCAACCTAACCGCACTGGTATCGTTGTAGAGTTGTGCATATCGTACCCCGTACGAAAGTACTCATTTGAATGACCATGATCCACGGCATGGTATTTCACTCAACGTAGAGACTATTAAGTTAAATAAAATAAATGATGGCATGAAGAGAATAGATTCCCGAGTTCTTATATAGCAGCCCCCTTGGGACGAGTAGTACCCGACGGGCCGGCTGGTTCCCACAGATACGGCAAATCTGCCACACGAGCAGGGAGCGGTATCTGGTTATATTATTTATTGTATATTGTATATTGATGACGGGCGTCCCGCTGGGACTCGTCTAATTCATGCATGGCGTAATTGATTGACTGGATAGACTAGCCTTGCTCGCACATGGTAAGAACTGAGGAATCTTTATTGCATTATTCCAGGATAACTTGGAACTCACAATAGCAAGCCGTAGAAATTGATTGGCCGTTTAAATTAATTTGTTTGTGTACTGTACCTACTCTGTCGCCTAACTGAGATGATCAGAATATCAGGACATGATGGGCCAACTTCTGTCCTTGTTTGGTTGGGAGGTTGGTTCGAAGTGTCATGATGTTATGTGAATCCTAGTGGAAAGCAGAGACCTATTATTATATTCTCTTACTTACTGGTTTAATCTTTTATATCGTCCTTCCTTGTGGTACTTGCTATTAGAGGTCTAACCTCTCTTGTTTTGCATGGCCAGATTTAGAGCCGGTTCCCGGAGACTCAACTTACTTCTACCTCCAAGATGGTCAATACTAGAGGAATGATCGTAGGAGGACTCGAGTGGGTTCCTTACTTCACCACTCGTTTTGTTGTTTACTTTATACCTTAGCCGTTTGGCACCGACATGTTAGTCGGATTGTCTTGTACTTACTTTTGCATAATTGTAATTAAGTCAGACTGCAGCTGATAACAATTGTGTACACTTTGCTATATCATCTGGCTATGTTTTGTAAAGCCAGATCTCAAGAACATTTTGACTGAGCGTTTGGGACGCCTTACTGCTTTATCTTACATGTTCTCTATTTCTGTTTCCTTGTTCGAATGATTGAGACAATAGATGTGAAGTGACCGTAGTAAGACTTTCATGTAGTATGCACCCCCTCGTCTGGTTAGACAACGTTGATCGTATTATACGGTATTCTTCTACCCGTAATACGTAGCTGGCTGAGTCAATCCCCCGCTCTCCAGTATTCTGGTTCTGGGGCGTGACATGAACTGTGAGTCACAACTGCTAGTATGAGTGTATACTAGTAAAGAGCTGAACCATGTGTCAAAGCCGCTAGTATATGCATATATTAGTATATAGTTGAATCGTGAGTCAAAGTTGTTAATCATAAGAAGTTGCCTATGGAATATTATGTAGATAACTCGCATTTTTTATCACAAACTGCTTATAGAAAATAAAATATCATTGTTTGGTTCATAAAAATAATTATACCCAATAAATTTTGTTAGTACGTTCCATAAGAATGAATATGGCTTCAGATATATCTTGTGCATGTTATGCTGAAAGAAATTCAATATCGTGCATGAATTGTCGAATGAATGAATGAAAAGTAATATGGTTTCAATGTGTTTTCTAAAGAAATCAGAATTCTTGAATTGTAAATGGCATGAAATGAATGTAGGTAAAAGTAGAAAGATCACTGTTAAAAGCTATGTTTTCTCACTAAATTACTTAGTGACTGGCTCAATGGATGTTGCTTTTGTTCATTCACCAGTGCATTTTTTAACATGCTGACCCCTACCAGATTATCTGTTAGCCCAATAATTATATCATGTTTTTGAATATGGCTAATCAATTAAGTTTAACATAATGACGTCACTAATATTCATGTAATCACTATTATATTGCTACTAAAACTTAGTATTGTCCTAAATGTTCTATATCATATTTCTATGTTTATATCATAATACATCATATTATTTTGTTTTCCTAACATTGATTTGCAGACATGCAGTAAGAATGATCAAACAAGGACATATGCAATAGAGAATTATTGATGGGCAAAAGACGACGTTATACAAGAAGATTTCTCTGAACCGCCTAACGACCTATCCGGTGCCTCGCATATTCATATTTCCAGATCTGTTTATCTTTGGACGACCGCCGTCAAGTGAAAAATGCGTCTTCAAGTCTGCTCAAATATTTGAAGAAAGGCGTCATCAAAGGGCTCTTGGTTTTCCTATTTTATCAATGTATTTTCCATATTTATTGAGTTTAGGAAGACTTTGGGTTTCCAACAAGCCACTGCTACTTCTATTTCATTAGGAATTGATGACCTTTTACAATACCTTCTAAGGGATGGTTAGTCCAAGACGCTGAACAACAAAGTTTTATTTTGGAGAAACACCATCATTATGGAAATGTACACGCGGTAGAAAAATTACGTCAATCCATTGAGATATGGTATGCTACAAGTGAATATTTGAGACAAGAAATGAATACTAATTTTCGGATGACTGATCTTTCTAATCCAGTCCATCTGATGTCCTTTTCGGGAGCTAGAGGAAATGCATCTCAGGTACATCAATTAGTAGGTATAAGAGGATTAATGTCGGATCTCCAAGGACAAATGATTGATTTACCCATTCAAAGCAATTTACGTGAAGGACTTTCTTTGACAGAATATATAATTTTCTGCTAATGTAAACTGCATCGTACTGACAAATAGGCTATCCAAGAAACGTTTTCAAAATACCCTTTTATTTTAAAAACAAGCCCACTTACAAAAGTCCAAAACTACTTCATAATTGCTTGACTTTTCAAAAAGCCCAAAACTAATTTGCAAAAACCCTGATAGAACTCCAACAGAACTCGGCCAGAGTTTGGCCAGAGTTCGGCCCGAGTTCTGCCCGAGTTCGGCCAGAGTTCGGTTAGTGAACGTTGCTTTTTTAACTTGGTCTTCCCATAGTTACGGATCCCAACGAGATTTTCTCATAGAGTTCTGCCCAAAATCTGTCCGAATTCTGTCAGAATTTTGCCTTTGGAAAAACTATAAATAGAGAAGGATTTTGATCATTTCAATTCACTCATACACCAATTCACTTTCATATATCTTCTCTATAAGCCTACTACTTCTTCCAAAGTGTTCTGAGCTATTCATTTTCAAATTTCAAGCCAGTTACAATCCTCTAGTCGATTTGCCAGTGCGGTACGGTCTAGAAGTTTCAGAGTGATTGTAACCAGAGACTTGATTGAAGGTAGACACTTTACAATTGAAGTTGGTCGAGTACTTCGGATCAAAGCTCGCGTTGTAGAAGTTGCAAGAACTTCAGATGAAAACTTGTGGTGATTTTTCATAGTGGATTCAACTGGAAGCTAGAGTTCTTCCGACTGGACTAGTACTCACAAGAGGAAAACCAGTATATATCCTTGTGTTTGCGTTTGCTCTCTACTCTCTCCTTTTTATTTACATATTTGTGATATATATATTATCTGTGATCTGGTTACTAATATTTTTAATTAGTTAATTTCTGCTTCCAACTCTATTCACCCCCCTCTAGAGTATTGCGCTTTACAACTCGTTCCTATAATCGGTCCTACATTGTCCACAGGTATTGGATATCCTGTTGGATGGTTCGAGATGATGAAAAATCCTTATCTTGGAGACTTGGAAAATCAGACGACGCATGGCTGATTTGTATATAGAGAAGTATTATATGGAATGAAGTCATTGTAATTCTGAAGAGAAAATATATGGAACAGAGCTTTTGTAATTCAGTCCAGTTTTAAAAGTTGTAAGCAAAATTGGCATCTATCAATTGCTAATGAAAGACCCCCTTTGTACTCGTTACAAGTATCAGTAAAAGAAGAGATTTGTTCTTATTTCATTGTGTTCATTTGGTTTTCTACAATATAGTTTTGCGCCATTGTAGTTGAGATAGTCTACTTTGTTATTGTGCAACTTCATAATTTGTGCAAGCGCAACTTTAACTTGTATGACATCACGTCCAGTAATGACTTTACGGTCATCCGGGATCGGGACGTCATAGAAAGTGCTTACAGGTTTCCTAAGACACTTTATAGACTTTACCATCAGTAAGAAAGTCTGAAATCTCGAGTCTTGTTAGTGCATCATCGCAAAGTGTTTTGAGTTCGATAGACTGACAGGCAAGTAGTGATTTGTGCTTTTCTGAATCCATTTTGTTTTTGCGGTTTAAGACTAAAATCGTACAAATAGTCAATTACAAAGATTTATCAACATCAAAGTACCAATAGATACATCGAGTGTTTGATCTCTTATCTTACTTTTATTGATCACTATTATAGATAATTGTGTTGTTTAGTTTTATTATCTTATTCCCCTCTCCCCCCTCTAGTATTCCTACAGTTGGAGAAATTATTGGGTGGTCCGGACTCACCACGTGGAGATGGTGAATGGTGAGCCCAGCCACTAATTTCTTGACACTTGGCATAATATTTGGCATACAAATTTCAAAAAAATGTAAAAAAATATATTAAGTATATAGAAATTCAGTTGGCATATAATTAAAAAAATTGACCTAAAAAAATAAGAAAAATGTAGTGATATAATAGATTATGCCCAAGTGTCTAGAAATTAGTGGTCGAACTTACCATTCACCATCTCCATGTGGTGAGTCCGGAACATCCCATAATTTCTCCTTCAGTTGGGTAGTAACTAGGCCTGTCAATGGTAGACCGAAAATCCGTATCCGATCCGTATTCAAACCGAAAATATCCGAAATTTCGGATACGGATTCGGATATCATATCGGATATTTATCGGATATTGGATGCGGATACGGTAAGTGTCATATCCGGACCAATAATATCCGAACCACTAATATTTAAATTATTTAATAAATTTAAAATATATTGGGCCATCAGGAATTCAGGATTCAGCCGAAAATCTGTTGTTTCTGCTGTTTCTTGACAAAATCTGTCGTTTCAATGTGAAAATCTGTTGTTTCTTGACAAAATCTGTGGTTTCAATATTGTTCTGATTTTTTTTCCTTCCATTTTTAAATATTTTTTTTAGTAATCTTATTGGTTTGGATATTATCCGATATCCGTTAAAATTATCGGTAACTGATACGATAGCCAAAACTTCTATCCGATCGGATATCGGATAGTTATTGGATATATCCGATAGTTAATGGTTCGGATATGGTAATGCCAATATCCGACAAATAAGCTACCATTGACAGGCCTAGTAGTAACTAGTAAATTGGTCAAATCCCACCCCTACCCAACAGTCACGGATCACGATCACGTAGGAGAGGGCAGGTGACATGGCCCACAGTCACGGGTAAAGAGGGACGGGCCTGTCGGGCTCTAACCTCCATGTTTGGAAAGTAAAATCCAGCCTGATCTAATAGGAGATCCAATTCCAAACCAGTTTATAGAAATGAAAATTAAGTTCTACCCAAGAGGAGGACCGAGTCACACCGGTTTGAGCTTGGACCGGACCTGGGCCGGCACAACACAAGTTTCGCATGTTTTGGGGCGCCCGGCCTAAAGGTTGGACATGTGAGCTGGCGAATAAAGTAATTATCATAAATCTCAAGAAAACATTACAAGTAAGATGATGATAAGAAAGCAACGAAAAAAAAAAAACCCGTCGTCATCCCGGAGAGGTTTTGTTAACTCTGTGAAACAGCAGCGACCCATTAAATCTCATCACTTAAACTGAGCCATGGAACCTTGCAGCAGAGATATGACCAACTCGCTCAGCGGTTCCCCTTCTGCTGCTGCTGCTGCTGCTGCTCAAATCGCCTTCCAAGAGCTCCAGAACGGGAACCACAGCCAGATCCAACAAGACGATTTCTTCGACCAGATGCTCTCCGCTCTCCCGTCCTGGCTCGTCCCAGACGGTTCCAACGCCCAGAACTACACTCCTCCCTTCGACGAGTCGGTGCTGCTGGCGTCGAGGCTTCGTCAGCACCAGATCAGCGGTGCCGTTGGAGAAGGAGGAGGATCGGCCGGCGCCGGCGGCCTCCTTCAACTGCCTCTATCCCTAGGAGCCATCGGTGAAGTAAGCCTCCTTTAAATCCTTAACGCACCCTTATAGACAAACGATCATGATATAATTTAATTTGTGCTTCTTTTTTTTTTTTTTTTTTGCTTTTTCCACAATTTCTTATTGTTGTTTTGTTTTGAAGGGGGGAGAGGAAGGAGTGTATAATAATGGATTCGGTGGATCACTACAGCAGCATTTCCACCATTCTCCTGTACACATGCTATTGATAATATTCGTGATTAATTTTACGTAGATCTAGATAGGAGAGAGAGATGAATTAAGAATGAAACTAGTTTGGGTCAAATGTGCAGAACTTGGGAGGAGGAGGAGGAGGAGGACGTGCTTCTGCAGGAAGAGGAGGAGGAGCTGGAGCCACAACAGGTGGTGGAGGTGGTGGTGGTACGGCTCCGGCGGCGGGGGCAGCACCGAGGCAAAGAGTGAGAGCGAGAAGAGGCCAAGCGACGGATCCTCACAGTATAGCTGAACGAGTGCGAATTCTCTACGCTCTCTCGTCTTTCATTCTTTCCAACTTTGGTTATTAAAATTGGGGTGCTAATTTTTTATATTTTTTATTATTACACTTTACATTTGGTTCATCTGTGTCCACAGCTTCGCAGAGAAAGAATCGCCGAGAGGATGAAAGGTCTGCAAGAACTTGTTCCAAATGCCAACAAGGTATGTTTTACTTTCATAGAATTCTCTTATTTACAAGTAGACTTTCTCTTTTTTTCATCGATAAAAATTTTTAAAAAAAAAGGAGAGAGAAATAAAACTGCTGAAAACAGAGAATTGAATAAAATAGGAAATAAAATTAAGTAAGAGAGGAGAAGAGAAGGCGTGCTATGAAAGTGCTTGCCATTTTCTAAAGACATCCATCGCACTAGGCCACCATGTGTGTTGGCCCAAAATAAAGAACTAAAGCTGTATAAAGAAAGTCAAGACAACACGATTCTCTGTATTTTTATGTCGTTGTATGGATCTCGGAGTATGCTTTTCAACATAACAGTATAAAAATAATAATTGAGAAAAGAAGAAGGAAAAAAAAAATCTTTCCAAGTCAAACCCCCCAACTAATGGTGCACGGTAGCACTTTTATTAAGGTCATAAACCCCCAACTTTCATCTCAACTTGAGAGAACCGAAACCCAAATTTTGTGTGGACATGTGACACTTTATGGCACATCCAAAAGTGAAATTCAAATTTGTTAGGAACGCGGTGTGATCCGAACCGGAGTTGGCCCATGATGTGGGCTATTGAATTGGGCCTATATACTTTAAAAGAGAATTCTCATGTAAGGCCTGAACCAATCCCAATTATCTACCGCCTACCTTTGCTTGTTTCCGCCACCTAGAAGATCCAATATATTGTCATCTCGATCCGTTCGACCACAGCACCAAGCCACCACAATTGTGTGCCAACCACAAACCCTTGCTCCACCTTGGGCTCGTCAACTACAGAACCAAGCCTGACACGTTCATCCACACCACAATTGTGTGCCAACCACAAAATCTTGTTCCACCTTGGGCTCGTCAAACCCATCTTTGAAGCCAATTCTTGTAGTTGATGCTCCTACTCTACTTTGAGAAGAGCCCGTATAATTCGATTATACACATGAACGTTCAGCACCATCTGTCTCGAACCAATTAGAGACGCCCAAACTAGCTCCGTAACCATGGGCTATAATACCACTTGTTGGGAACGCGGTGTGACCCGAATCGAAGTTGACCCATGAGATGCGATATTGAATTGAGCCCATATGTCTTAAAAGATAATTCTCATGTAAGGTCTGAACCAATTCAAATTATTTACACCACATGATTCCGCCGTCTATCCGATGTGGGACTAAATTACCAACTTCATTGTCACCCCCCCCCCCCCCCCCCCCCATTTGAGTGCTCTACCGAAAACGAGATACAACCCAACAAAATTCACATCCTTGTAACAAAAGTAATAAAAGTACAAAAAAAAAGTAATATTTTTACCATTTTTGTTTTATTTACTTGTAACCAAGCACACATTAAGTGATATTATAATTAATTTGAATTCTCCTTTTACATTTCATTATGTAACAAGTGTACAGATGTACACTATAAAACATTTCACTTGTACACTACCAAGCATATAAAGTGATAGTAGTGACATTTTCAAGAGGGCAAACATTTTTGTAAGAAAATAAGATATCTCAAAAACTAATTGAAAATACAATAGACTTTTGTAAAGTCACCGTTTTCAATTTCATTTCAATTGCTCGCAAGGAAACACAGTCATAACCTCGTAACTTTCAGAAGACAACATTGTTAAAGATATGGTTGGTATGTTCCTAACAATCTGAACATGGAGCATTGATTAACTAATATGATATTACTGCAAAAGATAATAGATTCTTGTCCACTTCTAACCAATTAGATGGTTTATAATTTTTGTCCAAATGTGCACCTTATAGGATAATAGTTGGGTTCTAAAAATCCCTCGAGCTTTGGGAACACCTTGAGCTTTGAGAACATCAGTTAACTAACAAGGGTTGTTTGTTCCTTTTCAAAAATCCGACAATAACTCATGCGTTACTACTAATTTTTAAAACCCGGCAATGAAAAACAGTTGGATTATATGCATCTTATCCCTTGATTTTTTATGGACATAAATAGAAACGGTAAGTACACTTTCAAGGATCTAAACCGATAAATAAGTTCACGTGTCATAACTATATTGTAAATTCTTATTTTGGGATTCCTATTTGAGTTTTTGTAGTTGAACTGGTTTCTTTTCTTTTCTATTTTTTCAATGTAAAAGTTTATTGATGAAATGACAGACTGACAAGGCGTCCATGCTGGATGAGATCATCGACTATGTGAAATTTCTCCAGCTCCAAGTCAAGGTATGTAACTTCCCCCTTCCCAATAAACTCTTCTCATATTCTAATATTATTGCCTTTCAACCTTACTACTTTGTCAATGGATTCAACTCATGGGCCTGTTTGGTGACTAGAAATGGATGTGGAAAGTTTAATCCACCTGAACACTTTCTGAATTTGTTAATGCTTAAAACATATTTGGTAACATTGGTATTTTGCATTGAAAATACTCGAGTCTGGACATTCTGTGTTTGGTAAGGTGGTTGTATTTGGGATTGGAAAGTATTCTTTTTTGCATTTCCATTGTATGGCAAGAAAAAAATATAAATATGATAGGATCAGTAACATTTGCAATGGTGAGGTTACACCAAACCAGAAAAATATGATTTGCTTCATACTGGTTAAATCCATAAAAAATGCTAGAAAAAAAAATCCATAAAAATTTCCAGGAACAAGTACATAAGAAGATGACAAGAACTCATCAAGCAACATAAAATACGACAATTCTGAAGCACCCTTTAGCCAGTATTATTTCACAGCCAACAACAATCATTTGACAGCCAAACATGGTTAAGACTCATGTTTCTACCCAAAAAACCAAACAAATATCAAAGGCAAAAGGAAAAAAAAAGAAGCCAATTCTGAAGCAATGCAACCCTTATCAAACAATTCACATGCAACAAAAAATTAGCAACCCTTAGCAGAAAACTATTCACAGGCATCATGCAACAAGAAATTCACAGGCAGCAGCTGAGAAATTCACAGGTCAGAAATTCTTAAGCTTCGTCATCTAATCTCATGTTGGACATCAAATTTTAAGCTCTACAGCCAGCAACAAAAAAACTTGGTGTAAAACCAAAACAAGACCTAATGTTTCCTCCCAAAGACTTTGGTTTGGGACTAATGGTACCTCACCCCACGATAGGGGCTACGAATTCACTTTGTTGTATATTCTGCACCCACTAGGTAGTACTTCCCTACATGCATAGATTGAACACATTTTTAGATTTATAAAATTAACTAATAGGATGCTTTGCTTTTAATAATTTATAAAAGTAACACTAGGTATTACCTTGATTTACTTTTAGGCCATTTGGGGATAGCCTAGATAGGGCATCCTTCAACATTGTAAAGTCACTAGCAGCCCCTTCCCAACCAGCTGAACATAAGTGAACTTCTTGTTAGGTGTAGCAATGATTAATATGTTTTGGGTTAGTGTATCTTTCCTACCCTAAAGTGGGGGACCTATGATAAAGGCAATATGGCTTGAATGTGGGTCCCATCTATCAAACTAATAAAATCCGACAATGTACTTATTTTAGATATATTATTAAGAAGTACTTACTAACCTTATTATATGTCATAATTACCTAGAAATAAGGAAAACAATCACTGTTTTCTCTTTCTCTGTTGGAGTTTCAAAGCCGTGCATGCTCCTCTAAACAAACCCAATGTATATCTCGAAGTGACCCATTGGTCCTTAGCATACCTACTAAAGTATACAAGGCATACGCACTCATTCTGAAATAAGCTACGCATTTGTCTTGTCCTCCCCACAAGATTTGTCCTACCTACAAAACCTGATACATGTGTGCATCCCTTCATTGTTGTCTAATTTCAGAAAGCTCTCTAGCAATGCATTTTCATTCATTTTCTCATGACCCATCAAAGTAGGAATCACACTTATCACACAAAAGGTATTGACAGAATAACTAGTATCATAGCGTCATTAGGATTTGAAGAAGTCCATCTACCAAATCGTAAGGTACATCACTATGTTAGATTAATTGTCAAAGATTTCAATTATCCAGCCTACATATTACACATACAGATATTAAACCCAAACAAGACAATAAAGTTACATGCATGCTTATAGTCGGTTATTCCCGGGGCGTAATTTTTGATGAAAAATTGAAAATTATGCAACACTTCAAAGAAGGTGCAAGACAGAGATCCTTGGAGGATTATGAGAGACGAAAAACTAGTGTGTTACTTTGAATAAGACAGAAGAATTCGTAGCAACATCAGCAGAAATTCCACTAACAGTTTCTGATTAGATCAGAACTGTTCTCGTTCAGAACGAGTTGCAAGTGGACAGAAGATAAACAGAAGGTTCTGATTAGATTAGAGAAGGAAAAAGCCTGCTGGGGTGAATGATCACCGGTGCTCAAAACTTGATTCGTCCCACACAAACAGCTTCCAGGAACTAGCAAGTTCGACGGAGAACTTTGGAACACTCCGCTCTTCTGACTCCTCGGATGGTCCGGACTCCAGCGCTGAATGGCGCCAGTGCACAACTTCTCTTTTCTCTCTCTCAGAAATTTATAAGGAATTGGGTTATGAACACTTAATCACTAAGAGAGAGAGAAGAGAAGCTTATATAGGCCCGCACTATAACCGCCCAATTAGCAGAATGTTTGAGACGTGGAAAAAAAATCGTCCTGAACGTTCAGTAACTGCTCAATCATGCACAGACACGATCTGAGCCAACTGGCGCACAGCGCGCGCCAACTGCGCCACTGCGCTAATGGAAGAGGTATAATTGTTTGTCTGTACGTGAACGACATGCTGATCCTAGGTACGGATATGGGCTGTGTCACGGAGATAAAGAAGTTCATCTCGAGCAAGTTCAGTATGAAGGACTTGGGGGAAGCTGATGTGATCTTAGGAATCAAGATCATCCGGACAGACACTGGACTAGCGCTGGCACAGTCTTATTATATTGAGAAGATGATCACCCGCTACCGGTATCAGGATCTTCTAGGGATCGATACGCCTTACAGGTGTGATCTGAAGCTGAAGCTTAATTCAAGGGTAAGCGTCAGACAGCTGGAGTATGCAAGCGTAATCGGGAGTTTGATGTATGCTACTACTGCCACAAGGCTTGACATAGCTTTCACCGTGGGAATGTCGAGTCGTTTCACGAGCAACCCAGGCATTGAGCACCGGAAAGCTGTGAAACGGGTTATGATATATCTCAAGCAGACTCAGACATATGCACTGTACTACATCGAAGATCTGCCGATAGTGGAAGGCTTCAGTGATGCCAGTTGGTGCTCAGAGGTGGAGAGCGAGAGGTCCACAGGTGAATTCATTTTCACAATGGGTGGAGCTAATATATCGTGGAAGTCTTAGAAGCAGACTATGCTCTCGCAGTCATCCATGGAATCTGAGTTCTTTGCACTTGATACCGCAGCGGAGGAAGCAGAATGGCTTTGGGAGTTCATGTATGATCTTCTAGTAGTTGGGACGCAAAGTTATACTGCGACAACTAAGCGACTGCGGCGGTGGCATCAAATGACCTCTTCAACGAAAAAAAGAGGACTGTACAGTTGAAGCACAGGACAATACACGATCTTATCAAGAGAGGTGTAATTGGAGTGATTGATGTTCGGAGTCGGAAAAATCTGGCGGATCTGTTCACCAAGGGCCTCTAGCGCCAGCTGGTCGATAATACATCAAGTAAAATGGGCTTGAAGGCATTCTGATATTGTATTATTGCAATCCTACCATAAAGTTTTATGCTATTTGTTTAAAGAGAAATCTACTAGGCATCTAGCTTTTGGTTCAAGGGAGGACCATTAATCGGAAGAATATCAGGAATGGTGGGTACATGTCCTATTGGGCATGGAAAGGTTACGGACCTACAACCACTGTTGTCTACTGTTGTTTTCTGCGGAAAACAGATCCTGTGAGAAGGTTGTATTAAACGCCTTAATGAGTTCTCAGACAGAGTGAATGCCTGGTGTGCTTTACAGGATGCACGGTAGCGTAGTACTACAAGGAGTGGAACTCCATGCTACTGTGGGGTGACTCCACCATGAGGTTCCCGAAAGGGGTAATGCCTCGGCTTTGTGAGTCAAGTCACAACGGCGTAGCACCGCAAATAGGCAGGTAGCCTAATGTTGTATGCTGAAATTAAAGAGGGGTGTAGTCAGCACTACAAAGGGGAGGAGTTACTCATGTTACAGTGGCACGACACTACGATGAGGTACCAGGATAGGGGTAAAGCCTCGGCCTTGCAAGCCATGTCATTGCGGCGTAACACCGCAAGGGAGCCTAAGGCTTCATGCTGGGTCGTATGGCACTACAAAGAGGCGGTGACCTCATACTACAGTGGTATGACACTACGATGAGGTTCCCGGTCCGGTGTAAGGCCTCGGCTTTAGGCCATGTCATAGCGGCGTAGCACCGCAAGGGAAGCGCAAAGAGCTTCATGCCATGTCTCTTTAACAAAGAACTCACCTATAGTATATGGAAAGAGATAGCAGGCCGTCTCTTGAGGGTAAACTTGTAGACGCCCAAAATTATACACTAAAATCAGACTGACACATGGCATTTAATGTGCAGCCAGAAGCACATGTAACTACATTTTGTGAGTGGAAAGAATTTTAGCTATGGTGCAGAATTCAAAGCTTAGTCCATTATTGTATTATAGTATGTTGTTTGACCCATGAGGAAAGATTCAAGTCGTCAGTGACATCTTTCCTAATACATGATGGACGGTTACTGTAGGGAACACTCAAAACCATATACAGAGATATGTAGGGGATTGTTGGGATTTTTGGCCTTTGTATTGGAAACTTTAGTCCCACATCGGCTAGGCCAAAAGAAATGTATCTCTATATATAAGTTATGCTTGTTTACAGATGCACAAGTGGTGTGGAGGTGCACATAGGTGTGCCATGTGAGGGTATTTTTCTAGTGGAAAAAAGGCCAAATCAACAATGAAGCATTCATGCTTTTTGCTCTTGGGAATTAATTTTCAATGGAGCTAAGCCCCGTAGGGGCTTAGCTACTCGGACTCAGACTCGGACTTATGGGCTCATGAGGCGTAATATGACGTTTTGTTGGCATACTTTGCACTTAGCACGTCAGTATCGTCGCTAGGCATATAGTGCGCTTAAGTTGCGCTCGTTGCGCGAGCCACTTGCGCAACCGATCGCGCTGCCAGATGGCGCGCCCAGTTGCGCGGCCAAGTGGCGCGACCAGTTGTGCGGCCCAGTGGTGCGACCAGTTGTGCGGCCCAGAAGTGCGCCCAGTTGCGCAGCCAAGTGGCGCGCCCAGTTGCGCGGCCCAGTGGCGCGCCAGTGGGCGCTGCCTGTTGGCGCAGAGTCTGCAGGTGGCGCAAGTGGCGCTGTGCGCACGGCGTGCAAGGTGCACGGGGTGCACGCGGGGTGCGCGCTGTGCGCCAGTTGACTCAGATCGTGGCTGTGCATGATCTGAGCGGTTACAGCACGTTCAGAGCGATTTTTACCACGTCCCGAACGTTCTGCTAACTGGACAGTTGCAGCGCGGGTCTATATAAGGTCTCTTGTCTCTCACAGTGCATATATATATAAGAACAAGACAAGTGTTCAGAATACCTTGCGAATTCCCACAGACTTTGAGAGAGAAGAGAAGCGTTGCACCAGCGTTACTTTGCACAGGAGTCCGTGTACCATCCGAGGAGTGAGAAGAGCGGAGTGTTCCAAAGTTCTTCGTCGAACTTGCTGGTTGCTGGAAGCTGTTCGTGTGGGACGAATTAAGCTTTGAGCAACGATGATCATTCACCCCAGCAGGCTGTTCTTCTATCCATCGCCTGTCATCGCTGCTGCTGCTAGCAATTCGATTGGATACTTCTTTTTAGAAGTACTGCTCTCGTTTGCTGCTATAATGAAATCTTTTTAGATTTTCGTTATCCAGAATCCTTCAAGGATCCCTGTCAAGCACTTTCTTTGAAGTATTGCTAGAAACATTGTTTTTACAATCGATTTATTTTCTCAGTTTTCTATCGAAAATTGTGTTGGGAACGAAGCACGGAAACCGTTCCCCCAAACCAGAAAGTCCTGCGAGAGAATCGAGCAAAAGCACACAAACCAAAACGCCAAACACAATCGCAAACACAAAGATTTTTGACGTGAAAAACCCTTGCGAAAAAAACCACGGGACGATCGGAGTCCAACCCTGAAAAACATCCACTAATGGAATAAAGAGAATATACCCTCTACAAGCTCCTCCCGATCCAACACGGATCACCACAACTCACTTGAAAGAAGAAATTTTTTGATTGCGGACTCCGAAGAACAAGAGATGCCGAAAAATTATTCGAAGCAATCTCTCCTTCACAATAGTCCTTAATCCTCTATCTCTCTCAACGATTGTAAAGCACTCTTGTTTTTTGAGATAATTTTTCAACTAGCATGCATCACCCTTTTATAAGCCCTTGGTAATCCATACATGGAAGGCCAATATATATGGAAACTTTCAATATGCATCAATCATATATTTAATGGAAATCCAATCATAATTGGCTTGCCAAATTGGAAGCCCAATTATATGGAAAGCTACTATATGAAGGGTCCAATCATAAATATATGACCAAAGTAAATATGGAAATCCAATCATACATTTTCTTACCATATATGTTCCAAAATAAGATTCATGCACTCTCCGAGCTTCTCCGACACACGGATGGCGCTCGTCGCTCTCCGGGGTATTCTCCACATAGGTTGGGAACCCCACTCACTCCAACATTTCTTCCCCTTCACAACTATGTGGAGGAGGTCGTCATCCCGACGATCTGCCTGCAGAACTCAAAATTTTCCCTTGGTAGAACCTTCGTGAGCATGTCCGCTCCATTGTCATCAGTATGGACCTTCTCAAGCATCGCGTCCTTTTTCTCAACCACATCCCGTATCCAATGATACCAAGTCTCGATGTGCTTGGACCGGCTATGAAAGGTCTGATTCTTCACAAGGTGAATGACACTCTGACTGTCACAAAGCAAAGTATACTGCTCTTACTTCAACCCCATTTCCTGCAATAGCTTTTTCATCCACAGCAACTCCTTGCAAGCCTCCGTCGCCGCAATGTACTCTGCCTCTGTCGTCGACAAGGCAACACACTTCTGCAACCGCGACTGCCACGATACCGCTCCTCCAGCAAACATCATCACATAGTCCGAAGTCGATCGCCTCGTGTCTACATCTCCAGCCATATCAGCGTCGGTATACCCAACCAGCTTCGGCTCGTCACCACCAAAAGAAAGTCTCCAATCAGCAGTGCCCTGAAGGTATCGTAGAATCCACTTGACCGCACTCCAATGTACCCTTCCAGGATTTGTAAGGTACATGCTAACTGTGCCAACTACACGAGCGATGTCTGGTCTCGTACACACCATAGCATACATAAGGCTTCCTACAGCTGAGGCATATGGAACCTGCTCAATATCTTCTTTTTTGTCCTCGGTGGATGGACACTGCTCCTCAGTGAACTTAAAATGAGCCGCAAGGGGGCAACTCACTTTCTTCGACCCGTCTATCCCGAACGCTGAAGTATCCGGTAAATGTACTTCTTTTGGGACAAGTGTAGCAGCTTGGACTCTCTCTCTCTCGGCTGATCTCCATCCCAAGAATAGTCTTTGCTGCACCCAAATCCTTCATAGAGAAGGCCACGCCCAGTTGGCGCTTCAACTCTGCTATCCTAGTTAGCATTCCGACCCACTAATAGCATGTCATCAACATAGAGCAATAAAATGATGAAATCATCCTCGGCAAAGTACCTCACAAATACGTAATGGTTCGACGTCGTCCGTGCATAACCATGCTCTCTCATAAACGACTCGAACTTCCTGTACCACTGCATCGGAGCCTGCTTCAGACCACACAAGCTCGTCCTCAACCGGCAGACCAAATATGACTTGTCCTTCTCACAGAATCCCTCTGGCTTCTCCATGTATAACTCCTCCTCAAGATCACCGTGGAGGAATGCCGTCTTCACGTCCATCTGCTCGACCTCCAAGTCGAAACTGGCTGCTAATGCTAGCACCACAGAACAGACTACTGCTTGACGATTGGCAAAAAGATCTCATCATAATCCACGCCTTTTCGCTGACCGTAGCCTTTAACTACCAGCCTCGCTTAGTATTGAGGGCGAGTAGCATCATCCGTCTGCTTCACTCTAAACACCCATCGATTCTTCAAAGCCTTCTTGTCCTTTGGCAACCGCACCAGCTCATAAGTGGAATTGGCGTATAAGGAACTCATCTCCTCATGCATAGCCTGCATCCACTCCTGTTTGTGTTCGTCTTCTATAGCCTCTGCAAAGCTTTCGGGCTCTCCCCCGTCAGTCAGTAGCACATACTCACCCGGTGAGTATCTCGTAGATGGTCGACGATCTCTGTCGCTCCTTCTCAGTGGAGCCACTGGTGCCGGCTGTATACCAACAGTCTCATCCCCTTCAGGAACTGCCTCTCCGGCATGCTCATCCTCCTGAGGGACACCCTGACCACCATCAGCAGGCTGATGATCAAGGTTGGGAGCAACTCTATGCACTGGCTCCCCCATACTAGATCCTCTGCGATGTCCTCTGGAAACTGTTCGAAGCGAAATGACTCTAACTCAGGCAATTCCTCAGCTTCAGAAGGCGTCTCGGAATCCTGAGTGTTGGTCATGGTCTGATCCTCGACGAATACCACGTCCCTGCTTCTGTAGAGCTTTCTTCCCACTGGGTCGTAGAGTCTATAGCCAAACTCATCCCGACCGTAGCCGACAAAGACGCATCACCTCGTTTTCGGCTCAAGTTTGGATCTCTCGTCCTTCGGTACATGCACGAGGGCCTTTCAACCAAACACTCGCAGGTGATTGTATGACGGCTCTTTGTCATAGTATACTTTGTCAGGCACATCACCCTGCAAAGGAGCACTAGGAGATAAATTAGTAACATAAGCAGCTGTGAGAAGAGCCTCACCCTAATAACTGCCTGGCAAATTTGCTTCTGACAGCAAACACCGCACCCTCTCCAACAGTGTTCTGTTCATGCGCTCCGCTACACCATTGAGTTGAGGTCTCTTGGGCGGAGTCTTCTGGTGTCGTATCCCTTGCTCTCTGCAATATGCATCAAAGGGACCAATGTATTTGCCGTCGTTGTCGGACCGAACACACAATAATTTCTTGTCCGTCTCTCTTTCAACAGAGGCCTGAAACTCTTTGAAAGTGGGCAGCGCCTGATCCTTGGTCTTTAAGGCATAGACCCAAACCTTCCTGGAACAGTCATCAATAAAAGTTACAAAGTAAGCACCACCAATAGATTTTACCTTCATAGGACCGCAGACATCCGAGTGAATCAACTCGAGCAACGCCGGCTTCCTTGAACTTGGGTGACTTTGGAAAGACACCCTATTTTGCTTCCCAGCTAAGCAGTGCGTGCATTTCTCCAACTTTGTAGACTTGAGTCCTGGAATCACCTTCATGTTCACCAAGTAGCTCATCCCCTTCTCGCTGATATAGCCGAGCCGCCTGTGCCACAACTCGGTAGATGCATCACTGACTGCGTTCACCTCCTGTGCCCCCTGTGCGATCCCCTCCATATAGTAGAGACCGAACTTCTTGCTTCCTCTGGCAATTACCATCGAACCTCTGGAAAGCTTCCACTGACTATTCCCGAAGAGACTGAAGAATCCCTCGTCATCCAACCTTCCAACCGACACCAGGTTGAAACGGATATCAGGGACATGACGAACATCTTTGAGAACAAGAACTGCACCCGTCTTTGTCCTCAAATGCATATCTCCAATGGCAACCGCCTTTAACACATCTCCATTACCCATCTTCAACACTCCACAGTCGCCTGTCGTGTAAGTGGCAAATAGTGCCCTGTTATGAGATACGTGCGCTGAATCCCCTGAGTCCACTAGCCAAGAATTGTCATCGCAGGCGAGGTTTGTGATAACCTCATCACCTACGACGATCACATCGCCTCTATGTATCGAGGCCGTCGCTGTAGTGTTTTCATCTTGCTTCCCCTTGTCGCCCTTCTTCTCTCTCTTCCAAGCGAAACAGTTCCGCTTGATGTGGCCCTTCTTGCCACAATGGTAACACTCCGAGTCCTCGTACCGACCCTTGAACTTTTCTCTGCTCTTGTCTCTGCCACCACCTGGACCCCTGCTTTTGCCCCTTTCGCGACTCTCTGAAACTAGTGCCTCTGAGTGATGGGATGTGGATGAAGTGCCCTGAGAACGTTTCCGCATCTCTTCATTCAGTACCCCGCTCTTGGCAAACTCCAGACTGACCACGCCTTCTGGAGCAGAAGCGATCATAGATACTCGTACGGTCTCCCACGAGTCTGGCAATGTACATAGCAACCAAAGTCCTTGAACCTCGTAGTCGAACTTGACTCCCATCGAGGATAGCTGGTCCACCACGCCCTGGAACTCACTCAAGTGATCCGTAATGGATGTACCATCTTTGTACCGCAGATCCATCATCATCCGGATCAGGAACAGTTTGTTTACCCCGGTCTTTTTCGCGTACAAAGATTCTAGCTTCTCCCACAACGTCTTCGCATGCTCAATATTGGCAACGTAGTTGTACACGTTCTTGTCAACGAACTGCCGCATGTACCCACACACCTGTATATGCTCGAAGTTCCAGTCCTCATCGGATTTGTCACTGGACTTCTCGGATGCAAATACTGGAAGATGTAGCTTCTTGACGAACAACAAATCCTTCATCTTGCTCCGCCAATAATGGTAGTTGGTACCGTTCAGGTTCACCATGCGCACCGGCTTCGCGTCCATCTCTGCTTTCTGGTTTGACTGTCAACTCCTGACACTTCTTTGAACCTGGCTTTGATACCACTCTGTTGGGAACGAAGCGTGAAAAACGTTCCCCCAAACCAGAAAGTCCTGCGAGAGAACCGAGCAAAAGCACACAAACCAAAACGCCAAACACAATCGCAGACAAAAAGATTTTTGACGTGGAAAACCTTTGTGGAAAAAACCACGGGTCGATCGGAGTCCAACCCTGAAGAACCTCCACTAATGGAATAAAGTGAATACTCCCTCTACAAGCTCCTTCCGATCCAAAACGGATCACCACAACTCACTTGAAAGAAGAATTTTTTTGATTGCGGACTCCGAAGAACAAGAGATGCCGAAAAATTATTCGAAGCAATCTCTCCTTCACAATAGTCCTTAATCCTCTATCTCTCAAAGATTGTAAAGCACTCTTGTTTTTGAGATGATTTTTCAGCTAGCATGCATCACCATTTTATAAGCCCTTGGTAATTCATACATGGAAGACCAATATATATGAAAACTTCCAATATGCATCAATCATGTATTTAATGGAAATCCAATCATAATTGGCTTGACATAATTGGAAGCCCAATTATATGGAAAGCGAAGGGTTCAATCATAAATATATGATCAAAGTAAATAAGAAAACCTAATCATATATTTTCTTACCATATATATATGTTCCAAAATAGAATCATCCACTCCCCGAACTTCTCCGACATATAAATGACGTTCGTCGCTCTCCGGAATATTCTCATGAAAATCTCACTCACTCCAACAAATTGTACCCCGCGACTAACATAGTATTCACCAAAAATCCCTCGCTAGTTTCAGACCGGGAAACAAATATGCCCGCATCTAATCTGGAATTAAGAATGGATATAGAGAGGCAGCTAATATAAGGGTACATGAGTGGAAATGACAACAAACAACTTATTCTCTATTACGACTGGTGAAGATATTAACCTCACTCTTCCCTAAAAGCTCAAGTATTATTTCCTAATGTCATTGAGGAATGGTGCGCTTTTCTCCTATGTGATTCTTTTACTCATGCATGCCTTGCAGGTTCTGAGCATGAGCAGATTAGGCGGGGCTGCTGCAGTCGCTCCCCTCGTCGCGGATATTTCCTCAGAGGTGCTTTGCTTAACCATGTCTGCATTTTTAGATTTTCTTCCTAGGCAAGATTGGTTCAATTTATGGGACTTTCCATAATTACTTTAAACAGGGTGCTGCTGCACATGGCGGGAGAAGTGCGAGCAGGGGGGTACTCCCGGCGGCCAACGAAGGCCTGAGCGTGACCGAGCAGCAGGTGGCCAAGCTGATGGAAGAGGACATGGGATCGGCCATGCAGTATTTACAAGGGAAAGGCCTTTGCCTGATGCCCATCTCCCTTGCCTCCGCCATATCCACCGCGACCTCTCACCCCCGCTCCACTTCTTCTGCTTTCCTTCCTAACGGCGTTGGGGGAGAAGGCCCGTCGTCACCAAGTCTGTCAGTTCTCACAGTTCAGTCAGCCGTCGCTGGCGGTGGGGACAGGAACTCGGTAAAAGAAGCCGCTTCCGTCTCCAAACCCTAGTCAAAAAGGGAGGAAAATATGAAATATATATATATGAATTCGTAGGAGTTAACTAAGAAACGGACGTCGGTCAGAGTGCCGTATATGCCTTATTCTATTATTAGACATCTTTCCTTCTCCTTTCCTCCGTGTTTCTTTTGCTTTCAGCTTTTCTCTCTCTACTTTCTCCGCGTGTACCACTTTTTTCTTCTTCTAGTTTTCAGCTTTTTATTAAATTAATAAATCTGGGTGGCTTGCCTGCTTGGTATGTAATGAATATCTATCTGCTTGCTATGTATTAAATATTTTTATCTTCTAATCTTGTTATGCAGAATTTTGTATTGGTGGACTGGTGGGTGATTAGTTCTCTGTTACTATTGGCCAGTCATATTGTTGTGGCTTTTTTTTTTCTGCATTGATTTTGACAAATTGAAACTTTAGTAGTTGGATCATGTATGCTGATAAATATCCTCTCTTTTTTTATCCCTACTTTAAGGCGATTTTTATTTAACTAAACCAAAATTTTCTTCACCGTATTTTCTTTAGTCTCTTAAGTTTTTGTATAGTTATTATAGTCCTAAAATTTTGGATTGCTAAACATTTATCACAACTTTACCCTTTTCAAAGTCTAAAAATAAAATAAAAATGAGGGTACATATTCATGTACCAGGAGTCAATATTTTTGTAACATGTATTGGGAGCATGTATCCGTGTACCGGCAGACAATATTTGTGTACTCGAAACCTATATTCTTGTACCGAAATCTTGTATCGTGTATGGCCATGTATCGTAAGTCTATATCCGTATATTATCATGTACTGGTAGCCTATATCTATGTACAGTCATATAGGAAGTCTATATTTGTGTACAGGAATTCTATATCCATGTATCGGAAACCTATATCTGTGATACCATCAGGTATCGAAAGCCTATCCGTGTACAATCGTGTAACAAAAACCTATATTGTGTACCGGAAGCATATATTCGTATAATATCATTACCGAAAGCCTATATTCTTGTACCACCGTGTACCAGAAGCATATATATATGTACCGCCATATATTGAAAGCCTATATTTGTGCACTGTCGGGCACCAAAATCCTATATTTGGGTACTCGAAGTACTGAACCTAAATTTGTGAACCATAAGTCTACATTCGTGTTTCGAAAGCCTATATTCATGTATCGTCGTGTGCCGAAAACATATATCTGTGTACCGGAAGCCTATATCTCTGTATAATCGAGTTGAAAACATATATCCTTGTATCAGAAGTCTATATATGTTTAACATAAGCCTATTTCTATTTATCGAAAACATATAAACATATATCATCGTATCGGAAGTCTATATAGGTGTTCGTGTACAGAAAACCTACATCCAAGTACTGGAAGCCTATATTCGTGTACCAAATACATATATCCAAGTATCGTCCTGTACCAAAACCTACATTCGTGTTTCGCCATGTACTTAAAGCCTATATCCAAAAGTCTATATCCAAGTACTTACGTGTACTGGAAGTTTATATTCGTAACCATCGTGTCGCAAAAGCCTATATCTGTACACCGCAATGTACTGAAAGCCTATATTTGTGTACCACATGTATTGGAAGCTTATATTCGTCTACCACCGTGTACCACATGTATTGGAAGCTTATATCCGTCTACCACCGTGTACTAGTACATCCATGTACTGTCATTTACTAGGTGTTAACATTTATGAACTTAAGCCAATTCAAATAATGAATGGGTGTTTGTGTATACGATCTAATTGTTGACCCAAATCACAGTCAACCAAATATTGATAAAATTGACAATATAATACTTGTCATAATTCAATATGACACATCAAGACAGAACTCAGTGCAAGACGGACGTCGGCTCTCTCCTAAAGCGTACTCGATTTTTGAGTCTGTATTTTTACATTTATTGACTCTAACTAAATGTAAACTGAGTAGCACTGAGTATTCTGGGCCTATACCTTATCACCAAACAAAACCAAAAAGCCCAGTTGAGCAATTCTGTCCTATAGAGACAGAGTTCGGGCCAAACTCTGCCTCCACACAGAGTTCGGGCCGAACTATGTCCCCTAAATTACAGGACCCTAATTTTTAGGGTTTGCTGTATGCTAGTTGTCCAACGATCAAACATTTGAATTCTTGACACATAATTCTGGTCGAATTCTGCCTATTCCAACTAGTATAAATAGGCCTTGAATTCTCTCATTTTCAATCATCCAATCATCTTCTCTTCTCTTCTATTCTCTATAAGCCTCATATAAGCCTTAACCTTCTCATCTACTAGCCACAAGCTTCCTAAGTCTCAAAGTGCTCAGTGCTATTCAGTTAGGAGTTTGTGCAAGAGTCAATAAAGTCGCTTGAAAAATTTCAAGCATCGCCACAGCGATCTTTGTAAGAAGTTGGCGTGCTCTTCTGAAGAAAAAGCACGGGATGTAACTACTATTTCACAAATAGTAGATTTAATCCTGAGCTAGAGTTCTCAGGCCTGGACTAGTCCTCCACGAGGAAAACCAGGTTAAAAACGACTGTGTTTTGCGTATGCTCTCTTGATCTTTCTATTTCCGCATTTACTCTGATTATTTACTGTTGGTAAAAAGAGTTTAATTTTTATTTGGCTATTATTGTTATAAACTCTATTCACCCCCTCTAGAGTTACCTACCTGTTCTTCAATTGGTATCAGAGCTCTGTTCTCTTTACAAGGACTAACATCCTAGAGCTGATCCATGGCAACCACACAACCTATGTTTTCCAATCATGGTGAAGGACAGTCCACTCATAGGCCACCCCTATTTGATGGAACCAACTACACCTATTGGAAAACTAGGATGAGTTTCTATCTCAAGTCTCTAGACTTCGACCTGTGGACCATTGTCACCGATGGTTACAAAAAGCCCGCCAGAATAGTTGTCGATGGAGATCTCATCGAGAAATCCAACGACAAATATTCTAACGAGGAAAAGAAACATGCGAGTCTAGATGCTAGAGCTATTAATGCTCTTTTATGTGCAATAGACATGAATGAATTTAACAGGGTCTCGACATGCACCACCTCGCACGCAGTATGGAAGCTTCTAGAAGTGACGCATGAAGGAACCACTCAAGTCAAGGAATCTAAAATTAGTCGTCTTACTCAAGAATACGAGGCGTTCAAGATGAAGCCAAATGAGACGATCACCCAAATGTTCACAAGTTTCCTTAACGTCTGTAGGAGCATAAAAAGTACCTCATAAATCAAGTCAAAGAAGGAGAGCTCTACGCTCAAACCAGGCCAGGGTTATTAAGCTTTACGCTAGCTACTCTGTACGCTGGCTATCCTTTACGCTAGCTACTCTGTACGCTGGCTATCCTTTACGCTAGCTACTCTGTACGCTGGCTACCCTTTACGCTAGCTGCTTTACGATGGAAATGACTGTCAGATCATGCATTTAATGCATCTGACATAATGATTTGTTGACAGTGTATAAATACAGAATTCGAAGAGATTTGATTTTCACAGAAATCGATATTATCGTTTAGTGCAAAACAGGCCACTTTACGCTCAATGAAATTAATTTCTTTTTACGCACGATAGTTATGTGAGTTTTTACGCTCAAGACTATTGTGAGTGTAAAGTCTATTTGAGCTACTTTATGCTCAAGTCTATTTTAGCCACTTTACGCTGAAAAGTTTATTTGGGCTGTTTTTACGCCAATTTGCCACTTTACGCTCAGTATATATTTCGGGTCATTTTTACGCCCGATTGTTTCTGGCTACATGAGAACGTGGTTTGTCCACGTGGCTTTCATGCCACACTTATTGAAGAACGTCTGTACGTGCTTCCTGTTTTTGTTGATATAATGGGACACGTGTCAACGTATGAAGAGGGTAACTTCCATCGTGGGTGACAATTGCCAGCGTAAAAACTCAAATGTGTTGCTTTTTACGTCCAAGGAGTCATGTCTATAAATAGACTTATTTTACACATCAAGAGCAGGAGGCACAGAGAGACAGGAGAGAATACATAGAGATCAGAGCCCAGAGACTTTGATTTTTCGGAGCATTCTTCTTCAACCTTTCTTCCAGAACAGAGTGAAGCAAAACAGGAAAGCATTCGGCCTCGCCATCAGTGCCCAAGTGCGTCGATACCTTTCTGGTGATTTAGTTCTTCCAACTGTTCATCTTCTAGCAGTAATCTTCATCATCATCGTATGGTCCAAGGAACAAAGTGATCGCCTTCAGATCAGACTTCCATAGCAATACTTCCCAGAATATTTGTACTCTTTTGTACTCTTTCAAGTTTTATTTTCAAAAGCCGATTTTCAGACATTTTGTTAAGTGAAACAAAAATGGCGACTCTGCTGGGGACGACCTTCTCCTCTGATGAGGAGGCAATTGCTCAATACGATGATGTTTCGGTCGGTTCGACCAAGAAGACTCTGGTTGTGCACTTTGACCAGACTGCCTATGAAGAAATGCTCCGGGCTGGGGGTAGCAACCGTTGCTCCAATGTTCAGAAATTGAGGAAGGCGCAAAAAGTTTGGGTTTCCAAATCCAAGGCATCCTCGGATCTCCCTACTGTCTCTACAGGCAAAGGAATTCTTCCTACCCCTGTTGTAGAGGCTCCCATCTGTGATGTGGCAGTCTCTACTTCGGTGATACGCCATGCGCGTAAAAACAAGTCTCCCATTTGTAACGTGGCAGACTCTCCAGTGTTACGCTCTGGGCGTAAAAATCAAGTTTTACGCCCTGAATGTAAGAATCAGGTTTTATGTCCTGGGCGTAAAAACATGTCTCCCGTCTGTGACATGGCAGACTCCAAGGCCTTACGTTCTGAATGTAACAATAAGTCTCCCGTCTGTTATGCAGTAGACACACAAAATTTACGTTCTACACGTAAAGGAAAATCTTCCGTCTATGATGTGGCAGATACTCATGTTTTGCGCTCTATACGTAAAGGTAAATCTCCTGTCTGTGACAGTGTAGATAAAATTCACAATGGTGCTTCTGCATTTAGAGTGAATGTACCTACACGCATGAAGCATAAAAACATAGTTGGTAAAACTTTTGTTTTCAACCAATAACCTTCTGTACGCAAGGTACCAAACTTACAAATTACACGCAATGAAGATGGAGTCCTTCGTGCTCAAAAATCTCACGATTTACGCACGCAACTCCAAGCACGTAAAATTGTACAGTTTGGTTCTGCAATTGCAGCCAGTAATCTTTTTTATACACAAGGGACTAAACGTTTTGCTACCCCAAATGTAATAAAGAAGACTACTCCTTCTACTCCTTCTGATTTATGTGAATTGCTAATATAAAAGCGTAAAAATAGACAATCTCCCGTGACACTCCCCCAAGAAAATCATCACTGTGAGTGTCACCAGATTGTGATCAAATGTTGTTGTTCGGCTTCCAAAGGGTCAGTTTTTGATCGGTTAAGTTTTAATGCGCCCCAACAACAAGCTGATGAGTTGTCATATGCATCAGTCAATATGGCATCTCACACCAACAGAGGACGACGTCCTAGACGGAACACGTCCCAAACCCCAGGTCAACAATAATTCAACAGACTTCTTGATTCTTTTGAAGGAGTATATCAAAATACTCGATCAAGAAGACAAAGACAATTACAGACTTCTGATTCTGAAGCTGGGGGTACTCAATCTCTTGAGTCCGAAACTGATAGTGTCGATTCATACTTCTATACTAATCCCTCTGTATCTTCAAGAGAGGTTGAATCCTACGCTATTGGAGATGAACCAGAGACGTCATCTGTTAATACAGAACAACGTCTCACTGCTGTTGAGCAATCATTGAAAGACATGCTTAACATGATGCAAAGCATGCACCAGATAATAACGGCTCAGCAAACTGCTCAACCGGCAATAGTAACACCGGTACAGGTAGCAGCACCAACTCAAGATAGCCAAGGGGTTGATATACCTTTGAATATCCAAGAACCTGCTGTTAACCAAAATTCTGCATCTCCAGATCCCATCATTCCAGAAGATGTACCATCTCCGGTGGGGGTTACGGTACAACCAACAACTATTCAATCAAATGTGCTTTCGCAAACCAGCGAAGCCATTCAAGCAGTGCGTGAGCTCAAAGCACAGTTTGAAGTTTTGAAGCAAAAGGATCAACTCCAGAGGTTAGGGATTAAGCAACCTTATCCTCCTCATTGGAATGATGTACCCTTTTCACCGAAATTCAAGCCACAGTCAATGGTATTGTTTGATGGAAAGGCTTCTCCTAGTCAGTATATCAATTACTTTGATATTATGACTGTACATTTGCAGAAAAATGATGCTCTTCTCACTCGAGTATTCATTGGATGCTTGACGGGTTCAGCTTACGACTGGTATTATAGTTTACCCGACAATTGCATTTCGTCTTTTGACGAATTTAAGGCAATGTTTCTCTCCCGCTTCTATGAAGGAGGTATGGACATGAACATGTCCTCCTTAATAGAAATTAAGCAAAAGGAGAAAGAAGATACTCGGACGTTCATTGAACGTTTCCGACAGACAACTCTAAAGATGCCTCATGGTATGCCAGATTCAGCGTTAATTGATACATGCAAGATGAATCTGCGACCATCCATTGCTGTCTTCACGGGTTTCCAATTCACAGATTGGGCTTCGTTTATCATAGCAACAGTTTCTGCCGAGACCAATGGTAGGTTGGCTCGTGAACATGGGATGATTTTTGCCTCAGAGGATAAAGGAAAGAAAGGTAATCCTGGTAATAATTCTGGCAATCGTAATGCAAAAGGAAAAAACACTCTTATGGTTAATCTTTCCAAAAGCAAAATGACGCCGAATAATCAGGAGTCTTCTAAACCAAAATAAGAATATTCTTTTGACGAGAGTGATATCCCAGGGATATTTCAATGTCTGGTAAAGAGTGGCAAACTCCAGATCCCGGAGCCAAAGAGGCCTAATGAGGTGAATCTAACTGACAATCCCAAATATTGTATCTATCACAGATACATAAATCATCCCACCAGGGCTTGCTATGTCCTAAAGAAGAAAATCCAAGAATTGATTAATGCCAATGCCATCTCTCTAACTAATGATGAGCATACGGTCACAACCAATATGGTTTCTCTTCAATTTGGAGATTTTCTTTCTCAACAAGTACCAGATGGAATTGTCCCAGTTCCGAAGGCGACGATGAAGATTGTGAATATCCCGCCTGCCAGGGAGGAAAATGAAGGATTGTTGCCTCTTATATTAAAGAATGGTAAAATTATGTGGGTACATCTTGCCTTAGTACCTGAAATAGAAGATGAAGGTAAAACTTTAAAATCTATGAAAGGTAAGAAAGTCAAAACCTGCAACATGATTTCTCATGTTATTCCAGATCCTGATGATTTGGATCATCTATGGGATGGTATTCCTTTGGAAGATAGACTGAGAGGATTGAACATATGTCCTCCAAGTCTGGCTCCTCCTACCAAGCTCAAGCTTACTCATCAGCAGTGGCTAGCCATGAATAGTGTTCCCTTATACAGGGCACAACAAGTCTTCGCTGCTTATGAAAAAGCCCCTATAGAGATTTTTCCTCGTATCCCGAATCCTTCTCCCCCCGTAGCCACAGAGAACTCTATTCCTCATTCTTCTGTAGTTACAGAGATTTCTTCTTCTTCCTCTGTTGAACCACCTGTTAAAAGTCCGTTGCCTACTCACTTGTACATTCAGCAATCTGTCATTCTCATGAAGAAGATGGGTTATGATTTTCAAAAGACAGAAGGTTTGAATTATGATAAAGGAATACGACTTCCTTTACAAATTCAAAGTCAAAAATCTACTGTTGGATTGGGTTCTGAGGTTCTCCATAACGTTCCTTGTAGGAAGAAGGCTAAGGAAAGGAAGACTAAATCCTGCAATATGGTACTTCCTTCTTCTGAGTCTGAAGAATAAACTTTTGCTGGTACAAGATCTGGAAAAGAGTACCACAAAGATTATGAGGAATCCCCCAAAGAAACAGAGAATGTTGAAACACCATCAACTCAACCGTCTCTTGTTCCTGCTGTGGTTGAAAAAGGGAAACAGAAAGCGGCACGCTTCGACGTCCCGTTGAAGTCTAATTCTAGTCAGGGGGTGGTGATGAAACCCTATAAATTTGATATTCTAGCCCAGTTAGCTAATACTCCGGCTAGATTATCTATCTTTGAGTTGCTTCGCCTTTCTAAAGAAAGTCGTAAAACTTTGAGTGAAGCTTTGCTGCAAGCTGATTCCTGCTTAGCTCAACTCAAGACTCCTGATAATATACCAGTGTCATGCCCACAATGTCATAGTATGATGGAAGCAATTCCCAACATCACCTTTACACAAGAAGATATGCTGTTGAAGCATAACAAGCATGACAGGCCTTTGTGCTATACTGGGTATATTGAATCCATTGAAGTTGACAGGATTTATATTGATCCTGGGTCTTCCATTAGCATAATTCTTCAAAGTATGCTAAGACCATTGAGGATTCCTACTAGTGACTTAACTTACACTAGTACCACAATAGTTGGTTTCAACTATGGAAAGAGCAAACCACTGGGAAAGATTCGTCTGAAGATTCAGATTGGTGATCTTCGAACTATGGCAACATTCTATGTTATTAATTCAGACGTATCCTACAACATCCTTCTTGGAAGACCATGGTTACATGAGCGTAACATCGTGCCTTCAACTCTCCACCAATGCTTCAAGTACATAGATTTCCAAGGGGTTGTAAAGACTGAGTTTGCTGATATCAATCCTTTTAAGGGTGTCGAAGCCTATTTTTCTGATTCAAGGCTCTACAAACAAGAACATGTAAAGGAAATATCAGACATAGCTGAAGATCGATCATTTGTCGAAGATCAGTCTATTAATGAAGATCTGCCAGAAGAGCAACCTTTGAATATCAAAGTCAAAGGGCGAATCCAACCCCAACCTATCAACAATCAACCTTTGATGATCAAGGTTAAAGGAAGAACTCAAGCTTCATCTGAGGAATCAGTGAATGTTCCTGCTAAAAGCCAAGTTCAACCTCTTATGATCAAGGTCAAAGGGCGTACTTTTCGTACGAATGATCAAGAACCTCCATTGATTGTCAATCTTGGCAAATCTACGCAAAAGACGGATGGTCCATTAGTGATTAATCCGAAGCGTAGCAGTCAAATTGTAAATAATATAAATATTGATCATTCTGTACTTTCCAATATCAATGAAGATTTCCTTTTTGAGTATATGGCTGTCAAATATGTTGAAAGAATAACTTTATCTTCTGATGATCAAAATCATTAGTATAAAGACGACATAGACACAGAGGAAACCTTATACATTGACAATAAAGAAAATTCTTTTCCTCCTCATGTCGATGTTGGACCTTATGCTCAAAGGTTTCTAACATCTTCTCCCTATCTTCTTCCTGTAGCCGCTTCATCGCAAGCTTGTGTAACTTATAGACGTTACGAGGAATCTTATTTTGTAATTCCGTCTGATAAGAAAAACAAGTGCCAGATTGTGTTTGGCCTAGCTAGAAATATCTCTGTTGCTCAGACAGATGATTTAAGAGATAAAGATAAAGGAAGAACCCGAATTGACAGATATAGTCAACAATCTCTCAAGATTATCCAGAATATGGGATATGATTTGAAGACTATGTAAGGTATTAATCAAGGCAAGGGTAGACGATTACCATTAAGTGGTGATCTGGTTTATCAGAAAACTCATCATGGGTTGGGATATGATCCGTCCCATATGTTTAATGACGATATTCAAGAAAAATTCTCTTCTAGATCTTCACAATCATCAGATTCGGAAGAAATCCAATTCATCGAATCCAATATATCTCACTCCTCGTGTATTAAAAGAGGTTATTATGATGAATCTGAACAAATATTCTCAGTAAACATGGTTCAAACTGATGGTGAATCTGAACCATTTGAGAATGATCCTTGGGCTCAACAGATGGACACTCAATGGAAACTTCGTTTTGAACAACGACAACCACCTACAGAGGACGAGATTGTCCAGATTGATGTTGGAGATGGAACTACGCCCAAACCAATATTTATCAGTAAAAATCTTTCTGAAGATGAAATACTACACCAAAATAGACGATTTGCGACAGTTAGAGTTGTCCAACAACGACGTGCTAAAATTGTTGTTATATTTTCGACGGATTAAAATTGTTGTTTAACATCAAACCTATTCACCAAAAATGGTAAATTTAGATTTACGGATAAAAACTGTTGTTTAACACTAGAACTATGTTGAAATTTTGGCTCCAACATAATTCATTACAAAAATTCTCTCTCGTGTTTTTGCTAAAACCCGCGTACAACTCCCTCCCCCCTCCACAAAAAAATCATGTTAAAACTTTTTCCCAATAGTTTTCCTCTCAAAAATTCTCCACTTCTATTCTCCTTTCAAAACATCTCTACCACCACCCCCTACGTTGGAACCGCCGCACCCCGCACTGGAACCGCCACCGGAACCCTATCATCAGGTAATCCTCTATTTTTTTCTTCTCTCAAAACTCTGTTCGAAAATCCTTCGCATCCGTTGATGGAACCGTAGCCGTTCGGATCTCCTTCACACCCTCTCCGCCCCGTTTGATGCTGATACGGTGGATGGAGGTGATGGAGAACATCTTTTTTATTTTCTAGGGTTTATTTCATAGGATTTGATCTTATTTATTTTCTAGGGTTCAGATTTGAAATTATTAACTAATTTTTTTGGGATTTGCTCTAGTTTATTTTGTAGGGTTCAATCTCTACAGAAAACAAGGGTTCACATGAGTTAAAATTGGGGAATTGTGCTAAAGTTTTGAAAGTTAGTATGATAAACACGTTCCCTCCTGATATTATTGGAGAAAAAAATTGTTAAAGGTGGTTTTGACATGATGAATTATGATTCTAATGAGCTTTGTGTGTTTGCTTTCTTTAATTGTATGTTTATTTTTCCTTGGTTTTTCTGCATATTATGCTTTTCTTCCAAAACTGAACAACCATCTAGTATAAATTCTCATCAGGACCTCCTATTTTGCCATATTTGTAGGTTCCTTAGCTTTTTCACCTTTAAGATTTGGTCAAATCAATTTTTTTTTGACATATGACTAATATTTCGTTCCATTTATCTCTTTCAGAGCTTTCGAGAAATCCCTCTGTAATTTCAAATTTTGGTCAAATCAAAGCCTTTTTGACATGACTATTATTTCGTTCCATTTATCTCTTTCAGTGCTTTCGAGAAATCTCTCTGCAATCACTTGGAGAAGGTATTATTCGAATTGAAGAATAATGCTATTTGTTTACTAAAAATTAGGTTACTAAAAGTTATATTAACAATGTCCTTTTTTACCCAATAAAGTTTCATTTTTGTTAATGCTAATGTTTATTGGCATATTGCTATAATTCGAAACAAAAGAATGCTACTGGTCCGTTGAACTTGTTTTAGTTTTTAAGCTGATCATCTTATATGCTCCTATGTTGTCTTGTTGCTTGGTTAGTTGTGTAGATGTTTGTACCATGTGACCATTTTATGAGAGAAATAAGCTTGCTTCATGGTTTTGGTTTCAATAAGAATTGCTAAATATTATTTTGTTGTTGCTTAAAAACTTTGCATACCTAATTGAATTTTTTTTACTTGTATCTTTTTAACATCTAAATATGATTTTGATTAAAGCATTGGGTTAAGTTATTATATGTAAAATGAAGACCTTTTGAATTTTATTGGAATTCGAACATGGATTTTTCTTCTTGTTCTTCTTAGTTAATTGATTTGATTTCCTTTCTTACACCCAAAACTGAATTCTTGTTTAAAACTTGAGTTAGATTTTTATTATCAGAGATGGTATCATGGAGGACTACTACATAAGTTGTAGGTATCTCAAATTTTGAATTGTATTTTCATGTTGTTTCACTAAACCAGTTGATTGTTCAGGTAGAGAGTAGAAACAAAAACTGCTTATTGTTGATTACTTTTTGGATATCCTCACAAGTGAATATTTCTAGTGCATAATGTTCTTTCATATTGATCGTATTTTGGATTTTTTTTTTTCTCTTTGGCGCTAGATTACTGAGAGTGGCAAGCATGACGGTTAAGTTAATTTCAGTTTTATAAGAATGAAACTGATATTCATTGGTTCACTGTTGTGACATTTGTACCGTTTAGGATAAACTAAATGTTGTCTTTTGTTTTCTAGGTAATGAGGGGGATGGGGGCAAAATACTGCCAAACCCCTTGAAATATCGGACTTAAAGAAGCTACTAGCTAGGACAACTACGGGGGCATAGTAGTTAAGTGTCATAAGGTTCATGTTAAACTCCTCTGATAACCAGTCAAGAAACTGATGCATGACTGACGAATGCATTGTCGTTGGTGTAATATTGAACTCACTACTCACATTCTATTTTATTTTGTTCTTTAATCCAAGAACCTTGTGTGTGTAAGGACACAAACACACACACACATGATCTATCAAGTAGGTCATAAATATCTACAAATTAGTCATAAACTTTTTTATTACCAGAGATGGCATAGAGAATCTAACAAGTAGCATCTTAAGTATATTGTTGGTCCCTTGACTAGATCAGTTGATCTATACCTGACACAAAGAGTCATCATGTTCTTTTGAAACTTATTACCAAGTACCGTTCTTTTTTCAAAGTTGAAACCATGTTTGCGTTTGAGAAAGCAATTTCATAAATGAATAGCTTCTTGAAAAACATAACTTCAGTTAGAATCACATTGGGGGATTTGGAATCATGCTTTGACAACATGATGATCACTAATGAATTCATGTTTTATAAACACAAATTTCAAAAAGAACAGTAGTTTGGTAATAAATAAATGTAACAGCTACTAGAAAAAAAGGACTCTGATGCAGCTGAGTCCTTGATGCCAAGCTCCCCTGCCTGTCTCTAATATTGGACTGGACTTCAATGTTTGATACTAAGAGCTTATACTAGCTACTACTAGAAAAATAGGACTCTGGTAGCGGTCTGTTAGTGGCACAAAAAGGACGCAGTTTTGATACATTCCTAATACTGGACTGGACTTTAATGTCCGATACTAAGAGCTCTACTAGCTGCTACTAGAAAAATAGGATGCAGTTTTGGGTCTGTTAGTGGCACAAAAAGTTCAAAATTGTCTCTAGATGGATGAAGCTTCCCAAAACTGCTTAAACTTGTCCAAAATTGGGTGAAGCTTACAAAGATAAAACAAAAGATGTGGCCATATTTACAAGAGATTACCTATCAGCAAGAGATTACCTATCCGTAACTACACTATACAGTCTGTACACTACAGGAGATTACCTATCAGCAGCTCACAGTGTACTGTGTACAGCGTACCACTGTACTGTACTTAAAAAAAATTTGAAATTCCAGGGGCATAGCCGCGCCCCCTCGGCACCATGTACCTACGCCCCTGTTCATATGTGAACTCAATAATATAACTTACATATTAACAGTAACCCAATTAAGAATGCAAATGAATGTAACATGTTTGTCACAATGCCTATGTTGATGGACTTTGATATGGTTCATTGTAGCTTGATTTTGATTCCACGTGTTGTTGCTACCAACTATGTTGGGTTTGGTGAGTAATTGCTTGATTAATATGATTGAGATCATATTTTAGAACATGAAAAAAAATGAAAGTGAAACCAACTCAAATACACATTTAAGTCAGTCTCGTACACATTTTGCAGGTTTTCAAAATTTTACCATATTTCGGCCTTGTTTGGGAAACATAGGCCAATTTCTAAGGAGTTTAGGAAGTTTTTGGCGATTTTGAAGAAAGATCAGTTTTGAGTTTCAGTGC
This sequence comes from Iris pallida, assembly GCA_029216955.1. Lineage (NCBI taxonomy): Eukaryota > Viridiplantae > Streptophyta > Magnoliopsida > Asparagales > Iridaceae > Iris > Iris pallida. The sequence continues at coordinate 333,232 of JANAVB010027000.1, read as the reverse complement.
ATTTCCAGTCAATTTTGGGTACTTTCAGGTGGTAATAGACGTGTATTGACTGAAACTTTCCAATTTTGTCCTGATTCTGAAGGTATGACTAATATTGCTCTAATCATGCAATTTCCAGTCTGTTCGGATCAAATTAAAATAATGTTACTGTATTTTTGTATCGATCTTCCAATCAATAAATCAATGAAAATTAAAATTTTGTTGCATTTAAATTTGCTGTGTAATTTTTGTATGATCTCATCTGCCTGTTGCAAACTTTTTGTTTTTAGAAATGTTCTCTTTTCTTCCAAGGATACAATCTTGGAGATTTCCTTTCGCTTGTTCTTCTGTCGCAACTAATGATTAGCAAGTACCTTTTGTGGTTTAGCTATTTGGCTTATTCATTCAGAAGGTAAAGAGGGTTATTTTGTGACTATTTTGAATTTATTGCACTCTGTCGTCTCTCTATTCTAGCTACAGCAGAGCAAAACAGAGATACCTTGATGGTTATGAACAGCAGCTTGGTCCTTGTCACCATCTTGCTTCAGCTGTAGAGGCAGGTTACCTGCTCAGTATATAAATTGTTTCCTTGGTATTGAACAGTTTTATTTACTGCTTTTAGAGCATCTTTCCTATGTGCATGTAGCATGCCAACTAAGTAATTTAGTTGTGTATGAGATATTTAGTTGTATTAATAAGTTATAATTGAGATACGACATTTGTTCATTTATAAAGTTTGTGTATAAGAATGCATCAAGTAAAGACTCTCACCAAATTATGTCCTGGATACATGCACTCTTTTAAGGTCATATGCTTTCAGGTACATGTTGAATTTGAGGCATACAGTCATGCAGTGGGATTATCTGCATGCTGTGTTTATGAAGGGCTTCTATGCATGATCAAGGAAATGCGGTGAAGCGAGGGGTTGATATAATAGTTGGAACACCTAGTAGGGTAAAGGTATGCTTCAATTTATTTTCTGTGCAGTAGTAGTTCGTTATATATTTTATTATGATAGACGATACACTTTTATGTTGACACTCATTATGATTTGCATCATTTGCCTGGTGTATGATCTTATCAAGAGAAACTCACTTGATTTAAAGGCATTAAAATTTTGGGTCCTTGATGAAGCTGATGAAATGCCGAACATGAGTTTTGTTGATGATGTTGAGTTTATTCTTGGTATGCTCTTTCCTTCATGAGCATTTATATATATATATATATATATATATATATATATATATATATATATATATATATATATTGATTTAAAATTTTAAGTTCATTGGCTTAAGTTCACTCCAAAAACTCCATGGGTCTACTTTGAATTAGTAATATCATTTCATAGGGACTGCTGGAAATGGAAGCTTCTGATGTCAGAGTTGGATCTCTGTTGTGAGACCTTTCCTGCAAAGCCAGGGACAGAGAGGTTAAGGTTACCTTAGTTTCTGGATGGAGCCAAGGAAGCCAGGGATACGATTTCCTTCAAATGAATTCATACTTAGGCCCAGGTATGTCAAATGTTTTAGACCAAACATTCCTAAGGAGTGAACTTAAGCCAGTGAACTTAAAAATTTCAATTCTTTGATATCCATTTTCTGACTTATGAGTGAACTTAATTTTTTTACATTCTTTGATATCCATTACCTGACTTGTGTGTGAATTTAAGTCATATTTTGAATTCAAAATATTTGGAAGGAGAAAGCTGTAAAGCAAGAAGTTTGCCTTTCATAGGTTCAAATATCATTCCATTTAGACAAAGTGGCGAACGGGTGCAAGGCGTGGGTATGCCGATCATGGGCCAAATCCTTAGAGGATTACATTAGGTGATTAGACTAGGACTTAAAAGTACAAGCTAATTGTGGTTTTGTATTGCATTTTCTATTTAATATGAGCACTAGATTGTTGCTCTTGTGTTCTCAAACATAGATGAGCAACTTTTTCTTGACTGTTGGGTGAAGAAAAGTGTTTGCTCAAATTTTTTATAAGGTAAAGTAACTACGATAATATTACATTGGATTGATGAACATAACTGTTTATTTTTATATTTATCTTTCATGTTTTATATGATACACAATAAGTACCTTATACTCGTGTAGACCTTGGATTAAATAATCTAACCTTTAAAGTGTGTGCGATTCAAAAATATTTTGTTGTTTTGATGATGCTTTTAATTCTATGTATAGTTAGTATACTGGTACTTAATTATAGGAACTGACATGTAACGCTTGTACTCTGTTCAACACTGCTATAGTTTTCAAAATACATCTCAGTTTTCAAATACATCTCAGTTCTGAAACCTAATCAACGTATAATACGAGCATTGCATATTCTTTCTTATCGGATCTTTCGATGTGTTTTACGGATCCATTATCAGATCTCGATGACTTGTTGCAGGTTCCAGCACAGACTAAAGAGGAAACCGATGGCTCTGATCAAGAAGCTCAGCATTATAGTTTCTTTCCAAATCAAATAGAAAAGGTTGAACAAGTACACGGTGAGGAAATACTACAAGACACCAGTGTTCTACTTTCAATTTGGGATAGGGGATATTCTCCATCTTATTTGGGTAAAACTAACCATGCAGCAGATGATACCACAGCATATAAATTTTTTTAATTTGTAGATAGATTCGGCACTATTGACCATTATATTTATCTTTTCTCGGTTTTTAATTATCTTTGTGTACTTGTTTGTTTAATGAGATCTTTGTATTTAAGGGATTAATTATGTTTTGCTATAATGCTCTATGTTTATAACTGATTGATGATCTGTGTCAGTGTCTCTTAGATTCTGCAGTGACATATATGTTCCAGTGCATCTGCTGCCAATACCAAATAAAAGGTAAGGGCCTTCCTTTGACAGAAATTCTCATCTATTATGTAGTTGGCTATGTCATATGCACCATGGAAATCATTTTCGGTCTTTGCTATGATCAATAAGATGCCAGTCAATTTGCCCATGTACATATTTTTATGGTGTTCTTTGGTGTTGAATATTCTCATCTGTATTATATAACTTTCTATGTTATTTAATGGGGATCACATGGATGCAAATGACTTATGGATATGGATTTTTGACACTGAAGAGCTTGCTTTGGATCTAAATGAGAAGGTTTTCCAATTATTCATACTTTTTCCACACATCAGATTGTAGACAAATAATTTTTTTTCTACTAATATGTTGCCGATAAGTCATCTTCTGAAAATTTATCTTGCAGATACAGTTTCGAGTAAAAAACATTAAATATCCTCCCATGCCGATAGAACAAGATGATTATGTAAAACCATTTGCTCCTATGGAGATTTACAGTGAGTTGTGATAAGCTGATTTTTGCATTTTGTAAATCACATTATTTCATTTTTTGACTAACTTGAACCTGTTAGCTAGACTAAGTGGGTTTCTATGTGGAAACCAACCTTTACTTGTTTCTTGGAAAACCAACATTTTCAACCTTTGTTGGCTAGACTACGTGGTTTCTTTTAACCCCAAGAAACCTAAGTTTCATTGTATTATTGGGCTGATTAGGTTTCATTTTTCTAAACAGTCTGGAAATGAACTTCTAGGCAAGGTGGAAGAATCACAGAACTTAGTAGGAATGGTTCTCCTTTCACATAGAACAAAGGATGGTCAAGATTCATAATTCAAATTGATTTTTGTTTGGACAGTTTGTAGATTTAATATTCTCTAATATCTTCCCTCTATGTTCTTATATTTATAATGAAATTAAGTTCCTTGCTAAGCACACTTGGGACTCTTTGCCCCATGTTAAGGGCATTCCAGTTGGTTATTGATACCAACAGTCTATTCTAATTTATTAATGCACTTTTGGGTGCAAAATGTCCTATGCCTCCTCCGAGAATGCTCCTTCATGCCTAGCAGTAGTTACAGCAGCAGCAATATGAAGAAATGGTGTTGCTCTCTAGTGTATAAATTTCATTATTTATCCTAATACAAACCCTTTCTAGAGTCTATTGCTTTCAAGTGTTTTATCATGTGTCTGTAATCTTGTAAGGAAGTATATTACCAAGTGTTGTCGGGTAAATATGATACTTCCTTGAAGAATGGATGGGCTCCGGCTGCTTCTATTTTGGGCAGTTTTATAGGAAAGTAACTTTATAGTGTACAAATGGCAATAAGAAAAATGGAGATCATTTTCGGTAACTCAGTTGTTCCCTACAAAGTGTAGGAAACTTCTCTCTACTAAAACTTGTCATGTCCATCGACTCCACCTGTATTCGACAAGATACATGTGTCCATTTGTCTCCACTTAACACTTCTTTATACACATGAAATTGTCCACCTTTATGAATTGTAAAATAATGACAAGATGGACAGTATTATATCCTTATTTCTTATAATAAAAGATAAAATATATTTGCTTGTTTTTGTACTAATTATTTTTTTAACATATAAACACAAACCCAAACTTATCTATATTGGTTCATCTTAAATGTATGTATAAGTCAATGAATACAGATGTGTAACTTTGTCCTTGTCTTAAGATTTTGGTCAATTGTGGTGTCAGTGTCAAAGTGAGACATACATGACTGTCGACTAATTAGAAGCAATAAAGTTGTATGAACCATACATCAGGATTATACACTATTTTTAAAATTTCTTCATTTTGCCATGAGGTTCTGTATCTGCCTATATGGTCGATAATTTACATGCACTCCTTTGTGGGTACTATTTTCTTTTATCTACATACTATAAAGAACTATCCAGCTTCTTTGTACTCTATTTTTTAGTTATTGATCATTTTAAGCTGATATTTAAGTATACTCTTGGAGACATGTCTACGGTATATACTTATGTTTTTTTTTTCTTATCATCTATTTCTATCCTTTGTTATATAGTTATTTATAGAATTTTTTAAATATTTATGGAGAGAATCAAGAATTGTTCTATACTTATGGTTTTTCTTGTTTGTATATAGGGACATGATCAGTCTACCTTGTCCATAAAGCTTGTTTTTTTGAAGAATTTTAGAAAGAGAGCCGTTGCTATTGGATGCGTGAATACAGATGCACACCATTTAATGATGAAGCTTATAATATCATTGTCGATGACATTTTTGACGGTATTGAGATGTTCGATAGAGACAAAAAGTTTGATGATATTACAGTTGGAGAAATGATTAATTGGCCAAAATATTCAGTTCAGTTTGTGAGGTTTTAAAACTCTCTTTTTTTTGTACTGCTCTAGAGATTGCAATAACATTATCTTCCTTTTGTTCATTATGAGAATGAATGGTTATGAGCTAGCAACATTAGAGGTATTTTTGTTTTTGTATGGAATATTGCTATGTAAACTCGATACATTTATTAGTTAATATAATTTTGATTGAATTTTTTTACTGTTGATGATAGTTGATGTTTACATGAAAATTTATTTTCAGATGTATTTCAGTTTTATATACAGGATAAACAAGTTTAAATAGATTTTATATGGATGAATTGATTTTTTTTAATCCTATTTCCAGAAAAATGACGGACCTTACATGTTGAAAAAGTAAAAATAATGGCACACCAATTTACAGCTTATTTGACAGTTTTAGTCCATCGTTTTTATTTGACAGATAAAAACTGTCATTTTATTCAGCTATAAAACGACAGTCCTAAATTGTCTTTTAAATTTTGGGACACGCTATTAACGACGGATGTTCTGACGGATCAAAACTGTCGTTTATTGTGATTTACGACGGTTTTGGTCTGTCGTAAAATGCATGTTTTGGTGTAGGAGAAAGAATTGATAAAACTGATCAAAGAATGTATTGATATTTTTGCATGTAGTTATGAGGATATGCCCGGTCTAGATCCTAAAATTGGTACTCATAAACTCAATATTCTTCCTAATGCTAAGCCTGTAAAACAACAACAACGGCATTTTTGACCAGATATGATGGATGCAATTGAAGCAGAAGTCAAAAAGCTGATCACATGTGGCTTTGTTCGTGAAGAACAACATCTCGATTGGGTTGCCAACATTGTTTCTATTATGAAGAAGAACGAAAAAGTCCGAGTTTGCATAGATTTTCGAGATCTTAATGCAGCTTGTCCAAAGGATGAATTTCCACTTCCGATTACCGATGTTATGATAGACAATACATGCGATTTTGAACGCATGTCTTTCATGGACGGATTCTCAGGATATAATCAAATTAAGATGCATCTAGAAGATGAGAAGCATATTGCTTTTCGTACACCCCTTGAGGTTTACTGCTATACGGTTATGCCGTTTGGTCTTAAAAATGCCGGTGCCACGTATCAATGGGCTATGAGCAACATCTTTCAAGAACATCTACGGAAAACAGTAAAATGTTATGTAGATGACATTGCTGTTAAGAGTCGATCAAAATATGATCACATTCAAGACTTGAAGACAATATTTGAACTAATGCGCCAACATCAATTGAAAATGAACCATACTAAGTCTTTCTTAGGGGTTTCCAGTGGCAAGTTTTTAGGATTTGTCATTACTTCTCAGAGTATCCATGTTGATCCTGATAAGGTTAAAGCAATTCTTGAAATACGTCCTCCTCGTAATTTGAAAAAACTCCGTGGCTTTCAGGGTCGCATTGCTTATATCAGGAGATTTATATCTAATCTCTCTGGGAGATGTCAACCTTTCTCTCGTCTATTAAAAAAGGGTGTATCATTTGTTTGGGATGAAGCGTGTCAGAAAGCCTTCAATGACATCAAGCAATACCTTACAAATCCACCTGTTTTGGTACCTCCTGTGATAGGAAGACCATTTTGGTATATGTTTGAGCCTTGGATCATTCACTTGGTGCTCTTCTTGCACAAAAAAGTGATATAGGGCATGAACAAGCGATTTATTATCTTAGCCGAATGATGGTCGGAGCAGAACACAGGTATACTCCTGTAGAGAAGGAATGTCTGGCCTTGGTTTTTGCTGTCCAAAAGATAAGACATTATGTGACAGGACAGACTATTCATGTCATCTCCAGAATAAATTCCATTCGGGTATTGATGAGAAAATCGAGCATTCTTAACTCTAGGTTAGCTACCTGGGCGATGTTGCTCACTCCTTATGACATGGTTTATATACCTCAAAAATCAGTGAAGGGTCAAGCATTAGCTGATTTCTTAGCTGCTCACCCTATACCTGAAACATCAAAGTTATATGAGGACATTCCAGATGAAGTTGTGGATTGCAATATGACTTTAAAAAAATGACATCTGTCTTCTTATTCCCCAGCTACCAATGTTTGGTTAAGCTGATTATTTGTCTCTTTGGAGAGAAATTTTAATCTTCTATCTTATCAGTTGACTAAAAAATTGGATTTGTTATTTATCATGTTCTTTTGACCTCTGAATAAATATTAAATCTGCTTGTATTTCCTATCTATCATGTCCATTTGGCCTCTGAATAGATATTAATCTATTTTTTTTTGAGTTGTTACAACCTATCATGTCCATATTACCTCTGATAGTATACTCTAAACAGAAAAAAGGATTTTATTATCTATCATGTCCATATTACCTCTGGATAGATATAATTTATTGAGTTTCGAAGACTTATCATGTCCATATTACCTCTGATAAGTATTTTCTATCTCATACCTATTGTTTAAATTCAAATAATAGGATTATAAAACAAATTTTTTATTCATTTCTTGAATAAGATAAGAGGCTACAAAAACTCCTTATTTGCCTAGGGAGGAGCAGATATATCTTTCAGCAATTTCTGGAGTTCTGCTAAACGCCTCTCGCGAGAGCCCATTACATTTTCAGTAGCTATCTGTCTTCGGGCTTCTGGAGTGGAAATGAGAGAAAACTTAGCAAAAATAGCTATTAGGTTATCTCTTGCTTCATCAAGGTGCTTAATAGTAGATTCAGCGCCAAAAACTTGCTCTTCCAAGATTGAGCTCTGTGTTAGATATTGATCACGAGCTATTATTAATTGCTCCTTTTCAGCCTTCAGACGAGCCAATTCAGCCTCTACTTCACGAATTTTATCATTTTGTTCCTGAATTCTCGTATTTGAAGTGTCATAGGCTTATCTATAACTCTCCAATCGAGGCTTTGCATCCGCCAATAAAGCTTTCTCTCTGGCAACTTTGTTACTGTGTTCTTTGAGAGATTCGTTGAAAGTAATCTCTCGAGCGGTGAATTCAGCAGATAGAGCTTCATACTCAGCTTGAATGAGATTCTCGGTAGTTTCACTTGTCAGCCTCAAATATTCTCCAATGGGCTACTCAAGTTCTTCTACCACTCTTTCTAAAACAGTTGCTCTTTCAACATCATTAAACATAGCGACGTTCCTAATGGTGGAAACAATCGCCCCTTTTAAGCTTTCATAAGTGAGACCTCTATTCAGTACCATGTCAATTAAAGCTTCCAGGGTCTTGTAAAAAGCTTCAGTATGAATCTCAACTAGGAGGTTCATTTCTGCATTGGAGCTCGGTGTCGCAGCAATCTCTACCAAGTCTCTTTTCCTCAGACTAGGAGCAGAGGTGGTTGCTCCGGTAGCAGGTTGAGATAAAGATGATGTAGTCGCTGCTATCATGACCAATTAATCTCTGGGAGCTTCAGAGATTATGTCTTTAACACTTGTCACTCCAGCCGTTTCTGGAGTACTGGTGGCGGTGATAGTTGTGGATGGAAAGATGGTAGTTGCAGCTGATTCGAATTCAGGCATAATCTTCTCCGGAACTTCTACTGGATCAGTAGTAATAGCTGAGGGTGCTATCACGACATCTCCAGTTTCAGTAGATTTGACTACACCTTCTTGGGTCTCTGGCTGTTCAAACTCTGGAAATACTTCAATCTCTTCATTGAGATTAGTTGATTCTTCGACAGCTATTTCTCGATCTGCAGTTGGTCTTTCTATAGTTTGTTCTTCTGCCTCAGTAGCCTTTTCATTACCTACAGTTAGATCTACTGTAGTTTCTTCCTTTTCCTGACCCTCAACGGGAGAAGACACTTCTAAGGGAGCTTGTATTTCTGGTTCTGGTTGTACCTCCAGTGATAGAGGACATTCTTCTCGGAGCCCCACTTCAAGTTCTTGCGATACTTCTTCTTGAACATCTTCCTCTTCGGGAGAAGAAGCCTCTTCCTCGGATTCTTCATTCTTCTCATAAATATTTTCTGGAAGAGGAGGAGGAGCCATAACCTTCGGGGGAATGATAACACCTATAAAATTTTTTTAACAAAATAAATTATATACAAAAGTCATAGTCTTATATGGATTTTGTATAAATTATATTTACCTGGAGTAGGTGTAGTACGCTCCAAGTATGTGTCATAATCCCCATTCCAATCTTCATCATCAAAATCAAGAGATGGTTCATCTAATGGGATATGCTCTGGAGCGACCCTTTCAACCATTTGTACCTTTTGTAAGGTTAAATGAAGTGAAGTACTAAGGCGTCCTGGAGATAGCATCCCTACAGTTTCAGTTGGGGTGGCTGTTTGGGGAGCTGAAGATCTTTCCCCAGGATGAACTGAGGAAGATGGTATATGTTGCGGTTCATCCGCCTCAGTGTCGCTTTCTGGAGTGGCGGCTCTTTGTCTTGAAGGCCCTTTGACAGCAACTTTCTTCTTCTTCTTTTTCGGAGTTTTCTCTGGAGGCGTGACGGCTGTACCTTGTTTTCTTTTTCGGCCCTTGCCAATGATGATAGGTTCTGCAACCGGCTCTCCAACTCCTGCAGGGATAACTTCCAGAAATGGATCTAGAATGCTAGCATCGTCAGGAGTATCTGTCGGTACCCTAATCGGCTCGTCAACATTTCCTTCTTTAGGCCACCTCAGACTACCTCTCATATTGTAACCGTGGGCAAAAGAACGAATTGAAGCATAAAAGTGAGCATACGTATGAAGTATATGTAGCTCTGTAGTACTTGTGGCGGTTGAGACTCTAAATTTGGCACCAGTACGAGCAGTACTGAAATATCTCCAACCCCTAGCACCGTCAAGTAGTTTTCCATAGTGACGGAAATTAGTAGAGGGGTTACCAACATGAAGTTGGTCGTACCCAAATTGGCGAGCGAACCTACTGGGTAGATATGGTTCAAACGCACAATTATCTTCATTTCTGTACATCAGGTGAGAGGGTCTGATGCACTGAAGCCATCTGAAGACTGGTGGTGGCAATACAGTTCTTCCTTCGATTTCATCTTCAAACTGAATGCCAAAGCAATCTGCTGGAACTTGTGGCCGAGTACAGAAGAAGTTCCAACCATAAGAATAGTTCAAAACTGCCCGGGTATCCGCCACAGTCGTAGCAGTCCATGTAGCTTTGCTAAATTTTTGGAGAAAGACTTCCTCATTATCTCCCGGGCCTGGTGGCAACAGATTGCAGTTGTGGTGCAACAACCAGCCCATTAAATAAGTATAGGGCATTTCTACCCTGGGGAAAACGTTCCGATGAGGAGCATTGTTGATTAACTCTTCACCGAAAGTCCTTAAACCTGCATTTATACGGCACACCATGGCCGATAGCAGATTAATTCTGACTTTAAAAACTAAGCGTACTGCTGGCCATAGTACACTACGGTAGATTCTGTCAACAGTATCAGTACCCGGCACGACCCATCTTCTCAGCCATAAAGAAAGGAAGCCTGCCAGCAAAGCTCTCCTAGAGATTTTCTGACTGCCGTATCTAAGGAAGCTCAAGGCTTCAGTTCCGGAAGGGAATTCCTCAGTCTTCGTAGACAGATATTTATTCGGGAATTTGTAGGCAATCATCATATCCCGAATTTTGTTAGAAGGAATTGTCGAGTCTATATTGATTGCCGGAGCTTTGTTTTCCTGAAACCTTTCTTTGTCATCTTTGGATATCTTATCCTTATGGAAGAAGAGATAGGTCGTCCACTTGTTGATGTATGCTAAATGAGATGTACTTTCATGCATTGTGGTACAAATCATGTAGTGACACATCAATTCTTCATATACCTCAATTAACTGAGGGTTAGTCTCTCTGATTTCAGTAAGTTCCCTGTTGGAGGGAACGTATTCCTCATATGGGGCTTCCCCCATTGGCAGCTTCGAGATAAATTGCATCTCATGAAGAGCAAGGCCCATTTCACCTTTCGGGGTTGCAAAAGTTCCAGTTGAACTTATGTATATCTCCATTAAAGCCATGAATAGGTTTCCGTTCGGGGGAATACCCTGACTGGTGGAAGCTACCGCTTCATACAAGCCAATATCTTTCAGCTCTGTTTCAAAGTTCTTCATCATCCAAATACTTATCTGGATCCAGTTTTGGTTGAATGGAGTCAACCATCCCGGCAGCCTGTAGTTTGTTTGGGGATATAATACAGCAGCCCTTATGAATTTGTTGACGAACATTTGGGTCTGCACTGGTTGCATTAAACCCGAATCTTCACTAGGATTAGATCCTGGCATGAGGCCAAAAATAGAAGTGACACCGCCATTGGGAACACTAGCAAAGTACCCCATATCATTGGCATGCTCTCTCTTGAAAACAATTCTACCCAGTCTTCCGTAACTGCTGGGAGTCAAATTCTACAGCATTTGTCGATAAAGGATAGCATGGAAGAATGCTGACAAAGGATAATCTCTGTCCATATCCGGGAGATACATGGCTCTATCTCCAAATTTGAACACCCAAGATTCCTTCTTGGGGTGTGTCTAGAACTTACAGTCAATTGCATCCCCAAACAAGAAGGCTGGTTTTGCAAATTGTTGTGCATCTAGTGAAGTCAACAAGTCTCCATTTATCATGGTTAGCAGCATCCTATCCCCTTGGGCTGCTATCAATTGTGCCCTCTCTAGGGTAATCGGGGTTTGATTGAGGAAATTCTACGCGAGACAGATTCTCTAGATAATTCGAACCCACCATACCAACCGATGAGCCAAAGACTTCTGCGAGAGGGTGAATTTACAAGTCCACTGCAAAAAGAAAAAAGAAAAAAGAAAAATCAAGTTAGAGAAAATCTAATTTGATGTCATTTTTGCAGATAAATTGATCTGAATTTTACATATAAGGTAAAAAGTTTTCTAAAAATGTAAAAAGTCTTTGTTTTTACACAAAGTCTTTTCATTTTTGGGAGATTTATGCTAGCACATTAGATGTGGGCGTATTTCAAATTTTACGCTGGCACATTAGATGTGGGCGTATTTCAAATTTTACGTTGACACATTTGTGGGCGTATTTTAATTTTTACGCTGGCACATTTGTGAGCGTTTTTACGCTGACACGTAAAACGTGGGCATATTTTGATTATCTCAATTTCTACGCTAACACGTATAACGTGGGCGTAAAGTAGAGGATCTTTGGTCTTTTTCTTCTTCTTCTCCGATGAAGTTTTACGACCATAAGGGAGTGCTTTACCCCTCATTGGAGGAGCCACGGCGGGTTGACTTTGCTGAGATGCGGCTGATGACATGACAGGGGTTTGTGCGCGGCCGATCGATAAAGAATCGACGACGGGCTTCTTGCCTTTGCTGTTGCCGGCGGCGGACTTCTTGGGGGCCATTGAATGGAATGCAAGAGGAAGGAGAGAGTTCGAGAAGGATCGGGATTATGAGAGCAAGAAAACAAAGTAAAGTTCTCTCTCTCTCCCCGAAGAACCCTATTTATAGGGAATTTTCAAATCGGTTCAAATTACAGATTTTACGCCGACTGTTGGATATCCCAACTTTCACGCGGATGACTGTTGCGTATCCCGAATTTTACGCTGACTGGTCAAAATCCCAAATTTTACGCTTCTATTCAAAGTATTTCAAATTTTTTTAAAAAAATATATATTTGAAAACTTTGAAGGGGGTCTTGTAGGAGCGTAAAAAGTACCTCGTAAATTAAGTCAAAGAAGGAGAGCTCTACGCTCAAACCAGGCCAGGGTTATTAAGCTTTACGCTAGCTACTCTGTACGCTGGCTATCCTTTACGCTAGCTACTCTATACGCTAGCTATTCTTTACGCTAGCTACTCTGTACGCTGGCTACCCTTTACGCTAGCTGCTTTACGATGGAAATGACTGTCAGATCATGCATTTAATGCATCTGACATAATGATTTGTTGACAGTGTATAAACGCAGAATTCGAAGAGATTTGATTTTCACAGAAATCGATATTGTTGTTTAGTGCAAAACATGCACTTTACGCTCAATGAAATTACTTTCTTTTTACGCACGATAGTTATGTGAGTTTTTACGCTCAAGACTATTGTGAGTGTAAAGTCTATTTGAGCTACTTTATGCTCAAGACTATTTTAGCCACTTTACGTTGGGAAGTTTATTTGGGCTATTTTTACGCCAATTTGCCACTTTACGCTCAGTATATGTTTCGGGTCATTTTTACGCCCGATTGTTTCTGGCTACATGAGAACGTGGTTTGTCCACGTGGCTTTCATGCCACACTTATTGAAGAACGTGTGTACGTGCTTCCTGTTTTTGTTGATATAATGGGACACGTGTCAACGTATGAAGAGGGTAACTTCCATCGTGGGTGACAGTTGCCAGCGTAAAAACTCAAATGTGTTGCTTTTTACGCCCAAGGAGTCATGTCTATAAATAGACTTATTTTACACATCAAGAGCAGGAGGCATAGAGAGACAGGAGAGAATACATAGAGATCAGAGCCCAGAGACTTTGATTTTTCGGAGCATTCTTCTTCAACCTTTCTTCCAGAACAGAGTGAAGAAAAGCAGGAAAGCATTCGGCCTCGCCACCAGTGCCCAAGTGCGTCGATACCTTTCTGGTGACTTAGTTCTTCCAACTGTTCATCTTCTAGCAGTAATCTTCATCATCATCGTATGGTCCAAGGAACAAAGTGATCGTCTTCAGATCAGACTTCCATAGCAATACTTCCCAGAATATTTGTACTCTTTTGTACTCTTTCAAGTTTTATTTTCAAAAGCCGATTTCCAGGCATTTTGTTAAGTGAAACAACGTCATCAACCCTCTGTCATCTCTTGGCAAAGAATATACAAATCATGAGAAGATTCGTAAGTTATCCGCAAGTTACTTAGGGGGCTACCTAAGATCTGGAACCCTAAGGTAACGGCTATTATAGAAGGCAATGATCTCACCAAGATGTCTATGAAAACTTTGATGGGAAAGATGATGACCCACGAGCTCGACCTCAAAGACTTCGACGAACCTGCTCCAAAGGCAAATGAGATTGCCCTAAAAGCTCATCGTCGAAGGGCTGATCCTGAAGAGACTGACGACGACAATTCTAAAGGTGATGATCAAGCTCTTCTAGTCCGCAACTTCTAGAAGTTCCTTTATTTCAACCGAAGAAAGAAGGAACAACAAGAAGACGACGAGGAAGAACCAACGTGCTACGGCTGCAAAAAGACCGGACACGTTCAAAAGGACTGTCCCTTCGCAAAGAAAGGCAACAGATATGAGAAGCCATACAAGAAGCCTTCTTCAAGAAAGTATGCCAACACTAGTATTTGGCACGAAAGCGAAGCAAGTGATTATGAGGAAGAAAATAACTCTCCTCAAGACACCGCTAATGTCTGCCTAATGGCAACATCCGAGAAGGTAACTAGCGAAACTCTCGATGACTTTACTTTTGATGAACTTGGCGATGCGTTTAATGATTTACTAAATGACCACACGAAAGTCATTAGTTAACATAAGCATGCCAAGGAGAAAATTAAAGGCTATGAAATAGAGATTCAAAATCTTTCTTCCTTACTTGATAATGTTAGAGACACTCCACCCACGGAAGTCACTGATGAGGTGTCCAAGCTTAAGTTAAGCCTATATGATGCCGAAGTACTTATTGAAAAGCAGACACGTGAGATCTCAGCACTCAACAAAGAGCTTGCTGAAGAAAAGAACAAACACAAGATCTCTATTGCCAAGATTGATGGTTTAAGTGCTAAGTGTAATAAACTGAATGCTACCTCTAAGAAATTAGATATTAGATTGGGGAAACAGGTTGTCCAACCTCAAACCCCAATCACACAGTCACAAAACACACACAAAACATAAGACCACTCATAATAGTAAAACACGTCACCCACATGCAGCACGTAACCATGCTTATATGTACACGTACTCCCATGCAGCACGTAAAACATATGTACATAGGCATAACCATCATCCTGCTGCATTATATGGTTACTATCCTGCTGTTCCACACAACTATCACCATGCTGCATATAGACATCACTATCAACCTGCTCCCAACACAAATAGGCATGCTACTTGCATATACTGTGGATTACATGGTCATATCTCACCACAGTATAGAATTAGGAAATTAGTTGATCTTAATCTATATGCATGGGTACCGAAGACTAACATTTCAGGACCCACAAGAACTTGGGTACCAAAGGTCACATCTACTCGTGATGTAGGTGGACCTTCCTTCCTCAACTAAAAGCAAGTGGATTCTCGATAGTGGATGCTCGCGACATATGACGGGAGACGCAAATATTTTTGCATCACTATCGATGAAGAGGGAAGGGTATGTATCCTTCGGTAACAATTTAAAGGGCTACATCATAGGTAATGGTACTGTTGGTTATCCTCCTTCTCCTATAATAGAGGATGTCTGCTTAGTAACCGAGTTAAAGCATAACCTGCTCAGCATAAGTCATCTTGCTGATCATGGATATGATATTAACTTTGGATAAAATAAATGCTATATTTATGATAGGTCAACGGGAGACATTGCTTTTGAAGGGATAAGAGAAGATAACATTTATATTTTTTATCTATCTAGAAATACTAACAGTGCAGGAAGATGCCTCTACGCCCGCAAAGATGAGAGACTGTTGTGGCACTAGCGTCTTGGTCATGCCAATATGGATACTATATCCAGGATATCGACAAAGAAGCTAGTAAGAGGTCTGCCTGAAATCACATTCAAGAAAGATACGGTATGTGCCGAATGTGAACTGAATAAGGCAACCAAATCTTCATTTCATTCCATAAACACTGTAAGTACTACTAGACCTTGTAATTACTGCACATGGACTTATTTGGTCCCAGCAGAGTAGCCAGTCTTGGTAGAAAACTCTATGCTTTTGTTATAGTAGATGATTTTTCTAGATTTACTTGGGCTTTCTTCCTTTTAAACAAAAGCGATGCGATTTCAGTTTTCAAAATCTTTGCCAAAAAGGTCCAAAACGAAAAACGCTACATGATTACTCGAATCTGAAGTGATCATGAAGGCAAATTCGAAAATTTCAATTTTGAAAAGTTTTACGAAACAAATGGTTTTGATCATGAGTTTTCTTGTCCTTGAACTCCTCAACAAAATGTGTTATGGAGCGAAAGAATAGGACTTTTGGCGATATGGCTAGAGTCATGTTGAATAAATTTTTACTTCCGAAATAGTTTTGGGCAGAAGCTGTCAGTATATCATGCCATATTTTAAATAGGGTGCTTATTCGACCTATTTCGAAGAAAACACCCTACGAGCTTTGGTTTGGTAGGACTCCTAATGTCTCATATTCTAGAGTGTTTGGTTGTCGCTGTTTTATTCTAAACACCAAAGACAACTTAGGCAAATTTGATGCCAAAGCTGATGATGGTATTTTTCTTGGTTATGCTGCCAAGAGTAAGGGGATATAGAGTGTTCAACAAATGCTCAATGATTGTAGAAGAGTCTAACTAATGTGACTTTTGATAAGGAAAATAGTGCAACAACTATCCCCGACGATGATGTTGAACCATCAACTTCCACGCCGATGACTACCACTCCTGAAACCAATTCTCTGAGGGCTTATCGAAGAAGTTCGCATTCAAGCCATCATACCCAAAAAACTTGATAATAGGTGAGGTATCACGCGGAGTAAGTACTCGATCATCGTTAAGAGATTCCATTGCTAGCACTGCTTTTATTTCGCAAATTGAGCCTAAAACTATTTTAGAAGCTTTTAATGATGA
The DNA here is from genome assembly GCA_029216955.1 of Iris pallida. NCBI lineage: Eukaryota > Viridiplantae > Streptophyta > Magnoliopsida > Asparagales > Iridaceae > Iris > Iris pallida. The sequence continues at coordinate 316,404 of JANAVB010027000.1, read as the reverse complement.
GTTTTGGTTTTCAGCTATGCAACAAGAACTCAACCAATTCGAAAGAAGTCAGGTTTGGAACTTGTTCCTAAACCAGCTAACCATTCGATCATTGGTACTAAATGGGTTTTTCGTAATAAAGTCAATGAAGATGGTTCAGTCACTCGCAACAAAGCTCATCTAGTAGCTCAAGGATACAACCAAGAGGAAGGTATCGACTACGATGAGACGTATGCTCCTGTTGCAAGACTTGAATCCATTCGGATGCTTTGTGCCTTTGCAAACTTTCAAAATTTTAAACTTTTCCAAATGGATGTCAAAAGTGCTTTTCTGAATGGTTTTTTTAAGGAGAAAGTTTTTGTAAAACAACCCCCTAGTTTTGAAAATCACAAATTTTTTGACCATGTTTTCAAACTCAAGAAAGCGCTATATGGCCTCAAACAAGCCCCCAGAGCTTGGTATGAACGCCTAAGCAATTTCTTATTAGATAAAGGTTTTTCAAAAGGAAAGATTGACACTACACTTTTTATCAAAAGTTTTTAAGACACCATTCTTTTAGTGCAAATCTACGTTGATGATATCTTATTTAGGTCCACTAATGAAAATCTATGCCAAGATTTTGCTAAGTGTATGCAGAACGACTTTGTTGTGTTTAAGTCCACTTCAGTGGCAGAGTTTCATCCATTTGAGGGATTCCATCAGGGCTATTCACTGAGCAGGCCAACGAGTACCTTCTAGGGGTAAGCATGATGTAGGCCTTTAGGCCGTGCCAAAACAAGAGGGCTTAACAGCTATTACCTCCCTAACGGTCACCGCGGAGTGGTTCGCCTTCGGGCGCCTCTCTCGTTCCGCAGGGTCTGGCTATGCGATCAATGGTTCAATACAATATCGTCAGTGCAATCAGAGTCAGATACATTAGAGTTATCAGGTCATCCGTCTGCAGGAAGATAAGCATGATGGGGGAGCTCACCTAATTCTTTGGATTGCAAGTCAAACAAACTTTGCAAGGAACTTTCATCAGACAGTCAAAATACACAAAAGATATGCTGAAAAAGTTTGATCTTGACAACGTCAAACCAATCAGCACCCCTATGGCTACTACTGTAGGAGCGTAAAAAGTACCTCATAAACCAAGTCAAAGAAGGAGAGCTCTACGCTCAAACCAGGCCAGGGTTATTAAGCTTTACGCTAGCTACTCTGTACGCTGGCTATCCTTTACGCTAGCTACTCTGTACGCTGGCTATTCTTTACGCTAGCTACTCTGTACGCTGCTACCCTTTACGCTAGCTGCTTTACGATGGAAATGACTGTCAGATCATGTATTTAATGCATCTGACATAATGATTTGTTAACAGCGTATAAACGCAGAATTCGAAGAGATTTGATTTTTACAGAAATCGATATTGTCGTTTAGTACAAAACAGGCCACTTTACGCTAAATGAAATTAATTCCTTTTTACGCACGATAGTTATGTGAGTTTTTACGCTCAAGACTATTGTGAGTGTAAAGTCTATTTGAGCTACTTTATGCTCAAGGCTATTTTAGCTACTTTACGCTGGAAAGTTTATTTGGGCTGTTTTTACGCCAATTTGCCACTTTTCGCTCAGTATATGTTTCGGGTAATTTTTACGCCCGATTATTTCTGGCTACATGAGAACGTAGTTTGTCCACGTGGCTTTCATGCCACACTTATTGAAGAACGTGTGTACATGCTTCCTATTTTTGTTGATATAATGGGACACGTGTCAACGTATGAAGAGGGTAACTTCCATCGTGGGTGACAGTTGCCAGCGTAAAAACTCAAATGTGTTGCTTTTTACGCCCAAGGAGTCATGTCTATAAATAGACTTATTTTACACATCAAGAGCAGACGGCACAGAGAGACAGGAGAGAATACATAGAGATCAGAGCCCAGAGACTTTGATTTTTCGGAGCATTCTTCTTCAACCTTTCTTCCAGAACAGAGTTAAGCAAATCAAGAAAGCATTCGGCCTCGCCATCAGTGCCCAAGTGCGTCGATACCTTTCTGGTGACTTAGTTCTTCCAACTGATCATCTTCTAGCAGTAATCTTCATCATCATCGTATGGTCCAAGGAATAAAGTGATCACCTTCAGATCAGACTTCCATAGCAATACTTCCCAGAATATTTGTACTCTTCTGTACTCTTTCAAGTTTTATTTTCAAATGCCGATTTCCAGGTATTTTATTAAGTGAAACAAAAATGGCGACTCTGCTGGGGACGACCTTCTCCTCTGACGAGGAGGCAATTGCTCAATACGATGATGTTTCGGTCGGTTCGACCAAGAAGACTCTGGTTGTGCACTTTGACCAGACTGCCTATGAAGAAATGCTCCGGGCTGGGGGTAGCAACCGCTGCTCCAATGTTCAGAAATCGAGGAAGGCGCAAAAAGTTTGGGTTCCCAAATCCAAGGCATCCTCGGATCTTCCTACTATCTCTGCAGGCAAAGAAATCCTTCATACCCCTGTTGTCGAGGCTCCCATCTGTGATGAGGCAGTCTCTACTTCGGTGATACGCCATGCGCGTAAAAACAAGTCTTCCGTTTGTAATGTGACAGACTCTCCAGTGTTACGCTCTGGGCGTAAAAATCAAGTTTTACGCCCTGAGTGTAAGAATCAGGTTTTATGTCCTGGGCGTAAAAACATGTCTCCCGTCTGTGACGTGGTAGACTCCAAGGCCTTACGTTCTGAACGTAATAATAAGTCTCCCGTCTGTGACGCAGTAGACACACAAAATTTACGTTCTACACGTAAAGGAAAATCTTCCGTCTATGATGTAGCAGATACTCATGTTTTGTGCTCTGTACGTAAAGGTAAATCTCCTGTCTGTGATAGTATAGATAAAATTCACAATGGTGCTTCTGCATCTAGAGTGAATGTACCTACACGCATGAAGCATAAAAACAAAGTTGGTAAAACTTTTGTTTTCAACCAACAACCTTCTGTACGTAAGGTACCAAACTTACAAATTACACGCAATCAAGATGGAGTCCTTCGTGCTCAAAAATCTCACGATTTACGTACGCAACTCCAAGCACGTAAAAATGTACAGTTTGGATCTGCGAATGCTGCCAGTAATCTTCTTTATACATAAGGGACTAAACGTTTTGCTACCCCAAATGTAATAAAGAAGACTACTCCTTCTACTCCTTCTGATTTACGTGAATTGCTAATGCAAAAGCGTAAAAATAGACAATCTCCCGTGACACTCCCCCAAGAAAATCATCACTGTGAGTGTCACCAGATTGTGATCAAATGTTGTTGTTCGGCTTCCAAACGGTCAGTTTTTGATCAGTTAAGTATTAATGCGCTCCAACAAGCTGATGAGTTGTCATATACATCAGTCAATATGGCATCTCACACCAACAGAGGACGACGTCCTAGACGGAACACGTCCCAAACCCCAGGTCAACAATAATTCAACAGACTTTTTGATTCTTTTGAAGGAGTATATCAAAATACTCGATCAAGAAGACAAAGACAATTGCAGACTTCTGATTCTGAAGCTGGGGGTACTCAATCTCTTGAGTCCGAAACTAATAGTGTCGATTCATACTTCTATACTAATCCCTCTGTATCTTCAAGAGAGGTTGAATCCTACGCTATTGGAGATGAACCAGAGACGTCATCTGTTAATACAGAACAACGACTCACTGCTGTTGAGCAATCATTGAAAGACATGCTTAACATGATGCAAAGCATGCACCAGATAATAATGGCTCAGCAAACTGTTCAACCGGCAATAGTAACACCGGTACAGGTAGCAGCACCAACTCAAGATAGCCAAGGGGTTGATATACCTTTGAATATCCAAGAACCTGCTGTTAATCAAAATTCTGCATCTCCAGATCCTATCATTCCAGAAGATGTACCATCTCCGGTAGGGGTTACGGTACAACCAACAACTATTCAATCAAATGTGTTTCCGTAAACCAGCGAAGCCATTCAAGCAGTGCGTGAGCTCAAAGCACAGTTTGAAGTTTTGAAGCAAAAGGATCAATTCCAGAGGTTAGGGATTAAGCAACCTTATCCTCCTCATTGGAATGATGTACCCTTTCCACCGAAATTCAAGCCACAGTCAATGGTATTATTTGATGGAAAGGCTTCTCCTAGTCAGTATATCAATTACTTTGATATTATGACTGTACATTTGCAGAAAAATGATGCTCTTCTCACTCGAGTATTCATTGGATGCTTGACGGGTTCAGCTTACGACTGGTATCATAGTTTACCCGACAATTGCATTTCGTCTTTTGACGAATTTAAGGCAATGTTTCTCTCCCGCTTCTATGAAGGAGGTATGGACATGAACATGTCCTCCTTAATAGAAATTAAGCAAAAGGAGAAAGAAGATACTCGGACGTTCATTGAACGTTTCCGACAGGCAACTCTAAAGATGCCTCCTGGTATGCCAGATTCAGCGTTAATTGATACATGCAAGATGAATCTGCGACCATCCATTGCTGTCTTCACGGGTTCCCAATTCACAGATTGGGCTTCGTTTATCATAGCAGCAGTTTCTGCCGAGACCAATGGTAGGTTGGCTCGTGAACATGGGATGATTTTTGCCTCAGAGGATAAAGGAAAGAAAGGTAATCCTGGTAATAATTCTGGCAATCGTAATGCAAAAGGAAAAGACACTCTTACGGTTAATCTTTCCAAAAGCAAAACGATGCCAAATAATCAGGAGTCTTCTAAACCAAAAGAAGAATATTCTTTTGACGAGAGTGATATCCCAGAGATATTTCAATGTCTGGTGAAGAGTGGCAAACTCCAGATCCCGGAGCCAAAGAGGCCTAATGAGGTGAATCTGACTGACAATCCCAAATATTGTATCTATCACAGATACATAAATCATCCCACCAGGGCTTGCTATGTCCTAAAGAAGAAAATCCAAGAATTGATTAATGCCAATGCCATCTCTCTAACTAATGATGAGCATACGGTCACAACCAATATGGTTTCTCTTCAATTTGGAGATTTTCCTTCTCAACAAGTACCAGATGGAATTGTTCCAATTCCGAAGGCGACGATGAAGATTGTGAATATCCCGTCTGCCAGAGAGGAAAATGAAGGATTGTTGCCTCTTACATTAAAGAATGGTGAAATTATGTGGGTACATCTTGACTTAGTACCTGAAATGGAAGATGAAGGTAAAACTTCAAAATCTAAGAAAGGTAAGAAAGTCAAAACCTGCAACATGATTTCTTATGTTATTCCAGATCCTGATGATTTGGATCATCTATGGGATGGTATTCCTTTGGAAGATAGACTGAGAGGATTGAACATATGTCCTCCAAGTCTGGCTTCTTCTACCAAGCTCAAGCTTACTCATCAGCAGTGGTTAGCCATGAATAGTGTTCCCTTATACAGGGTACAACAAGTCTTCGCTGCTTATGAAAAAGCCCCTATAGGGACTTTTCCTCGTATCCAGAATCCTTCTCCTCCCGTAGCTACAGAGAACTCTATTTCTCATTCTTCTGTAGTTACAGAGATTTCTTCTTCTTCCTCTATTGAACCACCTGTTAAAAGTCCGTTGCCTACTCACTTGTACAGTCAGCAATATGTCATTCTCATGAAGAAGATGGGTTATGATTTTCAAAAGGCAGAAGGTTTGAATTATGATAAAGGAATACGACTTCCTTTACAAATTCAAAGTCAAAAATTCACTGTTGGATTGGGTTCTGAGGTTCTCCATAACGTTCCTTGTAGGAAGAAGGCTAAGGAAAGGAAGACTAAATCCTACAATATGGTACTTCCTTCTTCTGAGTCTGAAGAAGAAACTTTTGCTGGTACAAGATCTGGAAAAGAGTACCACAAAGATTATGAGGGATCCCCCAAAGAAACAGAGAATGTTGAAATACCATCAACTCAACCATCTCTTGTTCCTGCTGTGGTTAAAAAAGGAAAACAGAAAGCGGTACACTTCGATGTCCCGTTGAAGTCTACTTCTAGTCAGGGGGTGGTGATGAAACCCTATAAATTTGATATTCTAGCCCAGTTAGCTAATACTCCGGCTAGATTATCTATCTTTGAGTTGCTTTGCCTTTCTAAAGAAAGTCGCGAAACTTTGAGTGAAGCTTTGCTGCAAGCTGATTCCTGCTTAGCTCAACTCAAGACTCTTGATAATATACCAGTGTCATGTCCATAATGTCATAGTGTGATGGAAGCAATTCCCAACATCACCTTTACACAAGAAGATATGCTGTTGAAGCATAACAAGCATGACAGGCCTTTGTGCTATACTGGGTATATTGAATCCATTAAAGTTGACAGGATTTACATTGATCCTGGGTCTTCTATTAGCATAATTCTTCAAAGTATGCTAAGACCATTGAGGATTCCTACTAGTGACTTAACTTACACTAGTACCACAATAGTTGGTTTCAACTCTGGAAAGAGCAAACCACTGGGGAAGATTCGTCTGAAGATTCAGATTGGTGATCTTCGAACTATGGCAACATTCTATATTATTAATTCAGACGTATCCTACAACATCCTTCTTGGAAGACCATGGTTACATGAGCATAACATCGTGCCTTCAACTCTCCACCAATGCTTCAAGTACGTGGATTCCTAAGGGGTTGTAAAGACTGAGTTTGCTGATATCAATCCTTTCAAGGGTGTCGAAGCCTATTTTTCTGATTCAAGGCTCTACAAACAAGAACATATAAAGGAAATATCAGACATAGCTGAAGATCGATCATTTGTCGAAGATCAATCTAAGCCAAGTTTAACCTCTTGTGATCAAGGTCAAAGGGCGTACTTTTCGTACGAATGATCCAGAACCTCCATTGATTGTCAATCTTGGCAAATCTACGCAAAAGATGGATGGTCCATTAGTGATTAATCCAAAGCATAGCAGTCAAATTATAAATAATGTAAATCTTGATCATTCTGTACTTTCTAATATCAATGAAGATTTCCTTTTTGAGTATATGGCTGTCAAATATGTTGAAAGAATGACTTTATCTTCTGATGATCAAAATCATCAGTATAAAGATGACATAGACACAGAGGAAACCTTATACATTGACAATAAAGAAAATTCTTTTCCTCCTCATGTCGATGTTGGACCTTATGCTCAAAGGTTTCTAACATCTTCTCCATATCTTCTTTCTGTAGCCGCTTCATCGCAAGCTTGTGTAACTTATAGACGTAACGAGGAATCTTATTTCGTGATTCCGTCTGATAAGAAAAACAAGCGCCAGATTGTGTTTGGCCTGGCTAGAAATATCCCTGTTGCTCAGACAGATGATTTGAGAGATAAAGATAAAGGAAGAATCCGAATTGATAGATATAGTCAATAATCTCTCAAGATTATCCAGAATATGGGATATGATTTGAAGACTATGCAAGGTCTTAATCAAGACAAGGGTAGACGATTACCATTAAGTGGTGATCCGTTTTATCAGAAAACTCGTCATGGGTTGGGATATGATCCGTCCCATATGTTTAATGACGATGTTCAAGAAGAATTCTCTTCTAGCTCTTCACAATCATCAGATTCGAAAGAAATCCAATTCATCGAATCCAATATATCTCACTCCTCGTGTGTTAAAAGAGGTTATTATGATGAATCTGAACAAATATTCTCAGTAAACATGGTTCAAACTGATGGTGAATCTGAACCATTTGAGAATGATCCTTGGGCTCAACAGATGGACACTCAATGGGAACTTCGTTTTGAACAACGACAACCACCTACAGAGGACGAGATTGTCCAGATTGATGTTGGAGATGGAACTACGTCCAAACCAATATTCATCAGTAAAAATCTTTATGAAGATGAAAAGAAAGAATTGCTAAAACTGATCAAAGAATATATTAATATTTTTGCATGGAGTTATGAGGATATGTCCGGTCTAGATCCTAAAATTGCTACTCATAAACTCAATATTCTTCCTAATGCTAAGCCTGTAAAACAACAGCAACGGCATTTTCGACCAGATATGATGGATGCAATTGAAGCAGAAGTCAAAAAGCTGATCACATGTGGCTTTGTTCGTGAAGAACAACACCCCGATTGGGTTGCCAACATTGTTCCTGTTATGAAGAAGAACGGAAGAGTCCGAGTTTGCATAGATTTTTGAGATCTTAATGCAACTTGTCCAAAGGATGAATTTCTACTTCCGATTACCGATGTTATGATAGACAATACATGCGGTTTTGAACGCATATCTTTCATGGACGGATTCTCAGGATATAACAAATTAAGATGCATCCAGAAGATGAGAAGCATACTGCTTTTCGTATACCCCTTGGGGTTTACTGCTGTACGGTTATGCCGTTTGGTCTTAAAAATGCCGGTGCCACGTATCAACGGGCTATGAGCAACATCTTTCAAGAACATCTACGGAAAATAGTAGAATGTTATGTAGATGACATTGCTGTTAAGAGTCGATCAAAATATGATCACATTCAAGACTTGAAGACTGTATTTGAACTGATGCGCCAACATCAATTAAAAATGAACCCTACTAAGTCTTTCTTAGGGGTTTCCAGTGGCAAGTTTTTAGGATTTGTCATTACTTCTCAGGGTATCCATGTTGATCCTGATAAGGTTAAAGCAATTCTTAAAATGCGTCCTCCTCGTAATTTGAAAGAACTCCGTGGCTTTCAGGGTCGTATTGCTTATATCAGGAGATTTATATCTAATATCTCTGGGAGATGTCAACCTTTCTCTCGTCTATTAAAAAAGGGTGTATCATTTGTTTGGTATGAAGCGTGTCAGAAAGTCTTCAATGACATCAAGTAATACCTTACAAATCTACCTGTTTTGGTACCTCCAGTGATAGGAAGACCATTTTTGCTATATGTTCGAGCCTTGGATCATTCACTTGGTGCTCTTCTTGCACAAAAAAGTGATATAGGGCATGAACAAGCGATTTATTATCTTAGCCGAATGATGGTCGAAGCAGAACACAGGTAAACTCCTGTAGAGAAAGAATGTATGGCCTTGGTTTTTGCTGTCCAAAAGACAAGACATTATGTGACAGGACAGACTATTCATGTCATCTCCAGAATAAATCCCATTCGGATATTGATGAGAAAATTGAGCATTCTTAACTCTAGGTTAGCTACCTGGGCGATGTTGCTCACTCCTTATGACATGGTTTATATACCTCAAAAATCAGTGAAGGGTCAAGCATTAGCTGATTTCTTAGCTGCTCACCCTATACCTGAAACATCAAAGCTATATGAGGACATTCCAGATGAAGTCGTGGATTGTAATATGACTTTGAGGAATGATATCTGGCAATTATATTTTGATGGAGCATCACGGGTTGGACCGAAGGGTAATATTGTCTCTGGAGTAGGAATCGTCTTGGTTTCTCCTGATAAAATGGTCATATACCGTGCCTATTCTCTCAATGAGCCATGCTCTAATAATGTAGCAGAATATAATGCTTTGCTGATTGGTCTCCAAGTAGCAAAACAGTTGGACATTGAGTTCCTAGAAGCTTATAGAGATTCTCAACTGATTGTTAATCAAGTTAGAGGGACTTATGAAGTCAGAAATCCTGATCTCATCCCTTATCATCAAGTGGTAGTCGAATTGGTCCTTTCATTCAAAGGATTTTTCATTGAATTCGTACCACGTTCTTAGAATGTGGAGGCTGATGCTCTTGCTAGCTTAGCTGCAGACTTGGCTATTCCAATTCGGAGACAAAATACAATCACTTTGTTGGACCGAGACTTATTCTGTGTCAAGAATAATTTGTATATTGAACAGAGTTATACTACAGAGTCAAGCTCTCAGCAGAGGGATTGGAGAAGTCCATTTATTGATTATGCGGTTCATGGGATTTTACCTGAAGATCCAAAAGAAGCTGCATCAATTAAGAGACGATCATTTCGATTCTATTATGATTCATCTTTACATATGTTATATCGTCGTTCATACGATGGACTCTTGCTGCGCTGTCTCTCAGAAAGTGAAGCTAAACAGACACTCCGTGAGGCTCATGATGGTGTCTGTGGTGCCCATCAACCGGGTCCGAAATTACAGGACCGCATTCGAAGAATGGGGTATTATTGGCCTTCCATGATAGCAGATGCTGTGGATTACGCCAGAAGATGTAAAGCATGTCAGATTCATGCTGACTTTATTCACCAACCTTCTGAATTTTTACATCCTACAGCAGCTTCTTGGCCCTTCGAAGCTTGGGGTATGGATATCATCGGTCCTATTAACCCTCCTTCTGTTAAAGGACATCAGTTTATATTAGCTATAACCGATTATTTTTCTAAGTGGGCAGAAGCAGTTCCCCTCATTGAAGTAAAAATATCTAATGTGATCAGCTTCATCAAGCACCATGTCATTTATCGTTTCGGGATTCCTCGATGGATAATTCATGACAATGGACCACAATTTGCCAGTCAGACGTTTTATCGATTCTGTGATAAGAATCAAATTCAAAATCTGGCTTCTACGGCTTATAATCCAGCTGCTAATGGTTTAGCAGAAGCTTTCAACAAAATGATCATCAAACTTCTCAAAAAGTTTGTCTCTTCTAATAAACGTGATTGGAATGAGAAACTTGGAGAATGTTTATGTGCTTATCGAACGACGGTCCGAACTCATACTGGTTTTACACCATTTTTACTGGTTTATGGATGTGAGGCTGTCCTTCCATTGGAAATCCAGATTCCATCTCAACGAATAGCCATTGCTAATGAGCTAACTATAGAGAATAATGATCGCTTACGACTCCAAGAACTTGAAGGATTGGATGAGAAGCGTCTTCAAGCACAACAACATATTGAGCTATATCAAGCCCGTATATCTCGAACTTTCAATCGTAAAGTTAAAGAGAGGGTATTTAAGGTTGGCGAGCTGATATTGACTGTTCGAAGACCGATGGTGATGACTCACAAAAGCAAAGGGAAATTCCAATCAAATTGGGAAGGCCCTTATGTGATTGAGACTGTGTTTTCTAATGGCACCTATCGGTTATCCAAGCCTAATTGAGATCTACTCATGATGCCGATCAACGGCATATTTCTTAAAAAGTACTATATATAAAAAAAAGAGACAAAATGAAAATAAAATCTCCTTTATTATTATTTTGTTCAGAACAAAGGATTAAGGACGAGGACAACTGCCCTCCTTATTAAATACATAGTCGGCCAATGCATCAAATGCATCATTGCCTGAGTTCACAAAGAACTTATAGGCAGCCATCCTCAGTGTTTCTTCCTCAGGAGTTCTCCCTGGCTCTACTAAGAAAGCGAGGATGTCTTGTGGTGGCTTGGGCGTAGAAGAGCCTTCGCCTATTTTGGTTGGATCATTTTTACGCCCGATTGTTTCTGGCTACATGAGAACGTGGTTTGTCCACGTGGCTTTCATGCCACACTTATTGAAGAACGTGTGTACGTGCTTCCTGTTTTTGTTGATATAATGGGACACGTGTCACCGTATGAAGAGGGTAACTTCCATCGTGGATGACAGTTGCCAGCGTAAAAACTCAAATGTGTTGCTTTTTACGCCCAAGGAGTCATGTCTATAAATAGACTTATTTTACACATCAAGAGCAGGAGGCACAGAGAGACAGGAGAGAATACATAGAGATCAGAGCCCAGAGACTTTGATTTTTCGGAGCATTCTTCTTCAACCTTTCTTCCAGAACAGAGTGAAGCAAAGCAGGAAAGCATTCGGCCTCGCCATCAGTGCCCAAGTGCATCGATACCTTTCTGGTGACTTAGTTCTTCCAACTGTTCATCTTCTAGCAGTAATCTTCATCATCATCGTATGGTCCAAGGAACAAAGTGATCGCCTTCAGATCAGACTTCCATAGCAATACTTTCCAGAATATTTGTACTCTTTTGTACTCTTTCAAGTTTTATTTTCAAAAGCCGATTTCCAGGCATTTTGTTAAGTGAAACAACTTCGATCAAGTTGGAACCTGATGAAAGCGGCAAACCTGTTGACCAACGTAAGTATCGAAGTATGATTGGTAGTCTACTTTATCTAACTACTAGTCATCCCGATATCATGTTTAGTGTTTGTCTGTGTGCTCGCTATCAAGCTAGTCCTAAGGAATCTCACATGTCTGCCGTTAGGAATATCTTTCGATACCTTAAAGGTAATATTACAGTGGGCTTGTAGTATCCCAAATCCACATCCTTTGACCTTATTGGTTATTAAGATGCTGATTTTGCGGGATACAAAGTCGACCGTAAAAGTACAAGCGGCACGTATCATTTATTAGGCAAGGCTCTAGTCTCTTGGTTTAGCAAGAAGTAGAATTCTGTCGCACTATCCACAACAGAAGCTGAATATATCGCAGCTGGTTGTTGTTGTGCACAAATTTTGTGGATGAAGCAAACTCTTGCAGACTACAACCTATCTTTTATGCACATTTCTATATTCTATGATAACACTAGTGCCATCAACCTTACTAAGAACCCTATATGTCACTCACGTACGAAATACATTGAAATTCGTTACCACTTTTTGCGTGATCATCAATAAAATGGCACTATCAATTTAGAATTTATTGACACTGATCATCAGCTGGTAGATTTTTTTTACAAAACCACTATCCGAAGAGCGATTCAACTTTCTTTATCGTGAATTAGAAATTTTGGATGAAGCGGTTATTCATTAAATTGGCCTGCGTAAATATCGATTATGTCATGGTTTTTTAGGATGAACTTGCTATGGGTACAAGCCGAAAGGGTCCTTCTGACAACAAGGCGTAAAAGCCTAAGCGACACGGTGCACTAGTCTTCGGACTACCGCTAGCTGGGATCCGGCCCCTGCAGCTACCCCATGACAGTTTTACCATACTGATTTGTGTCATAAATCCTTGTTTATTATATGGTTCAATTTCATTTATAACTTGACACATTTAAATTTTTTAACTTTATTTCATTTAATATATTCAGTTTTTATTTGCAAGTTTCTATCTTGGCCATTTACTTATGAATTTCTTAAACTTTTATCCCTCATATTCATTCTTTTAAACTTGGCATTGGTTTCAAACTATTTTTAAACTGGTTTCAGTTCTGGTCCCAGAACCCAGAACTCGGGTCGAACTCTGCCTCACACAGAGTTCGGGCCGAATTCGGTCTTGCTATTTCAGAACTTCCAGTTGTTCTCAGCCATTCATCCGTTTTGATCCTATGGTCCAGGATCCACCCGACCATCCGAACCCCCTTTCTTAAATTCGGGTTCTCCCTCTCTCTCCTCTCCATTGCCTCCTCTAAAACTTCTCAAACTCCTTTCTTTTCAAACCCTAACCCTAGAATCCTCTATCTAGTGTAGATTTCTTCTCCAAACTCAAGGAGAATAACTCTTGCATCATTCTCTTCCATACTCCATAATTCTCTTAAGGTATAATTTCTTCTTTCTCTCCATCTCAATTTCAAAAAAATTCTTCATTGTTCAATGGCACCTAGGTTGTTTAATAGAGGAAAGAGGGCTAGAATCGTGGGTGCTTCCTCATCAAACCCTCCTCCTCGTGATGATCAACCTATTGATCCTCTTTTCAATCCACCACGACCCAATGACCCCGACACATTCGATGATCGAATTTTTGTGTCATTGGACACCTCAAACGAATGGTTTAATGATTTTCGATCACGGCTCGTGTGCGCGGGTCATCCCATCAACTTCACTATATTTTCTCGTTATGACTCATTATTTCATGATCTTTGTCTTGATGAATTAGTTTCTAGAACTTCACTTATTTACTTGAATGCAATTCAAATGTTTTATTGCAATCTCACATTTGATGACACACGATTATATTCTTGTGTTGCTAGAATTGACATCTCGTTCGATGATTTTGAACTTGCAGAATATCTCGAGACTCCAGAACCCAACTTTTGGGAGAAGCTTGTCGATGCACACAAGTTTCAATTCCCCGATGGGCCTTCCCTTGAGAGTTTCAAGGATGATTTGTGTACCCCGAACACACGTCCATGCAAGTTACTTGCAAAATTCCTTAACCCTTATTTCTACGAGCTTTATCGTATTGTCTTCTCTATGATCATGCCCAAAGCGGAATCGGCTGATGAAGTTTCATATTTTGAGATTTTTGCCTTGTATCACCTTCACTTCCATGTCCCATTCAATCTTCCACGTACTATGATGGACTGGATGATCAATGCAAGGAAGAGGCCACGATCTTTGGTCTATGCTCTCTATTTGCCTATGGTTTTTCGTACTTTTCATGTGCCTCTCGATGAGTGCCAATTCCTTCCAGCCCCTGCCTTTCTATCTAAGGCAAGGCGGCTTCAGGCAGCTGTAGGACCTCTTGCTGAGTTCGAGCATTCCGGTTCTGATGCTCAGGCTGATGCACCTGCTCTTGGGCAGCCTGCGCCCGCACCTCCTGCTACTCTCGAGTCTATCCAGACCATACTTTGCCATCATTTCATGTTGGAGGACGACCGCTGGACCTAGCTCGACTATCGTACCACCATGCAGATGAGTGCCATCAGCAACTTATTGCATGACATCCAGTACTCTATGTCTCGGCATCCTTCTATGGCACTTCCTATGGAGCGGGATCCATCTTACGACGGGTACCGTATCGACTACCCTTGGGTTATGAGATATCTGGATCCAGATGCAGCCTTCATGGATCCGCTTCGTTTAGATACTGATCCATCTGACACCGCTGGACCATCTCGCGCTCCATGATGGATGTGGTTCCGTACCTGCTGCTGCTACTGATGATTCTATTTAGTTTTTATGCATTATGGACTTCTATTTATGTAGTTGATTTTATTGTATGAGTACACTCTATGTTTTGTGGATCTTCAGACTTTATCTGCGGTTTATCATTACTTTGGTGTGCTTGCCAGTTACTTTTTTCTACAGTTTTCTGTTTGTTTGAGTTTGTTATTCCTATTTGCTATGCATCCTTGATAAATGACAAAAGGGGAAGATTTATTTGATATTCATATTTTTATCATATCCTGTGATATTTATGTTTTGGTAGAGATTATGTTTATCAGGATAAGGAACCTTGGCTTACAGAGAAGCTATGTTTATGGGAGAGCTATTTCTACGGGGGAGCTACTGCTTCTATGCATGACTACTACTTGTGTCCAGGTATGAACATTGAATATATAAATATCATTTTGTCAATTATCAATATAGGAGAGATTGTTGACCCAAATCACAGTCAACCAATATTGATAAAATTGACAATATGATACTTGTCATAATTCAATATGACACATCAAGATAGAACTTAGTGCAAGACGGACGTCGGCTCTCTCCTAAAGCGTACTCGATTTTTGAGTCTGTATTTTTACATTTATTGAGTCTAGCTAGATGTAAACTGAGTAGCACTGAGTATTCTGGGCCTATAACTTATCACCAAACAAAACCAAAAGCTCCACCAAACCAAACTAGCCCACAAAAGTCCAGTTGAGCAATTATGTCCTATGGAGACAGAGTTCGGGCCGAACTCTGCCTCCACACAGAGTTTGGGCCGAACTCTGTCCCCTAAATTATAGGACCATAATTTTTAGGGTTTTTTGTATGCTAGTTGTCCAACGGCCAAAAATTTGAATTCTTGACACAGAATTCTGGCCGAATTCTGCCTATTCCAACTAGTATAAATAGGCCTTGAATTCTCTCATTTTCAGTCATCCAATCATCTTCTCTTCTCTTCTCTATAAACCCCATATAAGCCTTAAACTTCTCATCTACTAGCCACAAGCTTCCTAAGTCTCAAAGTGCTCAGTGCTATTCAGTTAGGAGTTTGTGCAAGAGTCAAGAAAGTCGCTTGAAAAATTCCAATCATCGCCACAGCGATCTATGTAAGAAGTTGACGTGCTCTTCTGAAGAAAAGGCACGGGGTGTAACTACTATTTTACAAATAGTGGATTTATTCCTGAGCTAGAGTTCTCAGGCCTGGACTAGTCCTCTACGAGGGAAACCAGGTTAAAAACGATTATGTTTGCATATGCTCTCTTGATCTTTCTATTTTCGTATTTACTCTGATTATTTACTGTTGGTGAAAAGAGTTTAATTTTTATTTGGCTATTATTGTTATAAACTCTATTCACCCCCTCTAGAGTTGCCTACCTGTTCTTCACTAAAGTAAATGTACCATTGAATACTGATTCAAATAAAATTTTGTCGTACTATACCAATCTTTATTACTTGTATCCTCATATGATATAGTCTAAGTAATTGACATTGGTGGATTATCTATAATATAGATTATGCCATATAATATAATCCACTTGTCAATGATCAAATACTAATAAGGTTCCTAGTCAAAGAATGACAAATTGGACTTTTGTCATGCCCTTAATACTGAAATACATAGAACAAAGCCAAAACATGGCTAGTAGCTATGCAACATGGAGTACACCAGCACCCCATGCTACGATCACGATGTAAAGGACTTGTTTGTTTGAGCTAGCATGTATTACAATACTATGGGCCTAATAAACATTCTTATATTTCAATCCATCATAAGCTAGAAAATACAATAATGATTATAAAGTCTATATATGAAGAATGGTTAATATCACTCTGGCGATCAATGTATTTAATAATCATGAAGCTAATCCACAAAATGAAGCTACCAATAGAGTATGTCTACAATGTTATTGCCAGGGCAGAATTTTTGATAGAAAACTGAGAAAAAGAAACATTGTAAAAAATAACGTTTCAACGCAACACTTCAAAGAAGGTGCACAACAGAGATCCTAGGAGGATTCTGGATTACAATAATCTAAAATAATTTTGTAACAGTAGCAAACGACAGTAGCACTTCTAAACAGAAGATACGAATCAAAATGATATCAGCAGCAGCGATGACAGGCGAAAGATGGAAGATGGCCTGCTAGGATGAATGATCACCATTGCTCAAAGCTTAATTCGCCCCACACGAATAACTTCCAGGAACCAGCAAGTTCGTTGAAGAACTCTGGAATACTCTGCTTTCTGACTCCTCGAATGGCAGCGGACGCCTGCGGCGCTAAGTGACGCTGGCGCAACGCCACTCTTCTCTCTCAAAGTCTGTGGGAATTCGTAAGGAATTATGAACTCTGTATTTGTGATGCCCATTATTTTTTAACCCAAACCCGAACCCAGTGACTCAACCTATTCAAACCCACGTACCCCTCTCCCCGTGTCTTGCACGGACCCCCACTCCGGATCTGAAATCTATGTAGAGATAACTCTCTCTTCTCCATCAGAAACATCACAGAAGCCTTTCTCTCTCACCCAAAACCTTCACAAATAAATCCATAACTCTCTCCCCTCTCCATCAAATTTCGATCCGAGAGCATGACTGCGCTCACAGCTCCGCCCCTATCAGTTCAGGACCACTCGTGCCCTCCTTCCGTACCGACCGAAGACCAAAGCCGCCCCGACGACCGCTGCTCTCTCGCGCTCCGTACGGTGACCACCCCGGCCGCTGCAGCCCTGCCCGGCGTGCCCCCGCGACCGGCAGCACCTCGCCCGGTGCTCCTCGCGACCGACAGCCCCCGCCCGGCACCCTCAGTGTGGTTCTCTGCCGGCGTCACGCGCCTCCCACGTGCCGCCGCCGTCTGCGTGCGTTTTTGCGACGCACTGCGTGTCCGAGTCCGTGTTCGTGCCGTCCCGCGTGCTTTCCGAGTCCGAGGCATCCCCTCGGTGCTCCGTCACAGCTTTTGGTATACCCCTGCACCCTTCTGTAGTTTTCACATAACCTATTTCTGTTCCTAGGAATAGTTAATTTGTTTAATTAGTTTCCTATATTGGTTCGGTAATAATTGTTAGAAGTAGTGAATTATTAGCGTTGTTGTAGATTAATGGTTAGAAGTGTTAACTACGTGATTTTGACTAATGCCATTAAGAACGTAAATTCAATATCATTAATGAATCGATATTTTGACACAAAATATTATTTTAATAGCAAAGGCGTAAATTTATAGGCAAAATCTTGTATAAGTATCTTTTAAGTAAAAATGCGCTTTTTGTATTATTAACCGATTATTGTTGTATTATCGCTAATTTTAACAAATATATGTTTTTCGCTATAATTTCTATAAAATAGCCATTTTAGTAGAAAATATCTAATTACGTAGCAGAGTGTATTTTAATATAGGAAAATGATATTTATGGGCTAAAATTGTATATTCATGTTTTTAAGTAGAAAAGTTATTTTCATAATTTAGACTTTTTCTGCTAATAATTATGGAAAGAAAACTAATAATAATATCGTGTCTTCTAATAAAATCGTAACTTTATTTAAAATAAGTTTTGCGTATATTTTATTACTAAAATAATTTTGTTACAAAAGAAATGTATTTGTTAAATATTTCGCAAAAAATTATTTAGAAAATAAATGTATTAGCTTTCAAATATTCTGAGTTTTACGCTATATTTTACTATTAAGATACTGTTCGATAAAATCCATTTTTTGTGTTAATATTCCAAAATAATTTATGTTCTGCCTATTTACAAAATATTCACAAAATAGCTTTTTTTTACCAAAAATACTATATTCAAAATTATTTGTTCTCTAATAAAGTACGACAAATGTTTAGCATTAGCGTAGTTTGCGTTAGTAGTTTATTAGCGAATCTTGGTTAAGTTCTAAGGACATGATTGTTAATGTAGGTACGGATCCCTGAAACCTAGCCGTTACCTTCTAGTTGTTGCTTTCAACGTCGGGGATACACCCAAGGCAAGTTTCATATCTATTCCATGTCTGTATTTTTACTTTAATAATTAAATGTATGCATCAGTTGATTTCATATAGTATAGTGACACTAATTCATGGTGGATCCCTCTCGGACTCTACATCGATTGACGGATTGCTGGATTGCTATATTGACTTATTGACTCATTGACTCATTGACTCGGGGATTGCTTGGGGGAGTAGTATAACGTTTGTGACCAAAGCCAAAATTCTCGCTTGTCTCTCTCGCGCTAACCTCTACTACATAGGGAGTTGAGCCGTACCGTATGCTATTCGTTTCGGCCGAAACGTTAGTATACATATTACCTCTTTTCCAGCCGGTCACAGGTCCTGTTATATACTCAAAACACTAGCATAGCATTGCATCATATTTGACATTGAGACCATATTGCCTGTTGTCTTTTACTATTATTTAAAAAAAACATATAAAGTTTCTTAAACTATCTCACATCTTCATTTATTGTTAATTTAGAAATGCTAGATGTGGAAGAAATATGATTCTTGTTCACTCCTGACTGGAGACCTAACATTTTTAGGTGATTGCGCTGAGGAGGAGCTAGCTTACTGTTCTTTCTACGGGCCTGAATTGGGTCCTACAAATTTGGCTGAACGAGAACCAGGAACCCCAGAACCATAGATGTTGGCATAGTTTCTTTTTTCCTTTCTTCGTTTTTGAACAATTGTAATAAATGAATTGTGTTGTTGTCGTATTTCCATTTCTGACCAGTTTTAGTTTAAATAAAAAAAGTTTTATTTTCGTTAGATATTTTGCCTGTTGTGTTTCACTGCTTGATGCAGCTTACTGCCGCCGTCTCACAACGGTGCAAGCTGGGCATGATCCGACTAGACCCATTATATTGGGATCGGGTCGTGACATGTTTTTAGTCGTGGCCCATGCATGTCAGTTCTGTCAAGTGGTCTAGTCAACTTAGTCTAGACCATCATGCAGTCCTGCAATCTGCCTTAGGTCTAAGTATGACTTTAGAAAAACAAACTCTAGAAACAATTAGGACACATAGACTATTTTCACTCCGTCACAACATAGGATCGAATTTATCTATTTATATAATATCTATTTTTGCTTGTCTATAGTTTCATAGGTTACCTTGCTTATGTTTGTACCTAAACCTACCCAGATTAGGCCGATTGTTAATGGTGTATTTTACTGCCTATATTATTTTTTTAGATTTTATGTATCTTTTAGTGTCTCATGGCTTTTGTGGATTATTTTCCTTCATATCTTTATCAGATTCTAGCATCCCTTTATGGATTAATATTAGATTTTTTTAATCTCATTCTTCAGCAAACTTATTTCCAATTTCTTTATTAGTTTGATCAAATCTTACTTTTATATCTTTATTTAGAATCTAGATCCATTCACTATTTAGAGTTTCAAATTCTCCTTTAGCAAAACCTAATAATCTCTTATCTATCCCAAGTATTTCTACGACTAGTGTATCCAACCATCTGTCTTGACCTTATTTTCCAATTGATTTTTTTGAAACCAATTCCGAACCGAATTCTTCTGGAACCATAAAGCCCCAAGGTTAATTGTTACCAAAGAATTGGTTCAACTTAGCTAGTTCACGAATCTTCCAAAGAAATTATTTTTCAAAAGTAATTCCAATATTGATTGATATTTCCTAAGTTATTCCAAGGATCGAGAATATTTTCATTGGTTGACTTCCTCCACTTCACTCAACTCGAAACCTTACTCTCTCTAGGCAACTTCTTGATCAATTCAAGGCCTAGAAAGCTTCTAAACTCAATGCTTGATATCATGAAGCAGGAACGGTCAGAGAATTGATGCCATTCTATTATTGAATTTCTTTTAGTCATTGGAAAACTTTTGAATTGTTGAGCTATCCCTTTGAAATTCCCATGGACAAAGTTGAAAAAATATTCAGTAACCTAATATGGCTTAGCACATATGCGTTGCAGCCATTTATCTGAATTATGGAAACTACGAGTTTACTACAGCCAGTTGCGCACTGGCGAGGCAAAGACCCTAAGTTGAAGTGATTTCAAATGTTCATAGGTTTTCGGATATTATTGAGACTATGTCATAAGTGCATCATATTTGTCTCATGCTGCAGTCAGGTGCACTCTGGCGAGGCATGAATTTGAGGCAAAGTGACTTCGGATATATTTGGTTTTCGAATATTATTAAGACTATATCCATACCATGGTTTTCTTTTTAGCACCATCAAATTATTCTGATTTTTGTCCGATTAGAGGATTTATATTTCTAGCGGTTGTCTCCATTTTCAGAAATCTCTTATCACAGCCAGAAAGAATAGATTTTCTATGAAATTCTAAATGATTTTCCTAGAACTTATTAGGACCATATCAATCTCTATTGGCTTAATCTCTTTCAAGGTCCAATTTTAGTGTGTTGCATATATTTTGTGGATAGTTATATATTTTTTTGTAGCTATATATATTATATAGTTCGTTGATAGTTATATGCGAAAAAAACTTAGATAGTTACCTAGCAACCTTATTATATTATTCGGGTAAGAGCATCCTTAGAGGTTCGATATTCTCCCAATGAGATTAGATAGCTAAGGGTAGAAAAGGGTAGTATGACAAGGCACGTGGTAAGCAAGTTATTCTGGAGAAAATTATAAATTATGGTTTATTTAGGATAGAATGATTAGTGGTGCTTACTAGTGCTTGGATATTGGATTTTAAAAAAATGAAGGTATTTGACGATTTTGAATTTTATGATTAAAGGAGAGTTATGAAAAATAGAGGAAGACGTAGGTAGAGTTAGCGAGGAAAGTCTAGGATTTGGTAAGGTTCTCCCATGGAGGAAGTGAATTTGGATAATATATATAAACATGAGAATATGATGATCAAGTAAAGGAACACTTGACGGGGATCAACTTTTATGATTAGAGGACCACTGTACCCAGAAGGGACGGATATAACCATGGAAGGAATATCACAAGCAATGGAATAATAGGTTCTAGAGAAGAAATAAGCAGTGAAGAATTGAGATAAGACCATTGGCATGCAACTTTGAAAAAGAGCAATTGGGTTTGCAATTTCTACCTAACATTGGAGACTCATATTAGTTATGGTAAGAATGATTGAGATTTAATTTGTAATATTTTACTAATGTGTTTGGATGAGAACAATTGCTAGGTGCATGGTTAAAGATTAAAATTTGATAAGTGATTATAATTTGGTCAATTGATTGCAAGAATTAGAAATTCTTGAATATAGATCATGGATGATCAACTTTAAAGAATTTTTTAAGGATTTACTATGACAAGTGAATATTATAACTTTGATGTAGTCAGTTCTGGAAGAATGGCTGACAAGTGGAAATTGATGTATATAAAATGATTTGATCGAGAGAAATACTTGAAATTTGAAATACATTTGGCATACGAGTTACATACAACGACGGATGGAAATTGATTTATGATTCCAAATAGAGTTAGTTTTAATACCTTGGCAGCTGCCTTAGTTTTCTGCAGATACTGGAAGTTCAGCCAGTTTAGTGAGTTAGAGATTAATTTTTGTATGGGTGTTAATAAGATGGTTATGTTGTAAGTTATTTTTTTCCTTCATATCCTATCTTGGAATGCCTTTTGACCTTTGAAATAGTGTTTTGATATCCTTTCTACCACCATTTGATCATCACTCAGTCCTTAATGGAAATATCTTATTCGATTTTATTCCTATCATAGGTATATTAATCTAATCACTCTCGCTATCCTACTACCATAAAAACTTTTAATTTTTCCTGAGTCACAAACCCTTATACCCCATTCCAATTTGATTTGGAATTTATAGTCACTCATTCCAGAAGATTCCATTACTTTCTACATTCTCAATAAACTGTTGACATTCGTTTCTTTCTTGCCTTTTATGTTCATGAGAACTCATTTGATTTTTCCCTATTTTATGATCATATTTTAATCGTACCTTGATTTTACCGTGCCTAAAATAATTTTAATCACAACAATATTCTAACTCTCTCTCTCAGACCATATCTAGATAATTCTGACCGTGCCTATATTTTATCATTGTACCTAGTGATCATGCTTCGAATCCGTTTGTGCCTGATAATTTAAATCTGGAACGATATATAGCAGAGATTTATAGAGTACATGAGTTATGGGATAAAGATGAGATAAATATGAACAGTTATGATTTGAATCAAGGAAGGGATAATTAATGATGTGAATACCAAGCAAACTGACATTGTAGATTAGAGGTTGTTAATTGATAAGCATGGATATGCACTTTAAGAAGATGCATGATGAATCAAAAAAATATATAAAGGACGAGCGAAATAAGAAATTGTGGACTTAAGGTGTAACTAATTGTGAAACCCATAATTTGTGTTTTATAATTAATGTTACTTTTAGTTTTTCAAAATTATTATTATTATTAATATTATTACTATTAAATATTTTTGAGTGGAAAATAGTTTCAAAATTATAATAACATGGATTTTTGGTTTCCGAGCCCAGACCCAGGCCCGAGTCCAATCTTTTCCTATCCAATTTGGACTTGGTTAATCTTTTAAGTTAAAAAAAAAACAATTTGGGCTGGTCCCGAAGGACCAGCAACTCCTCCCTTAGAATTAGTAAGCAGCTACCTTTTCTTCCTACCCAAAACACTCTCCTCCATTCATCTTCCAAACGTCACCCACTACTCTTCCCATTAATAACCTCCCACCTCTCCATCTCCCTCTATTTACTCACCACACAGCTACACGTTCACCATCACCCCACTCCCCCACTCTTTATTAACCTCTTCCTCTCACCTCTACATCAGAGGAGAATACTCTCATCTTTTCAACCACAGAACTCTTTTCTCTCTCTCTTCTTCCACATTACTTCTGTGGAAAGAACTCCAGAAACCCATTCTCACTCAAAGCTCACCAACAGATCTCTCTCTATTCTCTCTCGAAGGGTTTCCCCTAACCGAAACCCTTTCCGAGCTCCTCCCGCCGACCGCCCATCTCCGGAGTGCCCCCGAGCCGCCGCCGCGCTTCTCCGCGCGTGCTCCTCCCCGAGCCCGCAGCTCCCCGCTGCGCTGTCCGGCGCAGTCCAGCCGTGGCTCCACCGCTGTCAGAACCCGACCCCGCGCCCGTCGGCCCCGCCGCATCAGCGCACCACCGGTCCCGAATCCCTCCGCGGATCTTCGTTGCCCCGCTGCTGTCCAGCGACTCCTCCCCGTCGCTGTCCGCCGCCGCAGCTGTGACCCGAGCCGCTGTCCGCGGCTCTGTCCACCGCTGTCCCCGAGGCCAGCAAACCCCCGCCTCCGCTGCTGTCAGCGTTTCCGCGGCCATTCGCTGCTGTCCAGCACCCTTCCCGTGGATTTCCCGCTGTCCGTGGACTTTCCCGCGGTTCGGAACTTCTACCTGCTGCCGACTTAGTTCGGATTTCTTTCCCGAGATTTTTCCCTCGGCTCCCCGCCAACGGAATTTGGTAATTTCTGTTAATCAGAGTAGTTCGTCCCTCCCGTGAGTCGATGATGATAGATCGGTCCCCCGGTTCCCTCTCGGGAATCCGGATAGCTGCGTTATAATTTTCCGTTAGCTACGTTTAGCACTTGGGTGACGTTTGTCTGTGAGATTGTGTTGCTGTGGTTTTGTTTTGGATAAAACGGGATTTCCGGTGTGGTTTCGGATTTGGTTCTGTGATATATTTTCTATACAAATGAGTTTTCCCTGGTTTGGAATAATTGCAGGTTTTCCGTGGTGCATTTCCCAGTTTTGGGTTTGACCCGAAATAGAGGAAGTGCTGCCCAAATTTTTACAAAAACTATATTTATATTGATTTCAAAATTGGCTTTCGAAAATGAATTTCTAAACTGATTTTTCGGGCGACGACCGTACCGGTCTGTGGGCCCCGGCGAAATACAAACGCACCGGTCCGACCGGACGTTGAGGCATAATCCGAATTTGAGGAAATGGACCGAGTCTGAGACTCCTAGTTTTCTTTTATTTATTATTTTATTTTTAGGCTAAATATTATAGTCATTTAAATTCTGCATTTTATTTAATAATTCAGTCATTTTCTTATTTAATGTAAAAAGAAAGATGTATCGGGCATAAGCCCACCCTAGGACCAGTAGCTGTGCCCATGTATTTGTGTAGTGTAGTTATTTTCTTTTCTTTTTCTGGTGGATGTGATTTGGGTGGATTTTGGATTGATTTCATATTCGTAGATAGGACGTAATTTACGGCTTAATTACGAGTTTAGCTAAAATGAATAAAATATTATTAATTCACGGTTTATCGCTAAAAGAAATTGTATTTTTATAAATATATTACAAAACATAAAGTTTTCCAAATTGTAATTGATTCTCGTATATTTCCAAATAATTCAATTAACCGGCTTAATCAACGCACATAGTTGCGACGTAATCGTTAGCTGTAGATTAATACAACTTAAAACTTGATTAGGACATTACTACTAGAGATTGTAACTAGCACATCTAGATATGGGTTGAATATTGTTTCTAAGTCTGGAATCTCAAATGTAGGATTTCGGGGAAGTGTTTGACCTAGTTCCTCGGTACAGACTCTCGATCCAGTCACAATAACAAAGGCAAGTACATTTATGTTGATTACAATTATTTAATAATCACTTCACTGCAATTTTAAACCACTGTTCAAACACGAACTCCTTCGGGAGTATTGACTGTACTGTTGGGGACTGGGGGAGTAGAGTAATGTTTATGACCACATCCAAATTACTGTAACTGACTGTATTAGCTTTCCCCTCTTCACACGGGGACAAGCCATACCGTATCGCTAGATACTACTGTAACCCAAGCCGGTCATATACATTGCCTATTCACATCACTGTACTGTATTGTTTCAAAACTGTTCATCTTCAAACTGTTTAAAAGTGCATGATTTTATTGTTAAATTAATTGTCAAGATTAGCATGAATTGTACTTTGCTCCCTCCTGACTGGAGACCCAACATTTTAGGTATCACTGATGAGGCTTTGTTACGCGATCCCAAGATGAGGAATTCGAGATTGCTGAGCTGTTTGCCTAGAGTTTTCTTTTATTCATGATGTATGTAAAAAAAAAATGGTTTAAGTTGTATCTTTTATTTCATTGTAAAAGTTTAATAAAGTTTTATTTTCGAATTTTGAGTTGTGACAAATATAGTGTTATTGTATGGTTATCTGCTACTGAACAGCTTACTGCCGCCGTCTCAACAACGGTGCAGGCTGGGCATGATCCGGTTCGATCCAATTATTTGGGATCGGGTCGTGACATGTTTTTAGTGGTGGCCCATGTAGGTCTGAATAACAACTTAGGAAAACATACCTAGAAACAAATAGAACACTAGAACATCAATTTGTCACAACATAGGACCGAAATATATTATAAATAAATATTTTTGCTTGATTATAGACCGGTAGGCTACCTTGCTTATGTGTGCGTCCTAAACCTTCCAGAGAATGACCGTTGACCAAATCCTGCTGACGATGAGGTGTCATCTCCGGATCATATCCCATCTCCTCAACCAAGTCCATGGTCTTTTCCCTCGCGGTTGTTTGACCGTCCCCATAATGCATCCAGTGAAGTTTTTTTCTACACTGGCGAATCCTACCTCATCTCAAACTGAATTGCATTTCCTTGGTGGAGTATTCATTTTTGTTGCTCCACTAGTACCAGCAATCATCTTCCAAATGGTTGTCCTATTTCAAGAAATCCTGGAGTTCCAGAAAGCTCAAGAGGAAGCCCAGCAGGAACAGATGAATATCACGAGAGAAGACATGAAGAACGTCATGATGTAGCCTTAGTTATCTCCAACCAAGTTAGAGCAGAACTTTTGTCCTAGGAAGGATACCCCTGAAGATATTTGGGTCCCATCAAATACTCTACTTCCGGCAGCCTTGTCGTAAGAAGCTATGGGCTTGTAACTACTGCAAGAGGCCTGGTCATTAGACCGTTAGTTGCCGCAAGAGATTGGGACAATGTTTGGCATGTGGATCTGCTGAACATCGGGTAAAGGACTGCCCTTATCTGTTTATCAAGCCAGAGCTCATAGGCCAGCAACACCTGTTAGGCCACAATCTAAGGACTCTCTTTCTATCCAGCAGACCCTGCCTCCTACATTAAGGCATGATTCAGACTCGAAGATCATAGAAGATGAAGGACCAGATCAATGAGGCTCTAGGATTTATTCAGGGTGGAACTTCACCTTAGGGAGCACCTATCTTGTTTTTGCCCAAGAAGGATGGAACAACGGATGTGCATCGGTTACCAGACACTAAAGAACAAGTGCTCTCTGTCCGGATCGAGGATCTGTTTAATCTATTTGTGTGGAGTTAGGGTGTTTCGAAGTTTGATTTAAGACCTGACTACCACCAAATCAGAGTCAGGAAGGAGGACATTTCCAAGACGGCGTTCAAATACCAAGTAAGGATAGTTTTCTGTGGTCAGGACGTTAGACTGACAAATGCTTCTGTTGTGTTCATGAATCTCATGAACAGAGATTTCCATGAGTATTTGAATCAGTTTATCTTCCCCATAGATAACCTTCTGATATATTCGAAGACTGAAGAAGAGCATGAAGAACATCTGATGAAAGTTCTGGAAACTTTGAAGAAAAAGAAGTTTTATGGTAAGCTATCTGAACGTGGATTTTTGACAAGGTGGACTGTTGGCTATGTTGTCAAGAGAAGAAATTTCGGAGGAAGATAACTGTTGTTGAATAGTGGTATACCCCAAGTTCAATTCGGAAGATTCTTGAACTTGGTCGGCTACTATCAGAAGTTCATGAAGGATTTCGCCAAGATTGACTGAGCCAATGTCGAAGCTCATTTGGAAGAATGAAGAGTTCATCTGAACGAAAGTTTGCCAGGCGGCATTGAGAAGCTGAAGAAGAGACTTACCACTACACCAATCCTTGCGCTACCCGCAGGAACCGGTGGGTTCTCAATTTACAGTAATGTCTCTGGAAAAGGACTGGGCTGCGTTCTTCAACAACATGGGAAAGTAATTGCTTACACATGTAGGCAACTACAGACTCATGAGAAGAATTGTCCCACACCTAATTTGAATTGCTGCAATTATTTTTACTTTGAAGCTATGGAAGCATGATTTTTATGGAAAGGGAGTGAAAATTTATACGGACTTCAAAAGTCTGAAATATGTCTTCACTCAGGAAGGGCTGAATGTTAGACTAAGAAGATGGTTGAAGCAGATGAAGGATTTCGACATCAACCTGCAGTACTATTCAGGTAAGGCTAATGTGGTCACTGATGTACGTGGTCGATACTGATGGCGAAGTTCTTAACCAAGGATTGGCACCTGCTAGAAGACATCGAGAAGTTTGGACTGGAGGTTATACTACCTGGAGATAGAAGGACGGAGCTGGATGCTGATTCAGTATTGATGAAGTTCGAGGCTGATGGACAAAAATCAAGAGGACGTAGTTTCAAAACGAGGCACTTTGCAGGCTTAGAGATCAAGTGTTGGCTGGAACACTTGAGGGTTTCTAAATTGATCAGCAGTGGAACTCTGAAGAATGGTACGAGACTTTGCGTATCGGCTGACAAACGGAGGAACGAGTTGATGAAAGAAATACACCAGTCGCAGTATTTCATATATTCAGGAGTTAATAAGATGTATCGGAATATGCCTCCATTTGATTGGTGATATGGAATAAAGAAGGACAATTCCAAGTATGGGATTAGATGTGAATTTGTCAACATAAAGAATTTAGCAAGAGGACAACAAGCTTGTTGAAGCCGCTGGACAATTTGGAGTGGAAGTAGAAGCATATAACAATGAACTTTGAGTAAGGATTGCCTTGTTCCCAAGGAGGGAAGGGCACCAATTGGATTATAGAAAACCGACTGACTAAGTCAGCACACTTTCAAAGTTGGTTTATCCACTAAAGAAGTTGGCAGCATTGTACGAGAGGCACATCTACCGGATTCATGGAGTACCGCGGGGCAAGCAATCAGAGAGGTAAATCCAGACGCTTGAAGATGTTTTGAGATTTTTGCGTCTCGGAATTTGGTAGGTCTTGGGAAGAACAAATTGCATTTGGTGAAGTTTTCCTACCAGAGGAACAATCAGTTTTGACGGAGCTGGAAATTGAGGCCAGTAACATCAGGCCATTTGAAGTTTAAGACGCGTTGGTAGTAGCGTACCAGTTAGCTCTACCAGCTAATCTTGAGAGTGTGCAACGTCTTCTACGTCACAGCTCAGACGTTACATTTCGGATCCAAGTCACATTTTGGATAATTCAGAGCTGAAGATTGGACTCAACCTTTCAGAGCCAGATAAACCAGTTGCAAGCCTAGTCAGAGATGAGAAGAAATCAGATTTTGAGCCATCACTTAAACTCCTATTTCTTATCTTTTCTTTTCCGTTCTAAATTTGACTAATGCTGCTAAGTTAGCCTAGTTTTGCAAGCTATCTTTTTATCAAGTTTGATCATGACAGTATTTTATTGGTTGCACCCACTAATATATTGTCTAATCAGGACCGGTGCATGATGGTCTGATCAACCTCGTGTACTTTGGTTCGCTTTTGTATTCTTTCTGCATGGATGATATCATAAATAAATAAAAAATTTCCCTCAACCGTCTCATCCACGGCTGCCTTGAAAATTCTTATTGTTGGACCTGAGTTACGGGCGTAGTACCCGTAGCTGTTTGATCCCTAACCCTACCTTTAAATTTCGAGGACGAAATTTTCTAAGGAGGGAAGATTGTGAAACCCATAATTTGTGTTTTATAATTAATGTTACTTTTAGTTTTTCAAAATTATTATTATTATTAATATTATTACTATTAAATATTTTTGAGTGGAAAATAGTTTCAAAATTATAATAACATGGATTTTTGGTTTCCGAGCCCAGACCCAGGCCCGAGTCCAATCTTTTCCTATCCAATTTGGACTTGGTTAATCTTTTAAGTTAAAAAAAAAACAATTTGGGCTGGTCCCGAAGGACCAGCAACTCCTCCCTTAGAATTAGTAAGCAGCTACCTTTTCTTCCTACCCAAAACACTCTCCTCCATTCATCTTCCAAACGTCACCCACTACTCTTCCCATTAATAACCTCCCACCTCTCCATCTCCCTCTATTTACTCACCACACAGCTACACGTTCACCATCACCCCACTCCCCCACTCTTTATTAACCTCTTCCTCTCACCTCTACATCAGAGGAGAATACTCTCATCTTTTCAACCACAGAACTCTTTTCTCTCTCTCTTCTTCCACATTACTTCTGTGGAGAGAACTCCAGAAACCCATTCTCACTCAAAGCTCACCAACAGATCTCTCTCTATTCTCTCTCGAAGGGTTTCCCCTAACCGAAACCCTTTCCGAGCTCCTCCCGCCGACCGCCCATCTCCGGAGTGCCCCCGAGCCGCCGTCGCGCTTCTCCGCGCGTGCTCCTCCCCGAGCCCGCAGCTCCCCGCTGCGCTGTCCGGCGCAGTCCAGCCGCGGCTCCACCGCTGTCAGAACCCGACCCCGCGCCCGTCGGCCCCGCCGCGTCAGCGCACCACCGGTCCCGAATCCCTCCGCGGATCTTCGCTGCCCCGCTGCTGTCCAGCGACTCCTCCCCGTCGCTGTCCGCCGCCGCAGCCGTGACCCGAGCCGCTGTCCGCGGCTCTGTCCGCCGCTGTCCCCGAGGCCAGCAAACCCCCGCCTCCGCCGCTGTCAGCGTTTCCGCGGCCATTCGCTGCTGTCCAGCACCCTTCCCGTGGATTTCCCGCTGTCCGTGGACTTTCCCGCGGTTCGGAACTTCTACCTGCTGCCGACTTAGTTCGGATTTCTTTCCCGAGATTTTTTCCGCGGCTCCCCGCCAACGGAATTTGGTAATTTCTGTTAATCAGAGTAGTTCGTCCCTCCCGTGAGTCGATGATGATAGATCGGTCCTCCGGTTCCCTCTCGGGAATCCGGATAGCTGCGTTATAATTTTCCGTTAGCTACGTTTAACACTTGGGTGACGTTTGTCTGTGAGATTGTGTTGCTGTGGTTTTGTTTTGGATAAAACGGAATTTCCGGTGTGGTTTCGGATTTGGTTCTGTGATATATTTTCTATACAAATGAGTTTTCCCTGGTTTGGAATAATTGCAGGTTTTCCGTGGTGCATTTCCCAGTTTTGGGTTTGACCCGAAATAGAGGAAGTGCTGCCCAAATTTTTACAAAAACTATATTTATATTGATTTCAAAATTGGCTTTCGAAAATGAATTTCTAAACTGATTTTTCGGGCGACGACCGTACCGGTCTGTGGGCCCCGGCGAAATACAAACGCACCGGTCCGACCGGACGTTGAGGCATAATCCGAATTTGAGGAAATGGACCGAGTCTGAGACTCCTAGTTTTCTTTTATTTATTATTTTATTTTTAGGCTAAATATTATAGTCATTTAAATTCTGCATTTTATTTAATAATTCAGTCATTTTCTTATTTAATGTAAAAAGAAAGATGTATCGGGCATAAGCCCACCCTAGGACCAGTAGCTGTGCCCATGTATTTGTGTAGTGTAGTTATTTTCTTTTTTTTTCTGGTGGATGTGATTTGGGTGGATTTTGGATTGATTTCATATTCGTAGATAGGACGTAATTTACGGCTTAATTACGAGTTTAGCTAAAATGAATAAAATATTATTAATTCACGGTTTATCGCTAAAAGAAATTGTATTTTTATAAATATATTACAAAACATAAAGTTTTCCAAATTGTAATTGATTCTCGTATATTTCCAAATAATTCAATTAACCGGCTTAATCAACGCACATAGTTGCGACGTAATCGTTAGCTGTAGATTAATACAACTTAAAACTTGATTAGGACATTACTACTAGAGATTGTAACTAGCACATCTAGATATGGGTTGAATATTGTTTCTAAGTCTGGAATCTCAAATGTAGGATTTCGGGGAAGTGTTTGACCTAGTTCCTCGGTACAGACTCTCGATCCAGTCACAATAACAAAGGCAAGTACATTTATGTTGATTACAATTATTTAATAATCACTTCACTGCAATTTTAAACCACTGTTCAAACACGAACTCCTTCGGGAGTATTGACTGTACTGTTGGGGACTGGGGGAGTAGAGTAATGTTTATGACCACATCCAAATTACTGTAACTGACTGTATTAGCTTTCCCCTCTTCACACGGGGACAAGCCATACCGTATCGCTAGATACTACTGTAACCCAAGCCGGTCATATACATTGCCTATTCACATCACTGTACTGTATTGTTTCAAAACTGTTCATCTTCAAACTGTTTAAAAGTGCATGATTTTATTGTTAAATTAATTGTCAAGATTAGCATGAATTGTACTTTGCTCCCTCCTGACTGGAGACCCAACATTTTAGGTATCACTGATGAGGCTTTGTTACGCGATCCCAAGATGAGGAATTCGAGATTGCTGAGCTGTTTGCCTAGAGTTTTCTTTTATTCATGATGTATGTAAAAAAAATGGTTTAAGTTGTATCTTTTATTTCATTGTAAAAGTTTAATAAAGTTTTATTTTTGAATTTTGAGTTGTGACAAATATAGTGTTGTTGTATGGTTATCTGCTACTGAACAGCTTACTGCCGCCGTCTCAACAACGGTGCAGGCTGGGCATGATCCGGTTTGATCCAATTATTTGGGATCGGGTCGTGACACTAATTAAAGATGAAAATCGTATGAATTGAAGGGTGCAAAAGAATTTAAATCAAAAACCAGAGATAGAAGGATTATAAATAATACAAGGTTGGGAGATGTAATAAGATATATTATTAACAGAGAAAATTTAGGTCAAAAGATACAATGAAATCAAGATGAAGGATTCGAGTTAAACATGATAATTAAATTTTTTCGAGATCAAATAGGTAAAGGAGAGTTTGGAATCAAGATATATACACGTTGGTGGAAATAGACGTCCAAATAAATTACAGATTGATCACATATGAGTGCAATCGATAAACAAGGAATGATAACAACAAAATGGAGTATTAAAACGTGATGTTGGATTTTAAATGTGATATTGGGTTATTAAGGCTTGATACTAGAGAATTAAGATAAGACGGAGTGTACCAAATTATAATATTTTGGTCAGGAACGAATAAGATGTATAAGGACGTGATTGGTATGACATAGAGTTAAATTTTGGATATATATTAGCAAGCTGAAGGAAGTACAAAACATATTGCGAAAAATATTATATGTGTTTAGTAAGAAAAGGGAGAAAGACAAAAAATTTCAAGGTTATGACGGTGACTGACAATCTAGGGACGAAAGCAGAAATCCATAATTGTGGATAGTGACTGTGTTCCTAAGGAGGAAAGAATATTATTTGAGAATAGTAGATAGATTGATAAAGATATTGTACTACATAGATTTGCTATGGGACAGTTAGCCTAGTTTAGACATGAGGCCGTTGAGTAAGAATACCCTTACTGGTTTGAGGCATGATTGTACCCCAGCCCTTATTCTTGAAATTTCGAGGACGAAATTTTCTAAGGAGGAAAGGTTGTGAAGTCCATTATTTTCTAACCCGAACCCAGTGACTCAACCTGTTCAAACCCACGTACCCCTCTTCCCGTGTCTTGCGCGGACCCCCACCCCGGATATGAAATCTCACGTAGAGATACTCTCTCTTCTCCATCAGAAATATCGCAGAATCCTTTCTCTCTCACCCAAAACCTTCACAAATAAATCCATAACTCTCTCCAAACTCCATCAAATTCCGATCCGAGAGCATCACTGCGCTCACAGCTTCGCCCCATCATTTCAGGACCACTCTCGCCCTCTTTCTGCGCCGTCCGGCGACCGGCGACCAGAGCCACCCCGACGACCGTTGTTCTGCCGCGCTCCATGCGGCGACCACCCCGGCCACCGCAGCCCCGTCCGACGCTCCCTTTCGACCGGCAGCACCTCGCCCGACGCTCCTCGCGATCGGCAGCCCCCATCCGACGGCCTCCGCGTGGTTCTCTGTCGGCGTCATGCACCTCCCGCACGTCGTCGTAGTCCGCGTGCGTTTTCGCGATGCACCGCGTGTCCGTGTCCGTGTTCGTGCCGTCCCGCGTGCTTTCCGAGTCCGAGGCATCCCCTCGGTGCTCCGTCACAGCTTTTGGTATATTCTTGCACCCTTCTGTAGTTTTCACAGAACCTATTTCTGTTCCTAGGAATAGTTAATTAGTTTAATTATTTTCCTATATTGGTTCGGTAATAATTGTTAGAAGTAGTGAATTATTAGCGTTGTTGTAGATTAATGGTTAGAAGTGTTAACTACGTGATTTTGACTAATGTCGTTAAGAACGTAAATTCAATATCATTAATGAATCGATATTTTGCCATAAAATATTATTTTAATAGCAAAGGCGTAAATTTATAGGCAAAATCTTGTATAAGTATCTTTTAAGTAAAAATGCGCTTTTTGTATTATTAACCGATTATTGTCGTATTATCGCTAATTTTAACAAATATATGTTTTTCGCTATAATTTCTATAAAATGGCCATTTTAGTAGCAAATATATAATTACGTAGCAGAGTGTATTTTAATATAGGAAAATGATATTTATGGGCCAAAACCGTATATTCATGTTTTTAAGTAGAAAAGTTATTTTCATAATTTAGACTTTTTCTGCTAATAATTATAGAATGAAAACTAATAATAATATCGTGTCTTCTAATAAAATCATAACTTTATTTAAAATAAGTTTTGCGTATATTTTATTACTAAAATAATTTCGTTACAAAAAAAATGTATTTGTTAAATATTTCGCAAAAGTTTATTTAGAAAATAAATGTATTAGCTTTCAAATATTTTGAGTTTTACGCGATATTTTATTATTAAGATAATGTTCGATAAAAACTATGTTTTGTGTAAATATTCCAAAATAATTTATGTTCTGCCTATTTACAAAATATTCACAAAAAAGTTTTTTTTTACCAAAAATACTATATTTAAAATTATTAGTTCTCTAATAAAGTACGGCAAATGTCTAGAATTAGCGTAGTTTGCGTCAATAGTTTATTAGCGAATCTTGGTTAAGTTCTAAGGACAGGATATTGTTAATGTAGGTTCGGATCCCTGAATCCTAGCCGTTACCTTCTAGTTATTGCTTTCCACGTCGGGGATACACCCAAGGCAAGTTTTATATCAATTCCATGTCTGTGTTTTTACTTTAATAATTAAATGTATGCATCAGTTGATTTCATATATATAGTGACACTGATTCACCGTGGATCCCTCTCGGACTCCACATCGATTGACGGATTGCTGGATTGCTATATTGACTTATTGACTCATTGACTCGGGGATTGCTTGGGGAGTAGTATAACGTCTGTGACAAAAGCCAAAATTCTCGCTTGTCTCTCTTGCGCTAACCTCTACCACACAGGGGGTTGAGCCGTACCGTATGCTATTCGTTTCGACCGAAACGTTAGTATACATATTGTCTCTATCCCAGCCGGTCACAGGCCCTGTTATATACTCAAAACACAAGCATAGCATTGCATCATATTTGACATTGAGACCATATTGCTTGTTGTCTTTTACTATTATTAACAAAAACATATAAAGTTTCTTAAACTGTCTTGCATCTTCATTTATTGTTAATTTAGAAATGCTAGATGTGGAAGAAATATGTTTCTTTTTCACTCCTGACTAGAGACCCAACATTTTTAGGTGATTGCAAAGAGGAGGAGCTAGCTTATTGTTCTTTCTACGGGCCTGACTTGGGTCCTGCAAATTTGGCTGAACGAGAACCAGGAACCCAAGAACCATAGATGTTGGCATAGTTTCTTTTTTTTTCTTTCTTTGTTTTTGAACAATTGTAATAAACGAATTTTTTTGTTGTCTTATTTCTATTTCAGACCAGTTTCAATTTAAATAAAAAAGTTTTATTTCCGTTAGATATTTTGCCTATTGTGTTTTACTGCTTGATACAGCTTACTGCCGCCGTCTCACAACGGTACAGGCTGGGAATGATCCGACTAGACCTATTATATTGAGATCGGGTCGTGACAGTACTTGTGTTAAAAAATACTTCTGTACTCTATGTTCTATTACTTGTTCTACTAATGTGAGATAGAAGAGAGCCTTATATAAGCCCACGCATTAACTGCCCAGTTAGCTGAACGTTTGGGACGTGGAAAAAAACCGTCTTGAATGGAAATAAATTTCACAAGAGTAAAAAAGCATGAATGCTTCATTGTTGATTTAGCCTTTTTTTATTAGAAAAATACCCCCATATGGCACACCCATGTGCACATTCACAACACATGTGCATCTCTAAAAGAGCATAGCTAATATATAGAGATACAACTCCTTTGGCCTAGCCGATGTGGGACTAAAATTCTAAAAGAAAAGGCCAAACTCCAACAATCCCCCACATATCTTTATAAATGGGTTTGAGTGTTCCCTACAGTAACTGCCACTATAATACAAAAATGGACTAAGCCTGGAATTCTGTGCCATAGCTGAAATTCTTCCTACTCACATAATGTAGTTACATGTGCTTCTGGCTACACATTAAAGGCCCTGCGCCAGCCTGGTTTCAGTGTATAATCTTGGGCGTCTACAAGTTTACCCTCAAGAGACGGCTTGATATCCTTTTTTCCATACACTATAGATGAGTTCTTTGTTAAAGAGACATGGCATGAAGCGCTTTGCACTTCCCTTGCAGTGCTACGCTGCTATGACATGGCATAAAACCGAGGCCTTACCCCGTATCGGGAACCACATCATAGTGTCATACTACTGTAGCATGAGGTTACCGCCTCTTTGTTGTGCCAAACTACCCAGCATGAAGCCTTATGCTCCCTTGCGGTGTTATGCCGTAATGACATGGCTTGCAAGACCGAGGCTTTACTCCTATCCGGGTACCTTATATGGTGTCGTGCCACTGTAACATGAGGAACCCCTCCTCTTTGTAGTTATGACTACACCCTCTTTTATTTTAACATACAACATTAGGATACCTGCCTTTTTGCGGTGCTACGCCGCTGTGACGGCTCATACAGCCGAGGCATTACCCCTTTCGGGAACCTCATGGTGGAGTCACCCTATAGTAGCATAGAGTTTCACTCCTTATAGTGCTGCGCTACCGTGCTTCCTGTAAAGCTCAACAGACATTCACTTTTCCTGAGAACTCATTAAGGCGTTTAAGCCAACCTTTCCACAGGATCCATTTTTCGTAGAAAATAATAGTAGACAACAGTGGTTGTAGGTCCATAACCTCTCCATGCCACAGAGGACAAGTACCTACCGTTCCTGATATTCATCCGGTTAATAGTCCTCCCTTAAACTAAAAGCTAGATGCCTAGTAGATTTCTCTTTGAACTAATAACATAAAACTTTATGGTAGGAATGTCATAACACAATATCAGAATGCCTTCAAGCCCATTTTACATGATGTGTCATCGACCAGCTGGCGCTTGAAGCCCTTGGTGAATGGATCCGCCAGGTTCTCCTGACTCTGAACATCAATCACTGCAATAACACCTCTCTTAATGAGATCGTGTACTGTCCTGTGCTTCAACCGCACAATCCTCTTCTTCCTGTTGAAGAGGTCATTTGATGCCACCGTCGCAGTCGCCTGGTTGTTGCAGCATATCGGTATCGCTGGTATTTGTGCCCCGACTAGTGGAAGATCATACATGAGCTCCTGAAGCCATTCTGCTTCCTCCGCTACGGTATCAGTACAAAAAACTCAGATTCTATGGATGACCGCGAAAGCATAGTCTGCTTCTTCGATTTCTACGATATAGCAGCTCTACCCATTGTAAAAATGTATCCACCTGTGGATCTTTCGCTCTCCACTTCTGAGCATAAGTTGGCATCAATGAAGCCTTCCACTACCGGCGGATCTCCCCTATAGTGTAGTGCATATGTCTGAGTCTTCTTGAGATATCTCATAACCCATTTTACAGCTTTCCATTGCTCAATGCCTGGGTTGCTTTTGAAATGACTCAGCATTCCCATGGTAAAAGTTATGTCAAGCCTTGTGGCAGTAGTAGCATATATCAAACTCCTGATTACGCTTGCATACTCTAGCTGCCTGACGCTTTCCCCTGAATTAGGCTTCAACTTTGCCGCCAGACAGAGATGTTGAGTTCTCTATAGACTTGGTGCCGGACGCTGAGCCTATTTCATAGCATGTCTATAGGATCAACAACAGCGAGTTGGCAGAGCTGAAGAAGCAAGTCGAAGAGCTGCAGGACTAGGGCTTCATCTGATCCAGTTCTTCACCTTGGGGCGCACATATTCTGTTTGTACCAAAAATGATAGGATTGTACGCATGTGTATCGACTACAGAGCGCTCAACAACCTCACTATCAAGAATAAATACCTGTTGTCGAGGATTGGTGACTTGTTTGATCAGTTGAGCAGCGCAAAGGTGTTTCAAAGATAGACTTGAGGTCCTGTTATCATCAGTTGAAGGTGAAGCAGGAAGACATTTTGAATACGGCTTTTCGGACTCGGTACGGCCAGTACGAGTTCATAGTTATGCCATTTGGGTTGACCAACGTCCTAGCGGTATTCATGAACATGATGAACAAGTTATTCCATCAATACCTTGACAAGTTCATGGTGGTCTT